>CM038680.1:325664910-325990697 GCA_021605205.1 Aegilops longissima
CATCTTCTTCCAAATTTATTTTATGTTGACATAGAGTGGGACTAATGCCCTTAAGATCACCAAGAGTATACCCTATAGTAGCACGGTGCTTCTTCAGAGTTTTCAATAATCTCTCTTCTTCATGCTCTGAAAGGTTAGCACTAATAATAACAAGATATATTTTATTTTCATCAAGATAAGCATATTTAAGATTATCAGGCAAAGGTTTAAGCTCAAACACGGGATCACCCTTGGGTGGAGGAGGATCCCCTAGGATTTCAACAGGTAAATTGTCTTTCGGAATGGGTTCCTGATTAAGGAATACTTCATCTATTTCCCTTCTTTCATTCATAAACATATCATTTTCATGGTCTAGCAAATACTGTTCTAGAGGATCACTAGGAGGTATGGCAATAGAAGCAAGACCAATAATTTCATCCTTACTAGGCAATTCTTCTGCACGGTGTTGTCTACTAAATTTAGAGAAGTTAAACTCATGAGTCATGTCATCCAAGCCAATAGTAACAACATTCTTTACGCAATCTATCTTAGCATTAACGGTATTCAAGAAGGGTCTACCAAATATAATCGGACAAAAGCTATCTTGCGGGGAACTAAGAACAAGAAAATCAGAAGGGTATTTAGTTTTTCCACACAAGACTTCAACATCTCTAACAATTCCCATTGCCGATATAGTATCTCTATTGGCAAGTTTAATTGTGACATCAATATCTTCTAACTCAGCAGGTGCAATTTCATGCTTAATTTCTTTATATAAATCATAGGGTATAACACTAGCACTAGCACCCATATCACATAAGCCATGGTAAAAATGATCTCCTATTTTAACAGAAATAACAGGCACGCCTACCACAGGTCTATGTTTATCTTTAGCACAAGGTTTAGCAATTCTAGCAGTTTCACCGCTGAATTGAATAACATGCCCAACAATATTATCAACCAAGAGATCTTTTACAATAGCAACATTAGGTTCAACTTTAATTTGCTCAGGAGGTGTATAAGTTCTAATATTGCTTTTACGAACAACAGTTGAAGCTTTAGCATGATCCTTTATTCTAATAGGGAAAGGTGGTTTCTCAACATAAGAAGTAGGAACAACAGGATCATTATAAGTAACAATCTTTTCTTCAACTTTAAAAGGTGCAACTACTTTTACTTCTATGGGAGGATGATATTTAAACCACTTCTCTTTGGAGAGGTCAACATAAGTAGCAAAAGATTCACAGAAAGAAGCTACTATCTCGGAGTCAAGTCCATATTTAGTGCTAAACTTACGGAAAACATCGGTATCCATAAAAGACTTAACACAATCAAACTTAGGTGTCATACCTGACTCCTTACCTTCGTCGAGATCCCAATCTTCAGAGTTGCGTTTAATTCTATCCAATAAATTCCATCTGAATTCAATAGTCTTCATCATAGCCAGCACAAGAAGTATCGAGCATGGTGCGATTGTTTTCATAAAGCCGAGCATAAAAACTTTGAATAATTACTTCTCTTGGGAGATCATGATTGGGGCATGAATATAACATTGATTTAAGCCTCCCCCAAGCTTGAGCAATGCTTTCTCCTTCGCGAGGCCAAAAATTATATATATAATTGCGATCACGATGAACAAGATGCATAGGATAAAACTTCTGGTGAAATTCCAATTTCAATCGCTTATAATCCCAAGATCCAGTATCATCACATAGCCTATACCATGTCAATGCGTCTCCCTCCAAATATAAAGGGAAAACCTTCTTCTTGATAACATCATCTGGCATACCTGCAAGCTTAAATAATACACATACTTCATCCACATATATTAGGTGCTCAGTAGGATGTAATGTTCCATCTCCTGCAAAAGGATTAGCTAGTAGTTTATCTATCATACCCGAAGGAATTTCAAAGTAGACATTTTCATTTTCAGTAGGTTCAGTAGGTTGAGGAGCAACTCTTTGCTCTACCGGTCGGGGTGAAGATACCCCGAACAAGCCCCTCAGAGGATTACTCTCCATAATAACAAGTGACAGTAAATTTCAGCACACTATATAAAATTTTCCTTACCAAATTCCACCTACCAAAGGCGCTTCACTCCCCGGCAACGACGCCAGAAAAGAGTCTTGATGACCCACAAGTATAGGGGATCTATCATAGTCCTTTCGATAAGTAAGAGTGTCGAACCCAACGAGGAGCAGAAGGAAATGATAAGCAGTTTTCAGCAAGGTATTCTCTGCAAGTACTGAAATAAGTGGTAACAGATAGTTTTATGATAAGATAATTTGTAACGAGCAACAAGTAACAAAAGTAAATAAAGTGCAGCAAGGTGGCCCAATCCTTTTGTAGCAAATGACAAGCCTGTACAAACTCTTATAATAGGAAAAGCGCTCCCGAGGACTCATGGGAATATCGTCAAGCTAGTTTTCATCACGTTCATATGATTCGCGTTCGGTACTTTGATAATTTGATATGTGGGTGGACCGGTGCTTGGGTGCTGTTCTTACTTGAACAAGCATCCCACTTATGATTAACCTCTATTGCAAGCATCCACAACTACAACAAAAGTATTAAGGTAAACCTAACCATAACATGAAACATATGGATCCAAATCAGCCCCTTACGAAGCAACGCAGAAACTAGGGTTTAAGCTTCTGTCACTCTAGCAACCCATCATCTACTTATTACTTCCCAATGCCTTCCTCTAGGCCCAAATAATGGTGAAGTGTTATGTAGTCGACGTTCACATAACACAACTAGAGGCACAACATACATCTCATCAAAATATCGAACGGATACCAAATTCACATGACTACTAATAGCAAGACTTCTCCCATGTCCTCAGGAACAAACGTAATTACTCACAAAGCATATTCATGTTCATAATCAGAGGGGTATTAATATGCCTATAGGATCTGAACATATGATCTTCCACCAAATAAACCAACTAGCATCAACTACAAGGAGTAATCAACACTACTAACAACCTATTAGTACCAGTCCCGAACTTGGAGACAAGAATTGGATACAAGAGATGAACTAGGGTTTAGAGAGGAGATAGTGCTGGTGAAGATGTTGATGGAGATTGCCCTCTCCCGATGAGAGGAGCGTTGGTGATGACGATGGCGATGATTTCCCCCTCCTGGAGGGAAGTGTCCTCGGCAGAACAGCTCTGCCAGAGCCCTAGATTGGTTCCGCCAAGGTTCTGCCTCGTGGCGGCGGAGTTTCATCCCGAAAGGTTGCTTATGATTTTTTCCTCGACGAAAGACCTCATATAGCACAAGATGGCCATCGGAGAGCCAACAGTGGGCTCACGAGGTAGGGAGGCAGGCCCTGGGGGGTAGGGCGCGCCCCCCACCCTCGTGGACAGGTGGGCCCCCCTCTGGTGAACTTCTTCCGCTAGATATTTTTTATTAATTTCCAAAATGACTTTCGTGGAGTTTCAGGACTTTTGGAGTTGTGCAGAATAGGTCTCTAATATTTGCTCCTTTTCCAAATTTCCACAATTCCAAATTGCCGCATTCTCCTCCTTATGTAAACCTTGTAAAATAAGAGAGAATAGGCATAAGTATTGTGACATAATGTGTAATAACAGCCCATAATGCAATAAATATCGATATAAAAGCATGATGCAAAATGGACGTATCACTCGCCGTTGGGACAGATGTCATCCACTCATTGGACCCAAAGCGCCTATGACGCGTCGACACGTGGCACGACCCAACAGAGGCCCATTCCTGTGAAAAGGCCGGCCTGTTTGACTTGGTCAAAAGGTGGCGAGCCGGCCCACGGCAAGCCTGTTAACGGCCTGTTCGCATATAGCCCATTTACAGCCCGCTAACGTAGGGCCCGTTTACGGCCTATCCGAAGTAGGCCCAGTAGCGTCGTCTGGGCCGTCCAATATAATTCCAGCCCGTTTTAACTTCCAGCCCATGTATGGCCCATGACGTCTTTCGGCCCATATGAGGCCCTTAGTAACCCTCGGCCCATTAACGGCCCGTGGTAAAACTGGCCCGTAATGAACAAAGGTATCGGTTTATACCCATTAACGGCCCATTATTCCGTTGGGCGCTTCAGCCATGTTATCTTTCACCTTCTCGTGGCTCATTTATTCTTGGGCTCATTTCAAAGATTCGCTTACTTTCGCCTATTCTTGTCATTTTACGCTTGGGGCCAAATTCAGTCCGTGGTTACAGTCGGCCCGTTTGTGGCCCGTTAATACGTTGGGCTGTTTTCATAGCGTCATAAAATACGGCCGATTAATGATGGCCCGTTATGGTCGGCCCATGAACGGACGATTTCAACTATAGCCCATTTATGAGCATAATGTGGTCTGTTATTGGCCCATGTTTGGCCAACCGATCATACGGCCCGTAGAAGGCCCATTGATGATACGGCCCATAGAAGGCCCATTGTGTCTATGGCCCGTATAAGGCCCATTGTTTCTACGCCCCGTAGATGGCCCATTGTTTCTACGGCCCTTAGAAGGCCCATTGTTTCTACGGCCCGTAGGAGGCCCATGTTAACTACAGTAAATATGTAGCCCATGGTTAATGTGGCCTAGTTTTAAAAAATAGTTATTGCGGCCACTAGCAAACCGTGGAAAAAGAACTGCACTGACTACTAGAAAACAAATAAACAAGACAATAAGGAAATAAATAGGCAAGCAACTTACGCTAAGCTATCACGGCTATTACACATATTACATCCACTGGGCATCAAAGTTCGCCACCAGTGCAAATATAGGGAACAAAGCAGCATATAAACGCCGCAGCAAAACAAGTCCAGAACTGAAACCACTTCAGAAGATCTCAAGAAACAATATCCTGGGTACCCATAATGCTGGCAAGATGCTTAGCAAGCTTATTAACTTTCTCTTGTTTGGCGCTTAAATCCTCCAAAGACTTGTCATTGCACCGAAAGTATGCATTTGAATTCTGCAGGACTTCCTCAGTCCTTCGGCTTCCTGTCGCATAACATCTGATCAATGTCTTTCAACTTGAAGTTGAGACTCAAGAAGCCGAACTGATTCAGGCAGTGAGTTCGAAGAGTTGGTGCCACCAGTAGTAGCCAGTAAGTCGAACACTACATCAAGACAGGACTTTGGGGTTGTCTCAGTGTCTTCAATATAGTTTTTATCAGCTTTCTTGGAGACCAACAGGGATGTCTCACTATCTTGAACCTTATCTGCATTACTTCCTGTACCGTTGCATAACGGGGTACTCTTCTCCAATATTTTATCCACATTCTGAAAGAGAAATAAACAAACACATCACAGGTTTACAATGTAGTATATGAAACTCATTTTGGTAAACCAATTCAGTAGTAAGGTGGACAGGATAACAGGATGAAACAAACATATATCTATGTAGTATGGTCATTGTATGGTCTATATCATTCTAGTTTATGTTGCCAAATCAAGATAGATACAGTTCGAATCATATATCTATTTAAGACAAAGCAGCTTAGACAGAATATAAGTGTGGGAAACTACACAACAATAACAACACTTGTAAGGTGCATGGCATGAGAATATAACTGTTTATTCAATTGAAACTGAAATCAACATAGAGCAAGTTACAATAGCAAACACGTTATAGAAACAGGTTTAAAACATACCTATTGCGCCATTGGAGTTTCAATTGCATCCTTCAAATTTGAAATTAGTTGGTATGAGTAAATACAGTGATGCAAGAGCAAAGTAGTATGAACCATAGCTACGGAACCTGACCTGAGAATAATTCTTCTTCTGCTTTAAGCGTTGACTTGGGGTTCGGAGTGGTGGTCCTCGTGCTTTGGGCACTGCAGTTGCCTTACTAACTGCTCGTGTTTGGGTGCTCTGTGGTGGAGACGGTGCTGTGTCAATGGGAACTAGGTTACTATCTGCTGGGGTTGGGGTTAGAAGGGGTGTAGCTGGTTCTCTGTCCAACTGGGTAGGGGTACAATCATGTGAGTCTGGTTATGTGTGGTGGGGCTGGTTCTTGGGCAAGTACAACTGTGGTTCTATCTCCATCGACGGTGTAGCACGATCTTTTCAAGACCGTATTTTACTCCCACAGATACGCCATCACCCTCCAATTGAAATGGCTGATAAACAACAAAAGTAATTGAATGTACAGACATTGTAAGATAGACAGGTGCAATGGATAGTAGGGAAGAAAACAGGGCATGAAATAATTCACATTTATGTTGTCTAACCAAACAGAATAGCAGGACATAATTTCACATATATGATGGCTAATTAAACATGATAGCATGACACAATTTCACATGTATGATGGCTAACTAAACATGATAGAATGACATACTTCAAAATATGATGACTATGTAAACAGGATGACATGATATAACTATACGATGTGTCTATCAAAGTGGTTGGCATGCCATAAATCACAAACATGTCATTGATGGAAACATGATGGCATGATATAATTCACGGATAGAATGACATAATTCAAAATATGATGACTATGTGAATAGGATGAGATGATATAACTATATTATGTCTTTAGAAAATGGGTTGGCATGCCATAATTCAGATACATGCTGTCTATGTAAACATCATGGCATGATATAATTCAAATATATGATTTATATACTAAGGAAGTGAGCAGAGGGCAATCGCATATATGATGTGTCAACTAAGGAGATGGCATTCAGTATCATTTATATGATGTAAAAACTAAGCATTGCAATACAACATATGGATGATATGAGTAATATAACCATGCCAAGTTTGAGCATACACCTCAGGGGGATAATAGGACTGGTCATCTGCCTCTGAATCCTCCTCTGAAGAGCTATCTATAACCAGCAAGATATCTGCTTCACCACGTAGCATTGTCTGCTCTGAAGACCTTGTTTTCACTCCACATTTCTCCATCACCAATTGAAATGGCTGATGCACAGGAAGAGCAGTTGAATATACAAACATTGTCGACAAAAGCAATGAGAAATACAAAAAAAGGATAGCATGATATAATTCATATATATGACGCTTGGCTAAACAGCATGGCATTGCATAATTCACATATATAATGCCTTGCAACAAGATAGCATTGCATAATTCACATATATAATGTCTTGCAACAAGATGGCATTGCATAATTCACATATATGGTAATTAGACACTAAATAGGTTGCTGTCGGCGTTCTGGGAACAGGGGTCCCCAGACTTGCCTGCCTGCGGCCTGTGGCGTGGCTCAAGGGGTGGCCCAGCAAGGCCCATCTTCATCAGCACAAGCTCAAGACCCTCGCGAGGGGCCAAGCCTAGCGGGGCGGACGACAGGAAGCTTCCTCAGGCACGGCCTCGTCAGGTTGGCTCGCGAGGAGGCGGAGAGATCAAGGCGGGGTACCTCACGAGGTGCCCATGACGCAAGCCATGACGACCGAGGGCGCCGGGCGGGCGCCAGCTCGCGCAGTGTCCTCCTTTCCTCTTTGGTGCAAAGGGAGCAAGCACAGGCAAGAATATCAAGCAAATGCATCCGTTTCGGTGCAACAAGACCAAGACCGTCGCAACGGCAGGAAGGAAGTCATTGTGGAGCCCAAGCCGGCGTCACCACCAGAGCCTTTGACAGGCGAGGACCAACTTTAGTCAGGATAAGTGTACTAGATGTTACCCTTCAAAATGGCCAATTGTTGGCGCCCTTCCCACTCAATATTTGGGAAGAGGCCTAGGGCCTTTGCCTATAAATAGGACTAGCCACCCGCAAGGTAGGGGCATCGGGAGAGAGGATCCAACATCTGGGATCAGCAGAGAGAGAGCGACTGAACTCCCCCTAGCAGTTCATCGCACCAGCCAAGAACAGACCCTCGCGAGGCTGTTCTTCCTTGTATAGTTCATAATCAGCCCAAGAGGCAATCCACCACACCACAAACTAGAGTAGGGTATTACACCACAATGGTGGCCCGAACTAGTATAAACCCTGGGTATCTTGTGTTGTTCCTTTCATAGTTTAGATCCTAGCGAGGCGGCGAGATGCAGGTAGGTTGAGGGCGTCAGGACCCCGATTCCAAGTCACATCGATCTAACCGGTAACACCTCATATCACTTTGCGGCCTCACGCACGGTATTCCCACGGGTGTCGCCTTACCATGGCCCTGGACCGTTTGCGCCTTTTGGCTCACGTATATGATAATGTCGCTAGCATCCATATGACAGAGAACCCGGGCCGACATGGCTAGTCGTGAACCCAAAGCGGCACTAACCCATGGGGACAAGCATACATGAATCACATCGAGCATGTCGGTCAGCAGCGTGTGAATCCGGGCTGTAGCACTAGGCTAACAGGACTCCGGGAACCCGGGCTATAGCAGGCTAGGCAGGACTCCAGATGTCACCGCGTGAAATTTCCCCAAAGGGACAGACACATGCCGGCCAGTCAAGTGTCCTGAGCAGTAGTGCTGGGCTAGCAGGACTCCCGTGAACCCGGCTGTAGCGGACTACTATGGCTCACGAAACACTAGACTACATTTCCCCATAAGAGAGGCTGCCAAGGATAAACAACTAGATTGTGGGATCCCACACATACCAAGCATTTCAATCATACACACAATATGCTCGATATGTGTAAATACAACATGGCATCACAACATAACTCTACGACTCAAGTATTTATTCATTAGGCTCCGAGGAGCCAAGATATTACAAACATGGGACTCATGACCCAACAATCAAAGCATACAAGTCAAACACATGCGGAAGCTTAACATGTCTGAGTACAGACAACTATAAATGAAAAAGTCTGAGAAGCCTGACTATCTACCAGATCCTGCCGAGGGCACAAGATCGTAGCTGAGGTAACAAGCTAAACGTCGAAGTCCACGCGGAACTACTAGCGAGACTGAAGTCTCTCTGCAAAAACATAAAATAGGCAAACGTGAGTACAAATGTACTCAACAAGATTTACATCAGAACTAACTACATATGCATCATTATTAACAAAGGGGTGGTGGGGTTTAACTGCAGCAAGCCAGCTTTGACTCGGTGGCTATCCTGAACTACGACTGTAAGTAATTCTTTTGAGGTGGCGCACATGAGTCCACATATTCACCATATCAATACACCACTATGGATCCGCTCCCATCTCCCTATGAGAACGCCATCCATAGCACTCACGCTTATCTTGCGCGTTTTAGAGTATCCACTTTCACTTGTCTATGAACTGTACAGGCAACCCAGAAGTCCTTTTCCGTGGACACGGCTATTCGAATAGATCATATTAACCCTGCAGGGGTGTACTTCTTCACACACGCTCTCGCCACTTACCACCATGTACACGTCGTGTATCTCGGCAACCTTCAAACGGAAACCTGGCGAGGGAGTCGGCCACGACCTGACTAACCACACAAGTCTCTATTCCAGGTATATATCCTATTCAGGTTCCATCCGCAAGGAGATCCGGCCGGGGTGTCGCTCACGGCCCCAAACGATGTCTTGGTTCCCGAGACACCAAACAGCGCTTGGTACACGGGCCACGGTGTATCTCTGCAACATAGCCCACCCCTAGGGTCAGCGCCACGCACGGCCCCCAACACATATCGTACAAACACGAAACTAGTTGCAACTCCCGGACAGAGATCGAGGCGATTAATAAGCCGAGAGGGTCGAAAGTTACGGAACCCAATGTGTGGTAGTAACTGCTTCATGGATCACAAACACGAACTCAGTTCTCGAGGACGGCTGCAATGAGACAACCCACCATGTACTCCTACATGACCTCTCACCGCTACCTTTACCAAATCGTGTTCACACACTTAGCTCACACACAGTAGGACATGTTCACACACCTCTGATTCATCCTCGATGAATCATACCTGACTCAACTCTAAGCAGTAGCAGGCATGACAAACAAGCATGAATGAGTAGGCACATCAGGGCTCAAACAACTCCTACTCATGCTAGTGGGTTTCATCTATTTACTGTGGAATGACAGGTCATGCAAAGGATAAAGGGGTTCAGCTACCGCAGCAAGTAACAGATGAATCGATGTTGTCCTAATGCAGTAAAAGAGAGCAGGAGCGAGAGAGTGGGATTGTATCAGAATGAACAAGGGGGTTTTGCTTGCCTGGCACTTCTGAAGATAATATAGTTCTTCATTGGTGTCATCGAACTCATTGTCGAAACCACGTCTATCGAGAGGGGACAAATACCGGCAAACAAGGAAGAACACAATCAATGCAATGCAACAATATGATGCATGATCATGACATGCAAATATGCTGTGTTTTGAGATAATTCATCTAGCTATGATTTAAATGAAGTTGGTTTGAATACATGATTCAAATTCCAACTCCATATATGATTATTTAAATGCCCTTTATTTGTTTTGTCCAAATCAGAGGACAAACATTTTTCAAACATGCATGAAAATGGTACAGATGAATTCCTTGAATTTTTCTGATAATTTTTCATATATAAATTATTTCATTCTGAGCTACGGTTGAAATTTCTATGATTTTTAGAAGTTTTAACTAATTTCTGGAATTTCCCTGATTATTTAGAACATAAACTAAATTCCAGAAAAGGAATATTGCGTCAGCATGGCGTCATGCTGAGCTCAGCAGAGTCAACAGGGCTGCCCGGGTCAAACCTGACCCGTGGGGTCCACTGGTCAGTGACCCAGTGAAATTTAGTGTCACAGACAGGTGGGTCCGGTCAACGGCCACGTCAGCGAGGTCAACGCCGACGCGTGGGGCCACTGTGTTTAGATTAATCTTAATCTATTCTTGTTAGCTGGATAGTTAGGCAGCGGGGCCCGCATGTCAGTGAGAGTGTGGGTTAATTAGCGGAGTCATTAACTGCTAATAACGGTGCCACGTCAGCACGCCGGAGTATGGCCGACGGCGACCTCTAAACGCGACAGAGGGACACTGGAGGGGCTCGGGTTTCGCCTACAGTGCACCGCTCGGTGCGCTCTTAGGCCCTACGGAGAGCTGGTGCGATGGCGCGTTGGATGGTGGTGGTCTCGGTGCTGTGGTGGCGGAGTCGACGGCGGCGAAGCTTCGCTGCGCCACCGGAGTTCGTGGCCACGGTTAGTTGCTGCGGCGTGCAACGGGCGGTGCTTGCGCTAGGAATGCTTTACGGATGCGACAAGCGTTGCTATCGCCGGGTGACCAAATGGTCACCGAGCTACGTCGACGGCGAGCTCGGGCGGCGGCGTGCTACGTTCATCAAGGGGGCGACGTCTACAGCGAGCAAACGACGCGGGGAAGAGGGGGGTTCGACACAGAAGCTTGCAACGGATCTAATGGAGCGGTCGGCGAGCTCGGGGAAGGCTTGGTGCAGCCGGTAAGGCGGTGGCGATCTCATCTGCCGAGCATGGAGAAGACGGGTCGATGGCGAGGCGGTGGGGCGTCCAGCGACGCGTAGCTCAACGGGGAGGTAGCAGGCGATGAGGCAGAGCCGTTGGGCTTGGTGGTTGGTCGAGGGACGGCCAGAGAGCGCGGTGGTAGTGAGCGGCGGCGACGGCCGTGCTCGGTGTGCGTGAGGGAGAGAGCCAGGGGAGGGGAGCGTTCGGGGGAGAGAGAGGGAGAGCCAGACAGCTCTGGGGTCGCGTGGCGTTGTTCAAAAGGCCGAGGAGGAACCAGCAGGCAGGGAGGGAGGAGGTGGCCGGGCACGTGCGGTGTCGCGTGGCCACGCCTCGCGTCCTTCCGCGCGCTGATGGGAGACGGTGGCGGCTCGTGGGCTGGGCTGTAAGTGGATCACCGGGTGGGCTGCGCAGTAACCTCGTGGGTTTTCTCTCTCTCTCTCTCTCTCTCTCTCTCTCTCTCTCTCTCTCTCTCTCTTTCTAATTCTTTTCTGTTTTACATTTCAGATTGTGTTTGATTTGTTAAAATGCCAGGCATTTCCAAAATCATGAGACCCTTGTGGCCACTGCTTGGATTATTTCCAACAACAAACATTTCAGTTCATGAATATTTGGACATTTAAAATATTGTATAGCATTTAAATGCCCAAATGCAAATAGCATATGATTTAATTCAGTGACCCAATGCTGTCCTAGAAATTTGTGCATCACTTTTGACAGTGGTTTAAGACCAAGGCAGAAGTGATGAACATTTTAGAAGGGCATTTCAGGTTCATTGAAAATGTTTTTATGTTGGACCTATTTGATTTGATCTGGTGCTTGGGTTTGATCAATCCCCATTTCAAGTTTCATGAAATTTAAACATGATGCATGGATGCTAATGCAAAGGCAAGCAAGGCCTGAACTGGGGCTGTGACAACTCAGCCCCACTAAACAAGAATCTCGTCCCGAGATTCAAGCGTAGGGTAAGATGAAGGGGGAATGCAACTAACGCAATCTTCACGATCCAGGTTGCATCTCACCAGAACGTTGATTCGATCACCATCTTTGTCTCGACGTCTTGCTATGAGAACTCCAGCTATTATAACAATGAGAGAAGAAGGAGATTCTAGAAGGATTGATCTTCTCAAGGATCGAACAACTCAGGATTAACTCACGGAATGAGACACAACAACATTTCTCGAGCTGAGACATGAAACATACATCCAGAGGGATGGAGTGTAACAAATGACAAAGATTCACTATGTAGGCACAATTCCACACTTAAGAAGGTGGTGAACGGTTGTCCACGTAGCGAGGGGTTGAGTTGCCATGATACGACAACGAGACATCTTAAGGAAGGTGACTCGCAGAATATTCCCTTAAGTGGCAAAAAGAATTACTTTTGATTCAGAGATCATTGGAACTCTTTATACCAGCCTAAGGCAATCACAATCGATCATTTGAAGGAGTTCGAAAGTATGATATACTCGGACTAGAATGGATGATGTGGACTACCTTGTTGAAGACAACGCAATGGATGATTTTGCTTATCATCGGAAATGGATGGGACCCATGGTAAGTCCACTTTTGAAGATGATATTGGACAACAACTACCGGGAAGGGCAGCCCATGGGGAATTGGCACAATGGCAGTGCAAGCTGGGAACAAGATGCAACTGCTGGGAATGTTCCAACCATCATATCTGCCTGAGATTCAGATCTGGTTGATGTCAGAATATTCCAGACTCGTCAAGTCTAGAAAGAAAAATGAAGGTTTGCAACACAAATCGACGAGATGACGTTGCGAGATTCTCGGGGAGTGAACTACGATAGCAAGCTCCAAAACATGAGCTGGTTCTGCTACAACATGTGAACACGTTGTCCGAGACAAGCATGACCACATAGTAGTCTTATATTAAAACACTACCGAGTTCTGGTTGGGAACCATCATTGCGGAGAGCGAAGCCCTTACATAAGTCATATGATTAGCTCTTATGAAGGAACTTCTTCTCCTTGGACAAGTCAATCAGTGGCTTGGTGTGCTAGGAACACATATGGAGTGGAGGTGGCCAACCTATCAAACCATAGGGCACTTTGCACGTGCATGACTAACTTGGGATGACTCCAGAGGAAGCAAAAACAAAATTTCTCGAATTCACGATGGCAAGTTACATCATATACACGTGAATTAGAGGAAGTCACTTCTCTCATCCAAACATATGCTTCATGAACGGAACACGAAGGCATTGCTTACAAAGTTTCCAACACTAGGTTGATGTTCAACATGAATCATGGGGGAGGCAAAATGCTGCTGATGGGTTCAGCAACAACTCATCGGAATTTCCATATCACTGGACTTCCACTATCATGTGAACATAGTGGTAGCATTGGTCAGGCCAAAAGATGTAATGGTGTATGCTCGAGGGATCAACCACGAGTAAGACAACATTACAAGCATCGTTGGTTCTGATTTGACTTGACGTTAGCCCATACTCAAGTCAAAGTTTTATCAAGGCAATAGATCCAACAACTGATCACGAGGACCAATCAATGGAGATACCATCTTTCTTCAGCACACACACACACACACAAAAGATATCCCTTAACATGAGCTAAGTCAGACAAGCTTTTATATTCCAACTCTCCAATTTACTGTTTAGCTTATCCAACTAGTTCAGGGGTATCCAACACAGATTCTTGGAGAATGGGTGGTTCACAAGAAACCAACTTGATCACGAGCTCAACATAACAGTCAGGTGACAACCTGGTGATACTTCCGAGAAGATAATCAGAAAATCACGAACCACCGATATGTTACTAAGCTCGAGAACAATCTTGCTTTTCAGGGCAAGACGATATGATCAACAGACCAAGGATTTGACGAAATCCTAACTCATCGATCGAAGAGTGCACCAGAAATAAGGACTAGGTAGCACAATCTATCTTAGAATGATGATTCAAGAACCAACACACTAAGAATGAAATTATTGTCCTTTAACTACCAAGCAACGGGGTTGCTAGAAGTATTGATTTCACACATCACGGTTCATTTGTCGGCATTCCGGTTGCAACAACACGGGAGCCGAGAAATGAATAATGAGGGCGAGAAGTATCACTGTATCAAGAGTTCATAGAATGGTGTGCAATTCCCATGATATTCTTGATATAAATATGGTAATACTCCAGGGTAGAACAGAACAAGAGCTAGATTAGTATTTTGATCTGCGGAACACAACTGCTTTGACCCAATCCTGAATATGGAGTACTGGAGTTTGTTTCTCCTAGTCATTCCGGAATAGAATGGCTTGACGGATCACATGAGTAATAGGCATCGATGAACACGAATGCACAATTACTCCTGACTATCAATTGATAGAGGAAGGTCGGAATACAACTGAAGAGGGACAACTCAAAGGGACATATAACTTTTCGAGTTGTGGAGGCATGGATTAGTATGTCGAGCAAAGTTCAACATTTCTTCCGGATAACCCATGCGGAGAAGGTAGAACTGGCAGAGTCACAATTATGAATGGAGAACTCCTCAAGAGTACTCTGATTGTGATCTTTTAATTCAAATAACTTCTGCCTTATTGGTTCATGGTATTTGGAAGAAGGATATACCACGGACCTCGAGGACTATCACAAAAGTTACTAATAACCTAACGGTACGAGCAACACTATCAACATGAGGTAAGTAGAGTGAATTTTGGATTCAAAACCCAGTAGTAGAATACCTACTACTAGGTAGCATCACGGAATGCTTTCGGGAATGACGACCAGAATCATCACACTGGGAACACAAAGCATGGCTGGATTACTAGGTGATACTCTAGACACCTAGGGCCATAATAATAGCTCCAACATAAACGTTGAGGCAATGGAGTACCTCAACACTCCGGTTAGTGTGCTTATTCTGACCAAAAAGGACATCGGAAACGGAAGAAAGGATTTGCAAATGCATCAGACTATTTAGAGACCTGGGATGACTCGGACAACATAACGGCTGTAAATGCTCAAAATGATTCGAGACATCCTGCAAAATAGTGGCATGACCACTCAACATCACAATATCAAGGTTCTGAGACCAGCTATGAACATACGGAAGTAGTAGGAACTGAAATGAAGCTTGAATCCATCAATCATATAAGTCTATGGATTAGTAACACATCATCCTGATAGAAAGATGAGAAGCCTAGTTCTTAATCCCTGTAGAAGAGAAGAGGTAGACTCAGATCAGAAGGCCATAAGGTATAAGGAGTAAAAAGAGCCTTACGTTCCCTTCCACAATCAATTCCCTTACATAACTAAAGCATTTCTAGACTCAACTTCGACCAGTTTGGCTTGGTAATCCTCTGAGCAGATCAAAGCTCGATACCAACGCTGTCGGGACCCCGATTCCAAGTCACATCGATCTAGCCGGTAACACCTCATATCACTTTGCGGCCTCACGACGGTATTCCCACGGTGTCGCCTTACCATGGCCCGGACCGTTTAGCCTTTTGGCTCACGATATGATAATGTCGCTAGCATCCATATGACAGAGAACCCGGCGGACATGGCTAGTCGTGAACCCAAAGCGGCACTAACCCATGGGGACAGGCATACATGAATCACATCGAGCATGTCGGTCGCCAGCGTGTGAATCCGGGCTGTAGCACTGGCTAACAGGACTCGGGAACCCGGCTGTAGCAGGCTAGGCAGACTCCGGATGTCACCCCGTGACATTTCCCCGAAGGGACAAACACATGAACAAAGTGAAACACATGCCGGCCAGTCAAGTGTCCTGAGCAGTAGTGCTGGGCTAGCAGGACTCAGGTGAACCGGGTTGTAGCGGACTACTATGGCTCATGAGGCACTAGACTACATTTCCCCATAAGAGAGGCTGCCAAGGATAAACAACTAGATTGTCGGATCCCACACATACCAAGCATTTCAATCATACACACAATATGCTCGGTATGTGTAAATACAACATGGCATCACAACATAACTCTACGACTCAAGTATTTATTCATTAGGCTCCGAGGAGCCAAGATATTACAAACATGGGTCTCATGACCCAACAATCAAAGCATACAAGTCAAACACATGCGGAAGCTTAACATGTCTGAGTACAAACAACTATAAATGAAAAAGTCTGAGAAGCCTGACTATCTACCAGATCCTGCCGAGGGCACAAGATCGTAGCTGAGGTAACAAGCTAAACGTCAAGTCCACGGAACTACTAGCGAGACCAAGTCTCTGCAAAAACATAAAATAGGCAAGCGTGAGTACAAATGTACTCAGCAAGACTTACATCGTAACTAACTACATATGCATCATTATCAACAAAGGGGTGGTGGGGTTTAAGCTGCAGCAAGCTAGCTTTGACTCGGTGGCTATCCCGAACTACGATCGTAAGTAATTCTTTTGAGGTGGCGCTGCGCGTCCACATATTCACCATATCAATACACCACTATGGATCCGCTCCGTCTCCCTCGAGAACGCCATCCATAGCACTCACGCTATCTTGCGCGTTTTAGAGCATCCACTTTCACTTGTCTATGAACCGTACAGCAACCCGAAGTCCTTTTCCGCGGACACGGCTATTCAATAGATCATATTAACCCTACAGGGTGTACTTCTTCACACGCGCTCGCCACTTACCACCATGTACATCGTCGTGTATCTCGCAACCTTCAAACGGAAGCCTGGCGAGGGAGTCAGCCATGACCTGACTAACCACACAAGTCTCTAGTCCAGGTTTATCGCCTATTCGGGTTCCATCCGCAAGGAGATCCTGCCGGGGTGTCGCTCACGGCCCCGAACAATGTGTGCAGGGTTCCTGAGACACCAAACGGGCGCTTGGTACACCGGGCCACGGTGTATCTACCGCAACATAGCCCACCCCTAGGGTCAGCGCTACGCACGGCCCCCAACACATATCCTACAAAGACCAGAAACTAGTTGCAACTCCTGGACAGAGATCGAGGTGATTAATAAGCCGAGAGGGGTCGAGTTACCGGAACCCAATGTGTGGTAGTAACTGTTTCATGGATCACAAACACAGAACTCAGTTCCTGAGGACGGCTGCAATGAGACAACCCACCATGTACTCCTACATGGCCTCTCACCGCTACCTTTACCAAATCGTGTTCATACACTTAGCTCGCACACAGTAGGACATGTTCACACACCTCTGATTCATCCTCGATGAATCGGACTGACTCAACTCTAAGCATGCAGTGCATGACAAACAAGCATGAATGAGTAGGCACATCAGGCTCAAACAACTCCTACTCATGCTAGTGGGTTTCATCTATTTACCGTGGAATGACAGGTCATGCAAAGGATAAAGGGGTTCAGCTACCGCAGCAAGTAATGATGAATCGATGTTGTCCTAATGCAGTAAAAGAGAGCAGGAGCGAGAGAGGGATTGTATCGAATGAACAAGGGGTTTTGCTAGCCGGCACTTCAAGATAATATAGTTCTTCATTGGTGTCATCGAACTCATCGTCGAAACCACGCTCTATCGAGAGGGAAAAATCTTGGCAAACAAGGAAGAACACAATCAATGCAATGCAACAATATGATGCCTGATCATGACATGGAAATATGCTGTGTTTTGAGCTAATTCATCTAGCTATGATTTAAATGAAGTTGGTTTGAATACATGATTCAAATTCCAACTCCATATATGATTATTTAAATGCCCTTTATTTGTTTTGTCCAAAACAGAGGACAAACATTGTTCAAACATGCATGAAAATGGTACAGATGAATTCCTTGAATTTTTATGATAATTTTTCATATATAAATTATTTCATTCTGAGCTACGGTTGAAATTTCTATGATTTTTAGAAGTTTAACTAATTTCTGGAATTTCCCTGATTATTTAGAACATAAACTAAATTCCAGAAAAGGAATATTGCGTCAGCATGGCGTCATGCTGAGCTCAGCAGAGTCAACAGGGCTGCCCGGGTCAAACCTGACCAGTGGGGTCCACTGGTCAGTGACCCAGTGACATTTAGTGTCACAGACAGGTGGGTCCGGTCAACGGCCACGTTAGCGAGGTCAACGCCGACGCGTGGGGCCACTGTGTTTAGATTAATCTTAATCTATTCTTCTTAGCTGGAAAGTTAGGCAGCGGGGCCCGCATGTCAGTGAGAGTGTGGGTTAATAAGCGGAGTCATTAACTGATAATAACGGTGCCACGTCAGCACGCTGGAGTATGGCCGGCGGCGACCTCTAAACGCGGCGGAGGGACACTGGAGGTGCTCGGGTTTCGCCTACAGTGCACCGCTCGGTGCGCCCTTAGGCCCTACGGAGAGATGGTGCGATGGTGCGTCGGATGGTGGTGGTCTCCAGGCCTGGGGTGGCCGGAGTCGACGACGGCGAGCTCGGTTGCGGCCGCCGGAGTTCGGGTGGCCACGGGTTAGTTGCTGCGGCGTGCAAACGGGCGGGTGCTTGCGCTAGGAATGCTTTACGGGATGCGACAAGTACGTTGGGCTCGCTGGGGTGAACAAATGGTCACCGGAGCTGCGTCGACGGCGAGCTCGGGCGGCGGCGTGCTACGGTCATCAAGGGGGCGACGTCTACGGCGAGCAAACGACGCGGGGAAGAGGGGGGTTCGACGCAGAAGCTCACAACGGATCTAATGGAGCGGTCGGCGAGCTCGGGGAAGGCTTGGTGCAGCCGGTGCGGCGGTGGTGATCTCATCTGCCGAGCATGGAGAAGACAGGTCGATGGCGAGGCGGTGGGGCATCCGGCGACACGTAGCTCGACGGAGAGGTAGCAGGCGATGAGGCAGAAGCGATGGGCTTGGTGGTTGGTCGAGGGACGGCCAGAGAGCGCGGTGGTAGTGAGCGGCGGCGACGGCCGTGCTCGGTGTGCGTGAGGGAGAGAGCCAGGGGAGGGGATGGGCGTTCGGGGGAGAGAGAGGGAGAGCCAGACAGCTCTGGGGGTCGCGTGGCATTGTCCGGGTGCGTCGAGGAGGAACCAGGCAGGCAGGGAGGGAGGAGGTGGCCGGGCGCGTGCCGGTGTGCTGTGGCCACACGCCTCGCATCCTTCTGGAGCGAGGTGGGAGACGGTGGCGGCTCTGGTGGGCTGGGCCAGGTAAGTGGGTCACCGGGTGGGCTGCGCAGGTAACCTCAGGTGGGTTTCTCTCTCTCTCTCTCTCTCTTCTCTCTCTCTCTCTCTCTCTCTCTCTCTCTTTCTAATTCTTTTACATTTTCTATTTACGAATTGTGTTTGGATTTGTTAAAAATGCCAGAGCATTTCCAAAAATCATGAGACTGCTTGTGGCCACTGTTTGGATTATTTCCAACAGCAAACATTTCAGTTCATGAATATTTGGACATTTAAAATATTGTATAGCATTTAAATGCCCAAATGCAAATACCATATGATTTAATTCAGTGACCCAATGCTGTCCTAGAAATTTGTGCATCACTTTTGACAGTGGTTTAAGACCAAGGCAGAAGTGATGAACATTTTAGAAGGGCATTTCAGGTTCATTGAAAATGTTTTTATGTTGGACTTATTTGATTTGATATGGTTCTAGGGTTTGATCAATCCCCATTTCAAGTTTCATGAAATTTAAACATGATGCATGGATGCTAATGCAGAGGCAAGCAAGGCCTGAACTGGGGCTGTGACAGAGGGCAAGATCTCCGCGCGCACCCCAGTGTTCGAACCTAGAGGGTCTGCCGGAACCCGAAATCCGACATTTGGCGCGCCCTGTTCTTCGCCGACCACCGCGTCCATGTCAGACGCTCGTCGTGCCCGCGCCGAGTGCCGAGCCGCTCTCGCTTCCCACGTCGCCCAGACGGCCCCCGTTGGCGGCCGCCCCCGCCGTTCCCCGTCGCCTGCCATCAACGCCGCCACCGGCCCGGCGGGGAACGAGCAGCAATGTCACGACCGGTTTTTCAATAAAATACTTATTGAGAAACCGATCTTTTATTTCCAAGATAGGAGAGTCCTCCTTCATCGTAGACAAATTCTTGATACGTAAATCCGAAGTACTAAATATATTACAGGGTTGAGCTGAGGTTGCTCAACAATTTTATTACAAGCACGCCAACAATATACATAAAGGCGGATATGGCACCGTGGTGTGGTGGCATACTACTGACTCGATTTAAACGTGGTGGTGTATATGTCGAGTGAAGTAGGTGACATTGACTCCTACTTGCAGCTCATCGAGTCAAGTGAGGCTCGATGATTTATTCGGTAGCGGAAGCGGATATGGTACAAGTGATAAATTCCAGGATCACACGGATGGACCGACTCCTCTAGGCGTCGAACTCGCTATCGAACTCTTCATCCATAAGTTCGCCACAACATCTGGCCAAATCAACAAGCCAGGTGAGTACTTGGAATGTACTCGCAAGACAGTTCGGACATAAGATATAAAAAATGTAAGCATGATGCATCATGAGTAATCGGCAATGCACACTCAAACGATAAACTTGCACGACATGATAAATAAAAGGAAGTCAGGCGGTAGTCCTCCCGAAATCCCAACAAAAATAACTAAAAACCGATCGAGTGTCTGAAACGACGCCTCGAATGATGAACAAATAAATTAACATGCCGTAGTCGGGCGTCTAAGCGACACCACATAAAGGGCTTATATTGAAAAGTAAATGACAGTGCGTGCCACAGTCGGACGCCAAAGCGACATCACATAAAGGGATTTTATCGAATGTAAATAACAAGAGTGCCAAAATCGGACGTCTGAGCGACATCACATAAAGGGCTTATATTGAAAGTAAACAACATAAATGCCACAGTCGGACGTCTGAGCGACATCACATAAAGGGCTTATATTGGAAATAAACAACATAAATGCCACAGTCGGACGTCTGAGCGACATCACATAAAGGGCTTATATCGAAAGTAAACAACATAAATGCCACAGTCGGACGTCTGAGCGACATCACATAAAGGGCTTATATTTCATAGTCGTATTCAAGCAGTATAGACCATTCCAAGGAAAATACTCAGCACATAATAAAAATAAACGGGTTAGTCCATCCACAGGAGTAATCATATAGTCGAGTTTACCACTCATGTCTGTTCATCGGAGATTTGTCAAGGAGACTGACACTGAGACTGACAAGGACAAGTTTAACACAGACCTTGACCATAGGTACGGTTACTTGAATGAGTTTGACTCTGCTGAGTTTGTACTATTAAACCACATCAAACGGATTTCAGTAGTCGCAAGGGACTAGTTCCGTTTACGATACTTTAGAAGAAACACATCTAACCAGTACACACCCAATTCCACATTCCGCTGCTAGGAATCACCCTAGGCAACGTTCAAGAAAAACTCTAAGACGGGGAGGTCACAACCTCGAATAGCATGGGATCAAATTTATCTCAAGGCCTAAGGGGTGCCCCTCTCGTCCCAACCGAAACACCCATGCTCCCTGGCCGGATGACGGGCTTTAATCCAGGGCCATGGAACCCTCATCCCGACCCCTCTGTTTGGTGTGTACCAGGAAAGAGGTTTGCAACTTACTAAACCATATTCCATAAATAAAACATGTGGTAGTACAAGAAAAGGAATGGATGGTAACGTGACTTGATTCATGTTGACACTGGAGTTAAGTAGTTTGGCATAAGACTAGCATGCTACAACAATACCATCTTACCACCCATCATGTCACCACATGATCAAGTAAACTCACATCGAATCACACATCGAGTTTCGAGGCTCACTTGCAATATCAATGTATGTAATACAACCCTTGCTGCTATGCATATAATCATGCCATGAACTGACTACTCAATGCAAACATGCAAAACACTCATCATATCAAAGGTTCAAACATGCTTGCCTGGTTCGGAGTAGTCGGAGTCTAGCTCGGTGAAGTTCGCGGATCCGTCACCTCTTCCGATATCTACGGCATAAGAAAAATACGTACTAACGTAAATACCGTGTGTGCACAAAAAGTGTTCCAAATATTTTTCAAATAAATATGATAAAAAACTAGAAAGAAAAATAAAGGTGACATAAAAAGAATCAATCAAAAACCATTTTCTGTTTAAAAGTTATTAAAGTTTTAGTCCAGGGACTTGTCTGTAATGAAACAAAAAGTTTCCAGGGGCTAGCTTATAAAAACAGAAAACGATTCGATTAAAAACCCGCCAACTCCAAAGGAAAACGTATTCTGCCCGAAGGCGTTTTCAGAAAACGTTTCAAAAAGAAGAAAAAGCTGACGGGAGGATCCCACCCGTCGGGTTTAAACTCTGAAACAGAGTCATCAGCGCCAGAAAGCTACGGTGGTCGCCGGCGGCGATCCACGGCGAGTTAGGAGGAGTGGGTGGTACCTACGGGTTCCTTGGGTCCTTCCGCACCTGTGGGTGGTGGAGTTGGTCGACGGCGAGCACCACGTCGACGGCGGCCTCAACTCCGGCGGGCGGTGGTTCGAGCGTTGGTGGATCTCGTCGGGGAGGGTTATACAGGTTGAATTGAGGCTCGGGTTAGAATACTGGGTGCACCAGAGGGCTGCTGACGTGGTTTGGGAGGTGGAGGTGGCCTCACCTGAGTGAATCAAGCCGGAGCCCGAGGCGGATCGGGGCGGCCGGAGTCGGGGAAGGAGACCTCCTCGGGGTCCTCCTGGTGGCTTGGCGGGGCTCTGGTGAGGTGGAGTTGTGGTGCGGGGTCGAGAGCCAGCTCGAGGGCTCCTTTTATAGCTGATCCGAGGCGGTGGCCGCGAACGGGATAATTCCGGAAACGATTACGGTGGTGCAGTGGTTGATCAGGTGGTTTATGGGGCTCGGCATCACCGCGGGGGCCTACGGGTTCGGTTTAGGTGCTAAGCTTGGCCTGCCTTGGTTGATACTCCAAGTTCCGAACGGAACGGCGCACATAGCTCGTCGGCGGCAGGGAGCGCGCTCTGCGCTGCTCAAAGCACGGGCGACAGTGCTGCCGCAGCATGCGCAGCAAGCAGACGGCCACGCGGAGGCCTCGGGTGGCTTGGGCGGTGCTGGACGGCGCCGAAAGTTGGGGCTGATCCCTGCTGGCCGCCTCGGTTGGCTCTGCTACCGCAGAAGCTGCCGGCGTCGGCGGGACACGTCACCACCGACGATGGTGCCTATCCAAAGGACCGTGCGGTGCTCTGGATAAGATGAAGGAGCAGTGCGCATGGGTCCAGAGTGGGCACTGGTGAGATCGACGCCATGTCTCTGAAGAAAACGACATCGATCGTCGAATCAAACATCGAACTCGAAAATGAACAGCAGAACAAGGCTCGCCAGTGTTCGATGAAATGATTTTGGCATGTGGGAAATTTATCTGGAGTTGATCTTTGGTGGGGTGGCCTCTCAACGCACCTGGGGGCTGCCTGAATTTTGTCAGAATTTTTGGAGAAGGAAAAATATGAATTTCACCAATTTTTCCAAATCTGGTCCAAACTTGCAGTGATTGAAACTTGAAAATTTTGAATTGTGGAAGAGTGGATCTTGATAGATCTAGGTTGGGGGTGCTAGGGACTAGCCAGAGGAGTTGGTTTGAGATCAAAACTCAAAGGAAATCAGATACTTCCTTTGTAAATCACCTAGGTCCAAAATAAAAGACAGAAATTGTTTTGGGGATAAAAAATGAAATAAAATTCAAAAATGGGTTGAACTTGTTGGAATAGAATATTTGGCTTGGCCCAAAGTGGAGGGAGGGGTTTTGGGAGAAATCTTGATATGAGGCATGGTAAAAATGGGTGGTTGCAAAAGAAAGAATAGCCCCAAAACCCATAGGATTACTTTTTAATAGAAATTTAATTTCCAAAAATTTATTGTGATGAGTTAACATCAGAAGGAAAGTTTTTAAAACCAAACACCAAGGTTGAGGAAGATACAAACACAGAATACTTGTCATAGGAGAAATTTTTTTGAGAAGGAGGGGCTTTTGGAAAGATTTTAAGTAGCCTCCTTCAAATCAAATAAAGGGTTTGTCAAAAACCAAATAAATTTTTTTGGAGTGTCACAACACCTACCCCCTTAGGAAAAATCTCGTCCCCGAGATTTCAGCTGATCCTCAAATAGGTGTGGGTGTTCTGCTCGAAGAAAATCCTCTCTTTCCCATGTTGCCTCGTCTTCGGTGTGATTGCTCCACTGTACTTTGAAAAACTTGATTACCTTCTGACGGGTTCTCCTTTCAGACTCCTCTAATATTTTTATTGGGTGTTCTCTGTAGGTGAGGTCTGGCTGTACATCAATGTCCTCATGGGATACCTGCTTTTCTGGGTTACTCACACATTTCCTCATCTGCGAGACGTGGAACACGTCATGGACGTCGGACAGCTCTTCGAGTAGGTATAACTGGTAGGCTACCGTGCCTCTTCGTGCAACTACACAGAAGGGTCCGATAAATCTTGGTGCTAGCTTTCCTTTAACTTTGAATCGTTGTAGGCCCCTCATAGGAGATACTCGGAGGTACACATACTCGCCGGGTTCAAAACTGACTCCCCGATGTTTCCGATCATAATAACTCTTTTGTCGGCTTTGAGCTGTCTTGAGTCTGTCCCTGATTAACCTAACTTTCTCCTCAGCTTCCTTGAGCATATCATGGCCGAAGATACGGCTGTCTCCGGTCTCTGACCAATTCAATGGAGTACGACATCTCCGTCCATACAAGGCTTCGAAGGGTGCCATTTGCAGGCTGGCTTGGTAACTGTTGTTGTATGCAAACTCGGCATATGGCAAGCTTTCTTCCCAACTGGTCCCATAGGTGAGGACACACGCTCTCAGCATCTCCTCTAGTATTTGGTTTACGATTCAGTTTGCCCATCGGTCCAGGGTGGTATCTTTGTCTCAATGCCGCTTGAGTTCCCGAGCTTGTTGTAATTGATCCCAAAATCTAGAGACGAATTGAGTGCCTCGGTCGATATTATAGTCTTTGGGACTCCATGCGAGCAAACTATGCGAGAGAGATAAAGCTTAGCAAGCTTCGAGTGGTGTAGGTTGTCTTCACGGAATGAAATGTGCCACCTTGGTTAATCTGTCGGTGATGACCCATATGGCATCATTTCCATGTTGTGACCGAGGTAGTCCAACAATAAAGTCCATCCCGATCTCATCCCATTTCCACTCAGGTATCCTGTTTGGCTGTAATAACCCTGCCGGTTTTTGATGCTCGGCCTTAATGCGCTGACATGAATCACAACATGCAATGAAGGTGGCCATATCCCTCTTCATACCGTGCCACCAAAACTTTTCCTGGATGTCTTTATACATTTTGGTTCCTCCCGGGTGGATTGAATACGGAGCAGTGTGGCCTTCGGCTAGGATTTGCTGGTTGAGGTCTTCTATATTCGGTACGCAAAGTCTGTCTCCGTACCATAGTATTCCCTTATTGTCTATGATAAATTCTGAGGCCTTGCCCGAACTCACTTTTCTTTTTATGCCTTCGATGCTGGGGTGTCCATGCCGAGCCTCCTTAATTTGCTCCATTAAGGTAGGCTGTATATCCAAATTTGACACATCGCCTCGCGACCATCATCATGTTGAGTTTGGCGAACTCTTGCTGAAATTCAGGTCTCAAGTCTGGCAGATAAATGCCGCCCAAACCGGGTTTCGCTAAGAGCATCTGCCACAACATTCGCCTTTCCTGGATGGTAGTGAATACCGTCATCATAATCTTTCACTAATTCCAACCAGCGTCGTTGTCGTAAGTTGAGTTCTGGTTGTGTGAAAATATATTTGAGGCTTTTATGGTCTGTGTATATTTCACAACGGTTTCCGAGTAAAAAGTGCCTCCACTCCTTGAGTGCATGAATGACTGCTGCCAGTTCCAAATCATGCGTAGGATAATTTTCTTCATGCTTGCGTAGTTGCCTGGAGGCATGCACGACTACCTTGCCTTCTTGCATTAATACGCATCCGAGGCCCTTCCTGGAGGCGTCACAATATACCTCAAAACTTTTGTGTATGTCTGGCACAACCAATACTGGTGCGGCTGTTAATTTTCTTTTGAGGTCTTGGAAACTTTTCTCGCAAGCTTCCGTCCAAACAAATTTCTTGTCCTTCTTGAGCAACTGCGTCATTGGCTTTGCTATGGTGGAGAACCCTTCAATGAACCTTCGTAATACCACCGCCATTCCCAAGAAACTTCTTACATCCGTTCATACCGGCTGGTGGTTTCCAACCAAGCACGGCCTTGACCTTTCCGGTCTCACGGCAACACCTTCTTGTGTTAACACATGGCCTAGAAAACCAACTTGTCTTAACCAAAATTCACATTTGCTGAACTTGGCGTATAATTGATGTTTCCTTAATTCTCCCAAAGACAATTACGAGATGTTCAAAGATGCTCTTCCGGTGGCTTGGAGTATACCAGAATATCATCGATGAACACCACAAAGAAACTTGTCCATAAATCTCATAAACACTTTGTTCATGAGGTGGACGAAATATCTTGAGGCGTTAGTCGCACCAAACAGCATCATCAGAAACTCATACAGCCCGTGATCCGGAGGTGAAAGCTGTCTTGGGGATATCTTCATCCGCATTTTTAATTGATGGTATCCGACCTTAAGTCAAATTTTGAGAAAACCTTGGCTTGAGCGAGCTGGTCAAATAAATCATTTATCCGTGGCATCGGATATTTGTTCTTGATTGTGACCATGTTGAGTGCTCGATAGTCTATACACAATCTCGTTGTCCCATCCTTTTCTTGGCAAATAAAACCGAGAGCCCCAAGGTGAGGAGCTGGCTCGAATAAATCCTTTGTCCAAGAATTCTTTTATTTGCTTCTTTAATTCCACCAACTCGAGGGTGCCATTCTGTATGGTTTCTTGTAAATGGGGTGGTTCCAGTGCTAGCTCAATGCTGAATTCTATCTCCGGTCCGTGGCATGCCCGTAGTTCTTCGAAATACGTGCAGGAACTCACACACTCTTGGAACTTTGCTTAACTCGAAATGTCCACCTTGTTCAACCTTGGTTGCCGTGATATTTGTCTCTCTTGAGCTGAGACTTTTATTGTCTTCCCATGATGGTGTGTAAGAATTACTGTCCGGTTGAAGCAGTCAATAAATCCTTTGTTGGTGGTTAACCAGTCCATCCCTAGGATGACATCTAGTCCCTTATTTTCCAATACAATAAGGTTGGCGCGAAACTTTAATCCCTCAAACTCAATAACCACACCTTGGCAGTAACTCTGAGTAACTTGCTTAATCCCGGGGGACTTGATGATCATGGACTTTTCCAGGGGAAGCATTGAAAAATCATTTTGCAAAGCAAATTTCTTTGAAATGAACGAGTGAGAAGCTCCAGAATCAAACAAAACCGTGGCAGGTATTGTGTTGACAGG
The DNA here is from genome assembly GCA_021605205.1 of Aegilops longissima. Taxonomy (NCBI): domain Eukaryota; kingdom Viridiplantae; phylum Streptophyta; class Magnoliopsida; order Poales; family Poaceae; genus Aegilops; species Aegilops longissima. The sequence goes on from CM038680.1 coordinate 325,692,475, forward strand.
GAACGTACCGAGTACGATATCCGGGGCATTCTGTGCTTCCTCCTTGGTCACATGGTTCAAGTGACCCTTCTTGTGATTATTATTGGGGTTGAAGTTGTTACGCTTGGGTGCTGAATTATTCCCACCGTGGTTCGGCATGGGAGCCGACTTTCTTGGCTTTGGGCACTGCTTGGCATAGTGCCCTTCTTCTCCACAAGCTTAGCAAGTAACACCTGGGCGGTATGTGAAATCCTTGTCCCTTGCATGAAAATTCTTGATCGAGCGCGGGATATTGGTTGTGGACTTGTTTGCTCCACTCTTCTGAAAGTCAGTCTTGCTTCGGTTGTTGCGAGCTTGAGTACTTTGGTCCCTCTTGCGCTTGCGAAAATCTTCCAAACTGCGGCGCTCATTTTCCAGGGTAATGGTCTTGTCCACAAGTGTTTTGAAGTCTGGAAAGGTGTGTACAACCAGCTGGCATTTAAGTGCTGGTGCAAGACCATCCAGGAATTTTTCCATCTTTTTATTTTCCGTCATGTGCTCTTCGTTGGCATAATGAGATAACTGAGTAAACAGACTGTTGTATTCGGTCACCGTCATGCCCCTCTGCTTGAGGTCATCAAACTCCCTTTTCTTGATTTTCATAACGCTTTTGGGGATATGCGCCCCACGAAAACCTTCTTTAAATTCTTCCTAGGTGATGTTATTCTCATTGGGGTGCATGTGTAGGAAATTTTCCCACCATGATGCAGCTGCTCCTGTGAGGTAGTGAGGTGCATATAGTACCTTCTCACGGTCTGAACATTGTGCAATAATCAATTTCCTTTCAATGTCTCGAAGCCAGTCATCGGCCTCAAGAGGTTTGTCAGTGTGCGAGAAAGTTCGGGGACGCGTCTTTTGTAGTTCTGACAATTTGGATTGCTGCTGATACGGTCCACGGTGATTTCCCATATTGATGACCTGGTTCATCATTTCTTGGTGTTGTTGCTGGCTTTGCTCATAAAGGCGGCACACTTGAGAAAAAGCTGTCTCACTGCCCTGTTGACTTGATTGTCCCTGTGTGAAGTTGTTGCTGGTTTGGGTGCCATAATTATCTTCTGGCGGATTTGGCATGGAACGAGTCCAAGGACGAGACATTTTCCACTCTGGGGATATATTTTGGAAAAATCATAAGGAAAAGAAATTAAGCCACAAAAATAAATAAATACTCAAAGGCGAAAAAAAAATTAACCACTCCAAGATTTTTCAAGAAAATATTTGATAGCGCATGGAGAAGGACCGCTCAGTACATATCTTACACGCAAGCAGTAATTATACAATACATCACTCAGGATGTGCGTACACAATCCTGACATGTTATTTAGGCTAGTGCACTTCTCCCAGTTCCTACATGATGCGCATACAAACTACTTCTCACAACCTATATACATATAAACATATCATACAAGCTGGCACAACGCGGGGCTGCTAGGCGCACTCAGTCGGAGATGGTAAGGATTTCCCTTGGCCTGCCGAGGGTGAGGCCCAGTGATGCCGGGGACTCAACCTCCTCCTCACTAATAGGCTCCAGGCGTGAAGTGCTGTGCTGAGAAGCTGGAGCAGGCGCGAGAGGCGGTGCAACACGAACTGGGGCAGGCGCAATAGGTGGTGCCACACGGACTGGAGTGGGAGCGATGACTTGGTCGAACTCCTTAGTGGTAGGCAGGCGACGAGCGGTGGCGAGGATGGCAGGTGAATAAGATGCTGAGGATGAGACGAAGGTCAGTGGTGGTGATGTGTGGAGGAGCACCCTCCTGTTGGCGGCACAGCCATGGACTGAGTCCATACGGGCAACCACAAGGTCATCCACAAGGTTGTCAAAGGCTGCCTCCAGTGCCTGGAGGTATTCAACAAGCATCTCAATAGCCTCATCTCGCTCTCCTCTGGGGCAAGCGAATGCATAGTGACACGTGTATGGCACGTGGCATGGAAGGTAGCGGTAACGATGAGTCTTCATCGACGGAAGAATATCCCGGAGACGAGCTATTGCCTCACGGGCAGCCATCTGCATGGCATGCCTCTCCGTAGGCATGGCCCTGCCAACAAATCGGAATTGGCGTGACTTTGAACACCCTCCCTTGAACTGCACCGCGGCCTGGTGCATAGACAGACTGTTGCTGATCTTGTGCTGGTAGAGTGTGAACACTGGGCGAACCGATGGCCCAATCGTGATCTTGACGATGTAGGTGAGGAGCTTGATAAATCCCTCAGGTACATTGGCGAATACCTGCGACTCACAGTCGCTGCTAGCCATCTACAAAAGTAGACAAAGATTCCGAATAGTCAGATCATAAATTTATGATGACTAACAGAAAATTGCTACATTTTGCAAAAATGCAAAAATGCACTGAGACGCTAATAACCGATTAGCGATCGCACCTAGTGGCTTCCTACAGTCAGCCTGGCTCTGATACCAAGTTTGTCACGACCGGTTTTTCAATAAAATACTTATTGAGAAACTGATCTTTTATTTCCAGTATAGGAGAGTCCTCCTTACTCGTAGACAAATTCTTGATACGTAAATCCGAAGTACTAAATATATTACATGGTTGAGCTGAGGTTGCTCAACAATTTTATTACAAGCACGCCAACAATATACATAAAGGCGGATATGGCACCAGGGTGTGGTGGCATACTACTGACTCGTATTTAAACATAGTGGTGGATATGTCACAGTGAAGTGGGTGACATTGACTCCTACTCTTGCAGCTCATCGAGCGTCGAAGTGAGGCTCGATGATTTATTAAGGTAGCGGAAGCGGATATGGTACAAGTGATAAATTCCAGGATCGCACGGGACTGATTGGGATGCCTCTAGGCGTCGGACTTGCTATCGAACTCTTCATCCATAAGATCGCCTTCGTCAACATCTGGCCAAATCAACAAGCCAGGTGAGTACTTGGAATGTACTCGCAAGACAGTTCGGACATAAGATATAACAAATGTAAGCATGATGCATCATGAGTAATCGACAATGCACACTCAAACAATAAACTTGCACGACATGATAAATAAATGGAAGTCAGGCGGTAGTCCTCCCGAAATCCCAACAAAAATAACTAAAAACCGATCGAGTGTCAGAAACGACGCCTCGAATGATGAACAAATAAATTAACATGCCGCAGTCGGGCGTCTAAGCGACACCACATAAAGGGCTTATATTGAAAAGTAAATGACAGTGCATGCCACAGTCGGACGTCAAAGCGACATCACATAAAGGGCTTTTATCGAAAGTAAATAACAAGAGTGCCACAGTCGGACGTCTGAGCGACATCACATAAAGGGCTTATATTGAAAGGAAACAACATAAATGCCACAGTCGGACGTCTGAGCGACATCACATAAAGGGCTTATATTGGAAATAAACAACATAAATGCCACAGTCGGACGTCTGAGCGACATCACATAAAGGGCTTATATCGAAAGTAAACAACATAAATGCCACAGTCGGATGTCTGAGCGACATCACATAAAGGGCTTATATTTCATAGTCGTATTCAAGCAGTATAGACCATTCCAAGGAAAATACTCAGCACATAATAAAAATAAACGGGTTAGTCCATCCACAGGAGTAATCATATAGTCGAGTTTACCACTCATGTCTGTTCACCGGAGATTTGTCAAGGAGACTGACACTGAGACTGACAAGGACAAGTTGAACACAGACCTTGACCATAGGTACGGTTACTTGAATGAGTTTGACTCTACAGAGTTTGTACTATTAAACCACAGCCAACGGATTTCAGTAGTCGCAAGGGACTAGTTCCGTTTACGGTATTTTAGAAGAAACACATCTAACTAGTTGAGGGAGTCCTGGATTAGGGGGTGTCCGGATAGCTGAACTATCACCGTTGGCCGGACTCCTAGACTATGAAGATACAAGATTGAAGACTTCGTCCCGTGTCCGGATGGGACTTTCCTTGGCGTGGAAGGCAAGCTTGGCGATACGGATGTGTAGATCTCCTACCATTGTAACCGACTCTGTGTAACCCTAACCCTATCCGGTGTCTATATAAACCGGAGGGTTTTAGTCCGTAGGACGAACAATAATCATACCATAGGCTAGCTTCTAGGGTTTAGCCTCTCTGATCTCGTGGTAGATCCACTCTTGTACTACCCATATCATCAATATTAATCAAGCAGGACTAGTGTTTTACCTCCATCAAGAGGGCCCGAACCTGGGTAAAAACATCGTGTCCCTTGTCTCCTGTTACCATCCACCTAGACGCACAGTTCGGGACCCCCTACCCGAGATTCGCCGGTTTTCACACCGACATTGGTGCTTTCATTGAGAGTTCCTCTGTGCCGTCGCTGTCGAAGGATCCTCATCCGTCTTTAAAAGACGGCACCGTTACAAAAGGAGCTTTGGCCACCGCCAAACTCTCCGCTAAGCGGTTTTCTTATGACCGCCTGTTCGGCCGCCGCGCCGACGATGACTACTCGGGTCATCGTAAGCAATCTTCACGCTAACTCGGAACTCACCGAGTAGTTAGATCCGATGGAGCTCTCTTCCTTGAACGAGCTCTTGGATCGCATCGCCGCCACAGGAGTCGCTTCATGACTACGATCAGATTGGGCCTAAAACCGATCGAGAGATCAACTCTCCCGGGCTACCCACCACGTTGTTGTGGTAGAGGAACAATCTGACGACTCTTCTCCTACCTTAAGGACTAGCTATGTCCGATTCCTGACCCCTCCATGCGGATTCCCGCGAGGGAGGACATCACTCAAGCCCTGAACTTAAAGTCAGGCAGCGGGCTAGATTCATTGGACAACCTCCAAGAACCCAAGCTTCCAAGTTCGAAAACTTCTTGGCCCCTGAATCTTAGATCGGACGGGGTTCGGAATTTAATTCCACCCGCCCAGCCAAACATAAGCGATCTATCCCAAATCCGGCAAGAGCCCGGTGAAACAGTACATCATTACTGGGCCATATTCCTCCTGGTTATGGACAGGATAAAGGATTGCCGCGAGGAGGACGCAATCTCATTCTTCTGCAATAATTGCACGGATAAGGGAATCCTAAACGCCATAAGTTGTCGTGAAATTACACGCTTCGCTGACTTGGCGTCCATAGTACGAAAGTATTGCGCGATGGAGAGCGCCTGGAAAACTGAAATCAAATTTTGGGATAATCCGGCCCCGAACACGACCCTAGTCCGAAATAAAAGGGTGCATCATCACTAGGCACCTAGGTTACATACCAAAAAGCAAAAACCCCCCAAAGGGCATGGAACCATACTGGAGGGATGGCTCAATGGCCCCTGCAAAATTCATAGCAGAGAGGGCGCCACTCCAACTCATAGCCTTAGAGCATGTTGGATACTCGACGGTGGCCAAAAGTGGCGAAGAGCTCTTAGCTCGAGCACCAGCCAAAGAATACCAAGACGGTATTAACAGTCTTGAGACTTTCGCATCAAATAATATGCGAAACAAACACTCCATGAGCCTTGCGAAGTCTACCAGATAGCAACAATAAATCCATGGGTAACACGGCTATTACCTTTAACGCCAAGGATGAACCTAAATTCAACAGCCCGAGCACCAGCCGCATTGGTCCTCAGTCCAATAGTGGACGGCTTTCGCCTTACCAAGGTACTCATGGACGGCGGCAGCGGATTAAACCTCATCTACGAGGAAACCCTTCGAAAAATGGAAATAAACTGGAGCCGCATTGAGCAAAGCAGCACAACCTTTAGAGCAATAATCCCTAGTCGGGAAGCATGCTGTACAGGAAAGATCACACTAGATGTGGTGTTCGGCACGCTGGACAATTATAGGTCCGAGGAGGTCACATTCCAAGTGGCCCCGTTCAGCATCGGATACCACACTCTATTAGGGCGAGAGGCATTCACAATTTTTCAAGCTATACCCCGTTACGGGTACATGAAGCTCAAAATGTCCGGACCCAACAGAATTATCACTCTCGCTAGTGACCCGGACATAGCGCTCCGCGCCGAAAATAAAACAGCCGCACTTGCCCTCGAGGCACTTCCGAAGCCCTAGCGGCAGAGGAACTCACTGCGCTGCTCTCCACGGTGAACAGGGACGATGTGATACTCGATAAGAGATCCAAGTCCACCTCTTTTAAACCGGCAGACGAAATAGTCAAATTCCAAGTCCATCCAATGGACCCTACCAAAACGGCCTCCATCGGGGCACAATTAAACATTGATGTGGACGCCGTATTACGAGAATTCCTACGCGAAAATTGGGACATTTTGCTGGCACCCTTCGGACATGCCAGAATCCCACGCCGGCTGGCGAGCACAGCCTAAATATCCTAAAAGGATTCAAGCCACCAAACAAGCTCTTGGCGTTTCTCCGAACCCAGGAGACAGGCCATGGGAGAGGAGCTAGCCAAACTATTGGAGGCCGGATTTATCAGAGACATTAAACATCCGGACTGGCTAGCAAACCTGGTAATGGTACCAAAGAAGGACAAATCCTGGCGCCTATGTAGCCTCCGAAGTACCCCTTAATGACATTATAAACAACCGCGACGCAACGGGCCGGATCGCTAAATGGGCCATTGAGCTCCTCCCGTTCGACATAACCTACAAGCCACGGCGAGCTATTAAGTCACAAGTTTTGGCTGACTTCGTCACCGAATGGACTGAAGCCGAACTCCCTAAAGAGTACGGCGCATATTCCAACTGGTCATGCACTTTGACGGCTCCAAAATGTTGGCCGGCCAGGGGGCTGGCGTCGTTCTGACGTCCCCAACCGGAGATACAGTCCAATACGTACTTCAAATAATGTACACAGACTCCAACAACGCAGCCGAATCGAGGCCCTTCTACATGGTCTCCTGGATGGCGTCTCCATGGGCATTCAGCGCCTAGAGGTGCGCGATTGAACCTCGCGATATCCCAAATAAATGGGGACTTTGATGCCAAGGATCCGAAAATGGCAGCTTATCACAATGTCGTCCTAAAAATGTCAGCTCGGTTTGAGGGGCTCGAATTTCACCATATAGCCCGGGATAACAACCAGGCAACGGACGTGTTGGCACGCATTGGTGCAAAGCGATGCCGTCCCCCAACATCTTCCTAGAGAGGCTCTTCAAGCCATCCGTATTATGGGAGGAGAGTCCGGAAATAACAAACCGGACCCAACCACACCGCCCCCACACCAAACATTCCGACATAGTTGGTGGTTCCGCCAACGAAATAACACCGTCATTACGCAATAATGGCAGTCATTGCCCGTGGACAGAACCATTCCTAGCCTACCTAACCAGGCAGGAACTTCCCGAGGACCAAAGCGAGGCCCGCTGCATAGTCTTGGCGGTCTAAAACCTATAAGGTCCATGAGGAGAGCTTTATAAGAAAAGCACAACCGGAGTCCTTCAAAGATGTATCTCCGAAGAGGAAGGGCGGAATCTCCTGGCTGAAATTCATGCCGGACTCGGTGGGCACCATGCCGCAGCCCGGGCCCTTGTAGGCAAGGCCTTCCGTACAGGATTTTATTGGCCGACGGCCCGGGTAGATGCTCGGGACTTAGTCCAACGATGCGTCAGTTGCCAGCTCTTTGCTAATCAAAGCCACATGCCACCCACCGACCTCAAAACTATACCCATCACCTGGCCCTTCGCGGTCTGGGGGGCTTGACATGGTTGGACCCCTTAAAGGAGGAACCCACAGGCAAAAATACCTATTGGTCATGGTGGGTAAATTCATCAAATGGATAGAGGCCGAGCCTGTAAAGACGGCCGAATCCGGACCGGTGATAGACTTTATATCAGGGGTAGTACACCATTACGGCATCCCCCATAGCATCATCACTGATAATGGCACGAACTTCACGGCCGACGAGGTCAAACTCTGGTGCAAAAACATGGGCATCAAGCTCGACTATGCTTCAGTCTATCACCCCCAAACTAACGGTCAAGTCGAGCGAGCAAACGGTCTAATCATGAGCGGCATTAAACCCAGACTAGTGCGGTCCCTCAAGGAATCTAACACGCACTGGGTTGAGGAGCTCGACTCCGTACTCTGGGGGTTGCGGACCACGCCGAATCGCACTACCGGATTCACACCATTTTTTATGGTATACGACGCAGAGGCAGTTTTGCCCTGCGACATGATTCATGACTCACCTTGCGTGCGCATGTATGAAGAAAGAGAAGCCGAGCTCGATCGGCAGGACAGTTTGGACGCCTTGGAGGAGGAGCGCGATGTGGCAAAAGCTCGTTTCGCATTCTATCAACAGCAGGCTCGAAGATATCAAAGCAGGGAAGTACGGGCCAAAGCTTACAACATTGGCGAACTAGTTCTACGCCTGCCGGACAAGAAAAAGGACAAACTCAAGCCCAAATGGGAGGGCCCCTTCATCATCGACCAAGTCCTGACCGGCGGAGCGTACCGTCTGCGAAACACATTGGATAACCGACTCGAGCCGAACCCATGGAACGCAGCCCATCTCCGAAGATTCTACGCCTAGCGCCGGATTCTGAGTTCGTCTCCTTCCTCCGTCTATATTTTACACTTTAAGCTGTCTTTTATTTCTCTCCTTCTTCCTCCTTTTTTCCGAAGCCGTTAAAGGCTCGTTCGCACACACTTGACGCGCTATCCGCACTCATTATACCTGGGGGCTTCTCTAACAGAAGCTTATTTATACGGGCTTTATGCCCAACACATGTGTCACACTTCCGCATGTACCTTTTATTCACCATTATATGCATCGATATGACTTAAGTTTTGGCCAAGCTGGGTTGCCTGGCTCCTGTGCTTACCCCTACGTTCCCAATTGTTCGGCTAGGTGGTAAAGGGAGCACCTCTGCGATTGTTACCGCCGGGTCAGCCGGACGTGTACCTCAGACTGAGTGAAGCCGAAAGCTAGCGTTCTTAAGGGAATAGTCGGTCGGTGAACTAAAAGACGATTTTTTTTTTTATTTTTTCATTTATCTGCCCCCAGATGCTTTTCTGCTTTTTCGTAGTCCGGACATGCACTTTAGGGCATGCCTCCCAGGGAAAGGAACCCCTAACGGAACTATTCTCCCTGGAAGATGTTTCTTGCTAACCATGTAATATAACATAATTAGTTGGGCACTTGTCTGATAAAGCACTCATGACCCCTACGCCTGGTCTCCACGCATGCCCCGGTTTTTACATAACCGCGAGGGTATTCGGACACACTCCGGACGATTGGGCCCCGAGGTTGAAGCGAAAAGGTCCGCTACGACAAACGATTACAATCCGGCTAGAAGGCATTTTACATGTCATTTTAAATTACATCGTAAAATTGATTGATTGTATTCCTCTTCAATGCCATCTAATAGGCTGTCTAGTTTACAGTCTTGCTGGGAATACATTGCGGCCAACTCTACTTGGCCGTACACTAAGCTCACAGGGATCTCCTTCCCGTCGGGCCCCATAGGTCCGACCTCGGCCATGTGGTTTGGGTCCGCCGTGTACAGCGTCTTCACCATGGCTCAGCCTCCTGGCGCCTTGACGACAGCCGATATCTTCCATAGTCGGAGCGCCGCCCGTGCTCCTGAAGCTTCTCTGCAAGCTCACCAAGGCCTTCGGGCAGGGAGATAGATGCCACAAGGCCTGTGTGACGCCTTTCATCACCTGCCGAACTCGTTCGTGCAGTTGCAATAGCTCGAGAAGAAGGTCACCCGTAGAACTGGGCATTTCCTCCGCAGGACGACCCATGAGCATACCTACAGACATAACTCTGTTAGTTGACTTCCTCGCGAACTCTTTTTCAAAGTTCGCTCAAGCACTTACTATAAATGCCGCGACGAAGTCGCCGATTCTCCTTCACGGAGTCAGACAGCTGGGCACGAACATCCTTTAGTTCTCACCCAGCTGGGTGTTGGCATCCTGGAGATTATTTTTCTCTTGCCTCACCCTTGTAAGCACATTCTCGCCGGCCTTCAACCGGCGCAAGAGCTGTTGCTTGTCCGGATCTAGTCCGGCGCCATCTGCAATGTTATTGTCAGATTTACACACACGCCGCACTTCACAAAGTACTTATCTTTTGAAGCATATATTACCAGAGGGGGTCTCTGTGGCTCCCCAGTAGCTGCTAGTCTTGACCTCAAGTTGGGCCTTGCATTCTTCAAGCTCTGGACGATCGGGTATTCTTTTTTGTAAGATCCTGCATAACAAATGATCCTTAAATCAGTTATTCTAACTATTTTAAGTCTCGGGGGCTACTGGCATATATAACTGTCAAATTTCCTCACCCGTATGTCCTTTACATACTGCTCCATGGCTCTGGCTAGACCATCTTGAGCGGCACGGAGGTGCGCATCTCACGAATTGAAGGCATTCAATGCCTCTTGGGAGAAACATGTGTCACGAAGAACTGTCCGGCGGCGCCTGTGATTCATGGCGCTCTCTACCTCAGAGTTAGTGGCCGACAATCTGTCGGCATCCTCTGTCGGAGGAGCATCCGACACGCGCCTCGTGCTCGCCTCCGCTTCTGGACCCGGCTTTGGAGTCTGGCTGGCGGAGGCTCGATTGGCAACCTCTCCGGACCGCGATCCGGTGAGCGCTTTTTTCTGAAAAGAGCACCAGAGTGTTAATCGCCTTCGAGAATCAATCCACAGGAATATGGTGACGCGCCATACCGTTGTGGCGGTGTTTCGATCCGGACCGCACTTCTTTTTAGCCTGCGGGGCCGTGCTGCCCCTTGTTGGCTAGTCGCCGCGGGTTCGACCTCCTACCTCAAAGGCACCCTCTGCGAAACACCATTGGTATACGGTGATAAAAAATAAGCACGGATGGGTCATTATCAGAGTATTGGGACCTCGGTCTCAGTTACCTGTGAGGCTGGAAGTATTCCGGGGTAATCGGCCGTAATGGCAACCAAGGCATTATCGATGCTCGGTTGGTGAAATACCCCATCAATCAGCTCCACCAATATGTCCAGATCCTCTTGGGAGGCGGATCGAGGAGCGTTCCGATCCTCGGGTTGTGGAGGCGGGCTGTTTATGTCTTTACGGCTGGCGCAGTTCCTGCGTCAAAATCACAAAATGAGATACCTAACCATGGGAATACGGATCGGATGTGCAAAAAAGAAATGTCCGCTTACCCAGCTTCGAGGATTGTTCATAGAAAATCCGTTCAATGGACTGACGCGGAGAAAATCCTCCTCTTCTCCCTTGTACAGCGCGGACAAGATCTTCACCAGATCGGTGACCGATCCCGGCCCCTTACGGCCATGACGGGTGGCATCGTCCTCCCCGTTGAAATCCCACATGGGGTGGCCCCTATACTAGAGTGGCTGCACCCCCCGCATAATACATGTGGCCATGACACCGATCATGGTCAGTCCGGAATGAGCTAACAATCTTATTCGGCTCATCAGGTAAAGGACGTCCCTGTCGTCTTCCCTCCAGGAGCTCATGGGCGCCAACTCAGGCGTTTCTTCAAAGGAGCATTGCTGAATTCCGGGAGACCGATCCGAACAGGATCCGGCAGTGGGACTTCTTCTATATAAAACCATTCCGAAGGCCAGTATTCGGATGCCTTCTTCGGGGTTCCGGATAGATATCCGGTCCCAGTGATGCGCCATAGCTCGGCTCCGCCCACTTGATGTATTGACCCCTCATGAGAACGGGGTACAAGGCAGAATAATCTCTTCCACAGCGCAAAATGAGCCTCGATGCCCAAGAACAGTTCGCAAAGGGCCACGAAGCCCAAGATGTGCAAAATGGAGGCAGGCGTAAGGTGGTGCAACTAGAGGCCGTAGAACTCCAAGAGCCCTCGGAGAAACGAATGAATTGGAAATCCGAGTCCTCTTACTAGATAAGAGACAAAGCATACCCGCTCTCCTTTGGAGGGATCGGGGACACTCTCCGCTTGTTTTCCGCCCTTATAGGTGGCGAGTCCGGCTCGAACTGGAACCATGAAGGCCGGGGGAAGAAATCCCTTCGTTTGTAGTGTCACTAGCTCGCTATGCAAGACTGTGCATCTCTCCCAATTTCCAGGCTGAGGGCTGGGAGCGCGAGAGGAGGAGCCGCGTCGGTTGTCCATGATGGAATGGATTTTTGTCAGAGGCGCTCCGATGAAAGCTCGCGGAGGGGGGATGGTGTGACTCAGATCTAGATCCTCGTCCCTTTTATATGCGGCTCATTTGCGCAGCTAGGGGAATAAGTGTAAAAATACCCTGGCTTTTCGCATTCATTCAAACACGTGGAAGATGGCCATTATTGGGCGTGGAAGCCAAGGAGCGTAGCATTTATCAGAAGTTGGACACTATTTGACAAGTATATGGAATTTGGAGAAGAACCCGCCTCGCAATGCCGAAGACAATCTACGCGCCGGACTCATCGCCATTGAAGCCTGATTCGGGGGCTACTGAGGAAGTCCTGGATTAGGGGGTGTCCAGATAGCCGAACTATCACCGTTGGCCGGACTCCTAGACTATGAAGATACAAGATTGACGACTTCGTCCCGTGTCCGGATGGGACTTTCCTTGGCATGGAAGGCAAGCTTGGCGATACGGATGTGTAGATCTCCTACCATTGTAACCGACTCTGTGTAGCCCTAACCCTATCCGGTGTCTATATAAACCGGAGGGTTTTAGTCCGTAGGACGAACAACAATCATACCATAGGCTAGCTTCTAGGGTTTAGCCTCTCTGATCTCGTGGTAGATCCACTCTTGTTCTACCCATATCATCAATATTAAACAAGCAGGAGTAGGGTTTTACCTCCATCGAGAGGGCTCGAACCTGGGTAAAAACATCGTGTCCCTTGTCTCCTGTTACCATCCGCCTAGACGCATAGTTCGGGACCCCCTACTCGAGATCCGCCGGTTTTGACACCGACACCAGTACACACCCAATTCCACATTCCGCTGCTAGGAATCACCCTAGGCAACGTTCAAGAAAAACTCTAAGATGGGGAGGTCACAACCTCGAATAGCATGGGATCAAATTTATCTCGCGCGCTCTAAGGGGTGCCCCCCTCTCGGTCCCAACCATAAACACCCATGCTCCCTGACCGGATGACGGGCTTTAATCCAGGGCCATGGAACCCTCATCCCGGCCCCTCTATTTGGTGTGTACCAGGAAAGAGGTTTGCAACTTACTAAACCATATTCCATAAAGAAAACATGTGGTAGTACAAGAAAAGGAACGGATGGTAACGTGACTTGATTCACGTTGACACTGGAGTTAAGTAGTTTGGCATAAGACTGGCATGCTACAACAATACCATCTTACCACCCATCATGTCACCACATGATCAAGTAAACTCACATCGAATCACACATCGAGTTTCGAGGCTCACTTCCAATATCTATGTATGTAATACAACCCTTGCTGCTATGCATATAATCATGCCATGAACTGACTACTCAATGCAAACATGCAAAACACTCATCATATCAAAGGTTCAAATATGCTTGCCTGGTTCGGAGTAGTCGGAGTCTAGCTCGGTGAAGTTCGCGGTTCCGTCACCTCTTCCGGTATCTACGGCATAAGAAAAATACGTACTAACGTAAATACCGTGTGTGCACAAAAAGTGTTCCAAATATTTTTCAAATAAATATGATAAAAAACTAGACAGAAAATAAAGGTTACAGAAAAAGAATTAATCAAAAATCATTTTCTGTTTAAAAGTTATTAAAGTTTTAGTCCGAGGACTTATGCGTAATAAACGAGAAAGTTTCAGGATAGCTTATAAAAATAGAAAACGATTCGATTAAAAACCCGCCAACTCCAAAGGAAAACGTATTCTGCCCGAAGGCGTTTTCAGAAAACGTTTTAAAAAGAAGAAAAAGCTGACGGGGGGTCCCACCCGTCGGGTTTAAACTCTGAAACAGAGTCACCGGCGCCAGAAAGCTGCGGTGGTCGTCGGCGGCGATCCACGGCGAGTTAGGAGGAGTGGGTGGTACCTACAGGTTCCTTGGGTCCTTCCGCACCTGTGGGTGGTGGAGTTGGTCGACGGCGAGCACCACGTCGACGGCGGCCTCAACTCCGGCGGGCGGTGGTTCGGGCATTGGTGGATCTCGTCGGGGAGGGCTACACGAGTTGAATTGAGGCTCGGGTTAGAATACTGGGTGCACCAGAGGGCTGCTGATGTGGTTTGGGAGGTGGAGGTGGCCTCACCTGAGTGAATCAAGCCGAAGCCCGAGGCGGATCGGGGCGGCCGGAGTCGGGGAAGGAGACCTCCTCGGGGTCCTCCTGGTGGCTTGGCGGGGCTCTGGTGAGGTGGAGTTGTGGTGCGGGGTCGAGAGCGAGCTCGAGGGCTCCTTTTATAGCTGATCCGAGGCGGTGGCCGCGAACGGGATAACTCCGGCGACGATTACGGCGGTGCAGCGGTTCGTCAGGTGGTTTAGGGGGCTAGGCATCACCGTGGGGGTCTACGGGTTCGGTTTAGGTGCTAAGCTTGGCCTGCCTTGGTTGATACTCCAAGTTCCAAATGGAACGACGCAAGGAGCTCGTCGGCGGCATGGAGCGTGCTCTGCGCTGCTCAGGCCACGGCGACAGTGCCGCAGCGTGCGCAGGCAAGCAGACGGCCAGGCGGAGGCCCCGGGTGGCTTGGGTTGTGCTGGATGGTGCCGAAAGCTGGGGCTGATCCCTGCTGGCCGCCTCGGTTGGCTCTGCCACCGTAGAAGCTGCCGGCTTCGGCGGGACACGTCACCACCGACGATGGTGCCTGTCCAACGGACCGTGCGGAGCTCTGGATAAGATGAAGGAGAAGTGCGCATGGCTCGAGAGTGGGCACTGGTGAGATCGACGCCATGTCTCTGAAGAAAATGACACTGACTGTCGAACTAAAATACTGCACTCTGAAAATGAACAGCAACAGTGCCTGCCAGGTGTTCGATGAAATGATTTTGGCATGTGGGAAATTTATCTGGAGCTGATCTTTGGTGGGGCGGCCTCTCAATGCACCTGGGGGCTGCCTGAATTTTGTCAGAATTTTTGGAGAAGGAAAAAATATGAATTTCACCAAATTTGACAAATCTGGTCCAAACTTGCAGTGAGTGAAACTTGAAAAATTTGAATTGTGGAAGAGTGGATCTTGATGGATCTAGGTTGGGGGTGCTAGGGACTAGCCAGAGGAGTTGGTTTGAGATCAAAACTCAAAGGAAATCAGATACTTCCTTTGTAAATCACCTAGGTCCAAAATAAAAGACAAAAATTGTTTTGGTGATAAAATAAATAAAATAAAATTCAAAAATGGGTTGAACTTGTTGGAATAGAATATTTGGCTTGGCCCAAAGTGGAGGGAGGGGTTTTGGGAGAAATCTTGATATGAGGCATGGTAAAAATGGGTGGTTGCAAAAGAAAGAATAGCCCCAAAACCCATAGGATTACTTTTTAATAGAAATTTAATTTCCAAAAATTTATTGTGATGAGTTAACATCAGAAGGAAAATTTTTAAAACCAAACACCAAGGTTGAGGAAGATACAAACACAAAATACTTGTCATAGGAGAAATTTTTTGAGAAGGAGGGGCTTTTGGAAAGATTTTAAGTAGCCTCCTTCAAATCAAATAAAGGGTTTGTCAAAAACCAAATAAATTTTTTGGAGTGTCACAAGCAAGCATCGTCCCAGCATCCGTCCGTGAGGCGAGACGGCAGCACTGCAACTCCCTCACTCGCCCCAGCTGGTTCTTCGTCTCGCGCGCTCCGCGCGCCCATGGAGGCTCGAGCTGCACTCATCGCGGCAAACGAGCTCCTACGCTACTGCCCTGTCAACGACGTCTACGAAGAGTGGCTCGACCGCGTCACCGAGCTCGTCCGTGCCGCAGTGGGCTCCCCCGCGCAGTCCTTCTCGCTGCACCTCGCCCCGCCCTGTGCGGGCGATGAAGCTCTGGACGCCTCAGTCGCCTCCCCCTCAAGAAGGCGCCTTGGCCCCGAGGCGCGTGGCTCCTGGGCGGAACCCACTCCGTCCGGCGCCAGCGCAGCAAGAGCAGAGATGTCAAGAGGTCCCTCGCCCCCAAGAAGCTGCCCAAGTGCTCCCTGCACCGGCTCGTCACGACCACGCTCCTGCTCCAGCACGCCAAGACCCCGCGCTGCTCCTAGCTGCAGCGCATGGGGACCCGCAAGACCAGGCTCTTCGTCACCAAAGGCCTCCCGTGGCCATAGCAGGCTGCCGCGCCTTCACCGCCGAGCTGCGCAGCATCGCGTGGCCCGACAAGTTCAAGCCAGACCTGCCTCCTCGCTACGACGGCGCGGCCGACCCTGCGGAGTTCCTCTAGCTCTGAGCTGGGCATCAAGCCGCCAACAGGACGAAAGGTCATGGCGAACTGGTTTCCCATGGCACTCAGGGACGGAGCCCTTTTGGCTCTGGCACGATCTCCTCCTCGGACGAGATGCGCACCCGCTTCATCGCCAACTTCCAAGGTACTCATGACCGCCTCCTGCCGTGGCGACATGCGCCGCATCAAGCAGCAACCGGGGAGACCTGCAGAAGTACATCCAGCCTTCAACAACGCGCCTCAAGATTCCCAAGGTGACCGAGGAGGCCATCATCTTTGCCTTCTCCGACGGTGTGCATGACGTCAAGATGAAGGAGGAGCTGGAGATGCATGAAGATCTGTGCACTTCCTTGGAGCTGTTCAACTTGGCGACCAAGTGCGCCAAGGCTGAGGAAGGGCGCCTTTCCCTCCTCGAGCTGCCAGCCGCAGACCCAGAAGAGAAGAAATCCAAGGCCAAGGACATGAAGCGCAAGGGGGCTGCCGTGCTCATGGCGTAACCAGACACCTGCCGGGCGTAGATCAGCCCGAGTCTTCCAAGGGCAGCCGGTACTGTGTATACCACGACCTCCACACCCACAACACCAACGAATGTCAAGACCTCCGGGCCGTGCGAGAAGGGAGGATCGGCCGGCGCACCGACCGCAATGATCGAGGCTACGGCCGAGGAGGAGGAAGGAACGCAGGATGCTGGGAAGACCGAGGCCCTCGCCAAGGGTGGCGCGACCGACCTCGCGAGGATCGCTGGCAGGATCAGCCTCGCGAGGGAGACTGGAGGGATCAGCCTCGCGAGGATCGCCCGCAAGGAAACGCATGCCTCCCTCCTCTACCGCCGCAGCCAAGAAGAAACGAGGACCATCTTCAGGACGAGGGGGCTGGGGGCTTCCAGGAGCCGCACGTGATCGCTTGCATCCTGGGCGGAGCTCAAGCCCTAGCCTCCCAACACATCTTCAAGCAGTTCGCCCATGAAGTGAATGCAGTCCTCCCCAAGCTCGAGGCCACACGCCCTCTCAGGTGGTCAGCGTGCGCCATCACGTTCAGCTTAGCGGATCAGCTCAAGTTCGCGGCCACAACAGGAGTCCTCCCGATGCTTTGTTCCCCAATCATCAGCAACGTGCAAGTCACCAGGACCCTCATCGAAGGCGGGGCAGGGCTCAATGTCCTGTCCATAGAGACATTCAACAATCTCCAAGTGCCTTACAATCAGCTTCAGCCAACCAAGCCTTTCTCCGGAATCACCGATGGCTCCACGGTTCCGATTGGGCAGGTCCGCTTCCCCTGTCACCTTCAGTATGCCGCGACACCACTCTAAGCACCGAGCTCATCGACTTCGATGTCGCCCACATTCGCCTGCCATAAAATGCCATCCTCGGTACCCAGCTCGCCAAGTTCATGGTCGTGACTCCATCACAGCTACAACGTCCTCAAGATACCAGGAAGCGGCGGAGTCATCATGGTGCCTTGTGAAGAGAGAGACGCAGTATGCTCCCCGAGCGAGCCTTTCTGCCGCATCACTTGAAGACCCAGATCACAGGAGCATGAGGCTCCCGAGACCGCCTCCCAAGAAGAAGAAGACATCGCCAGCCCGACCCCTCGGGGCAGGCCCTCGTGGTCCGCCTGCTCAAGGGGCACCTCCCATCGTCAAGATAGGAAGGCGCGCCTATCGCGCCTTCCTCGAGCAAGGCTCGGGGCTCTCTCCCGAGGGCCACCGACCTTGCTAAGGTCACGAGGGAGGCGCTTGGGCACCACTTGGAGGCGTGCTTCAGCACGCTTCCCTCAGGAAGGAGCAAGGCAAGGAGGGCCAAACCTCAAGAGTTCGCTACCGATCACGCAGAGTTGCAGGAGTCAAGAGTCATGAGTGGTAGCCGCCGCTACTCCGTCAGTAGCTCCCCATCCAGCGAGGATGGTGGGCTGCGCTGCGTCTGCATCGAGATCCCAGGGCTCAACCGAGCTGCCTCTCAGAGCGCTGGCCCTCACGCTGGGCGCTATGGGTCCACCCATTAGTTACATTCGCATGCCCTACGGCATGCTGAACGCGGGGGGTCGGCGGCGGCGGTTGAGTAGGGGAATCGAGGGTGCGGGCGGTCGGCGGCGGCGGCCGGTGGACCGGATTTGGCGAGGTGGGATAGCGATCGAGATGGAGGGGGATCGAGATGGAGGGGGATCGAGTGTCCATGAAATTAAAAAATATTCATGATAGTTCAAAAAGTGCCCATGAAATACAATCGAGAAATGAAGTCTACGATTTAAATAAAATCGATCTTAGCTAGCTATCTCTTCACAATCTTCTTGCCCTTCTTTTTCGCAAATGGAGTTCTTCTATGAAACGGACGTCCTTTAGGTAGGGTGGTCCTGCTTCTTCTTGTGGTGTATGCTGCTACTTCATCATCGCCGTCATGTTCGATCCTCGGTCGCCAGACTGTCAAGTCTTGCTCATTGGCTACTCCATCCATTCCGATGATCTTCCTTTTGCCTCTCCTCACGACAACACGATCGGGCTTTATGGGGTCGGTAATGAAGAAGCATTGGTCCACTTGGGAAGCCGCACCTATGGCTCATTTTTCATGGTGACGCTTGCGCCCGCGGGTCTTGGATTTGGCTTCGGTATAACCATGGTGGTGAAATACCGGTCTTCTTTTATGACGTTCTGGCCCATCCGACACGGAACATCGGACCTTCTCTCCAACAGTAGCTCAGCTCCCAGATCTCCTCGATCCTTCCGTAGTATCTGTCCTTGTCGTTAGCGTGTAGGATTCCATCGTTACCCGGAGTTCGATAACCATCGCTTCTTCATGTCCTTAGCCTCGTGTAGAATGTGTAGCCATTGATATCGTGACGCCTCATAGGTCATCAAGTTGTGCTCGGCACCGTGACAAGGAGAATATGAGTTGTTCTTCCGCGAAGAATCCTCATGTAAAGGGTACGACGAAGCTTCGCTTGAACCAACGCGTGAAACATGAGTTGTGCTCTTTGAGTATATCTCCGTCCGCCCTCTGCTGGCCTCGGTCATTGTACGCCTTCTTAATAAAGGTTTTGTGCTGTACCACCCAAGGATCGACCACGCCTATGTGTTGTAGCGCCACTAGGTTTGCTCTTTCAAAGTCCACGAAGTCGACCATCGAAGTCGACATGCATTTCATGGCGACCCTCACGGTAACCCCATCCAGCGAGCCTGCCGAGGTGCTGTTGACGGGCAGACCAACGGGTTCTCGATGCCTAGATAATTCGTGCGATGAGAGATGCACTCTTCGTCGAAAAGCCCTCGCTATGCTTCCTTACGGGCGTGACATGTTGCGAACGTATCCTTTGATGACACCATTCATCCTTTCGAACGGCATCATGCTGTGCGAACGCCGCCCGAGTTGATGATATCCTCCACTATATGGACCAGCAGATGCACCATAACGTCGAATAATGCGGGCGGGAAGTACATCTCAAGCTCGCATAGTATCACCACGATCTCTTCCTCGTAGCCTTCGAGTTGCCTCACGCCAATCGACTTCCAGAGATGACGTCGAAGAAGTTGCATAGGCCAAATAGTGTTTCACGGACGTGCGTGTCCATGATCCCACGGATTGCAATCTGGAAGTATTCGTCATCGACACGTGATACCGTCGTGAGACTTCATCCCGCTGAACTTCGCTTCACTGGGTCTAGGTATCTGCTTATCTTCCCAGCAGAATCAGTGAGGAAGTTTTACTCCTAGGAGGCAGGTGAAAAACTGCTCGATCTCCTCCCGACTTAGAGTGAAGCACGCGGGAGGGTAGTCATTTCCGGTCTTCTTGGCCTTTTGCCTTTGCGACGACTTTACGTGTCTGGTCCCGCTCATCATCATCATCATCATCATCATCATCATCATCATCATCATCATCATCATCATCATCATCATCATCATCATTAGCGTGAAGCTCCTGCACGATGCCCATTGATTTCAAGTCCGCCTTGCTTTCGCCCCATCTTTGGTCCTCTCCGCATGTTGAGCAGGGTACCAAGCGGACTCTCGCACACGCTCTTCGTGGATATGCATGAAATCAAGGCTGTGAGGCACACGGTGGATCTTCCAAGACGGCAAGTCCCGAAAACAGACCTCGCTTTCCATACCTTCAGCAGCGGCTCGGCGCCTTTTGCTTCTTTCCTCTGGCGCCTTTTGCTTCTTTCCGCAAAGGGGCGGTCTTTCCAATTTTTCAACAGCTTGTCTATTTCCTCGCCGCTCCTCGTACAGGCGTTTTGGGTTCGGTTTCACCATCGAACAGATCCTTGCGTTTCCTCCACGGGTCATCGCGCTAAGCCACCTTCGATGTCCCATGAACACGGTTTTCAAGACCCGGATCTCTATCTAGCTGGCGATACGTTGTGTCATCCATGCACCTTACACATCCGTAAAATCCGTGGACTACCTGCCTGCGAGATATCCGTAATCGAGATAGTCGTGCACCGTCGTGGCGAGCACGGCTCTCATAGGGAAATATTCTTTCTCTCGGCGTCCCCATTGGCACGGGCGTTTTCCACAGCGGTCAAGCTCCTCTTTCAGCAGCCCCTGATCTGATTGATGTCATTCCCTGGTTGTTTCGCCCTTCAATTAGCATACTCATGTGAATGTACTTCCTCTTCATGCACAACCAGGGGAAGGTTGTACATCCACACAAACACAGGCCAGTGCTATGTGTGCTTCTCCGGCTGCCAAACAGATTGACTCCATCGGTGCTCGCGCCCAAGACGATGTTCCTTGGATCGCTCCCAAATTCGTAGTCTTGAAGTTCAACGCTTGCCACCGCTCGCATCCTTAGGGTGACTCAGCATCTTGTCTTTTTATCTATCTCCGGATCATTTGCGCCATCTTCGCTTCTTCTCCTCCCTATCCGCGTGCCACGCAGGAGCTTTGCTACCTTAGGGTTCGCGAAATAGCGCTGCAGACGAGGAGTGATCGGAAAGTACCACACCACTTTTCGAGGAGCTTTCTTCCTCTTCTTGTATCGAGTGACGCCTTTTACCGGACATATGGTAGACTCGCGTGCTCGTCCCGATAAATGATGCAATTGTTCATGCACACATGGTATTTCACGGCGGTAAATCGAGAGGACACACGATTTTCTTCGCCTCCTCCAAACTGGTCGGGCACTTGTTCCCCTTGGGAAGACGTTCGTGCTGTAATGACATGTTCTCGTCGAAGCATCGTCGGTCATTTTGTGTTTTACCTTCATCTCCGAGCCATGAGCGTTACTTTCAAAGCGGGTATCCTCGGCCTGCATCCTTCATACAATGGAGTAACCGCGTCTAACTCAAGTTGATCGATCTTGGCTTTCTCTCGGCGGCAGCTTTTGGCGTTATCCGTGCGCTTGAGAAGCAGCTCTTGAATATGAGGGTCCTGCACCCAGCCCATCCATGGTCCAGCGTCGTCGCTCCGCGGGCATCATCATCTTCA
Organism: Aegilops longissima; assembly: GCA_021605205.1. NCBI lineage: Eukaryota > Viridiplantae > Streptophyta > Magnoliopsida > Poales > Poaceae > Aegilops > Aegilops longissima. Next base: position 325,714,082 of record CM038680.1, read on the forward strand.
TGATCATGCCCGTCGCTGCTCGACATCTTCCTCATCATCACGTCCCGCATCTTCTACATGATGATGTGTACAAGATCACCGTCGTGATCATCTCCCCGGGATTCTTCGTCTTCTCGCCCGCCCGAGCCGCGGTGGTTGTCTTGCTGCCCTTCCTCATTTCTTGCCCGCCCCCATGGACGACTTCGTAGTCATCTTCATCACCTTGCCACCGATAGCCATCCATGAAACCACGCAAGAGCAGGTGGTCCCGCACCTGCCGGATTCCGGTCCGCATAAGGCTCTTCACTTGCATCTTCGACACGGACATCTTATCTCCGTCTCGCTCTTTTGAAGCATCTCAGCCTTCGCGACCTCAAAACCTATTCACGATGCCTTCGGTCATCGTGCGGACCATGGTCGTCTGGGGTAGAGCAAAACGATATTTTAGAACCAAACAAAAATTTGGCATGACTTTCCCTAAAAATAGGACCAAAAGAATCTTAATGCCAAAATTCTGCTTGAAACGGAAATGAATCAACATTCCGGCAAAATATTGGCAACTATCGCATTTCAAATACCGTACACCTCCAAACACAAACACATATGCAACACCACAAACATATGCAACACCACGAACATACATAGATCTAGCTAGGCCAGTAAAAGTGCATGTGCACATTGTTGTAGGGAGAACAACATAAATATAGCTTCCCCTTACTTACCTATTAAAACAAGGTAATTTAACCACTTAATTTGAATGAATCTATGGTGGAAATGAGGTGAAAAAGAGGAGGCACCCGAGACAAGGAGGAGGTGGAGAGAATGAAGTGAGGAGAAAGTGAGTGTGGGTAGGAGAGGCTGTCCAAAATATCTTGTTGCTGCCCACTTACTAATGGCGCACCAGCACTAAATGCGCCATTAGTAATCCAGGTAACTAATGGCGCACCCCCTGGCGGTGCGCCATTAGTATGTTTGGACAGGCGCACTAGTTCAAAAAAAAAATTTGATACTAATGGCGCACCACTTCCTTGGTGCGCCATTAGTAGTTACAACTACTAATGGCGCACTCGGCCGGGATGCGCCATTAGTATGTTTGGACAGGCGCACTAGTTCAAAAAAAAATTTCTATACTAATGGCGCACCCACCGCAGGTGCGCCATTAGTAGTTACAACTACTAATGGCGCACTAAGCAGGATGCGCCATTAGTATGTTTGGACAAGCACTAGTTGAAAAAAAATTTCTATACTAATGGCGCACTATCGTTGGTGCGCCATTAGTAGTTACAACTACTAATGGCGACATAAGCAGTGATGCGCCATTAGTATGTTTGGACAGGCGCACTAGTTCAAAAAAAAAATTGATACTAATGGCGCACCCTTTGCATGGTGCGCCATTAGTAGTTTCAACTCTAATGGCGCATTAGCATGTGGTGCGCCATTAGTATATACTAATGGCGCACCTACTTTCTGGTGCGCCGTTAGTGTCAATCCCATCTATAGCCCTTTTTCTAGTAGTGGTACCAGCGCCTCATGAGGAGCATCTTGGAGGCTCAAGAGGCCAGGCATTCCGCAGTGCTGGCAGAGATGGAGATGGTCCACGAGGAGCTACCAGCGCCTCCGGAGCCTCCCGAGGTTCCTGGGCCTGGGGGCTCGTGAAGATCAGCTTCCGCAGCCCACGAGGTCCGCTACTTCAACATCCTTTCGTCTTCAACATTATCAGGTGACATCCTTCAAGTTTCATTTCCAGCTGGCAGCGCCCCCCAGGGCTGCATTATTCCCAGGACGCGTGGATCCGTCCCTGCGGCGTGTATCCCCTTTACTTCATGTTCCTAGCTTACTTTGTTGGGGGCGTCCCTTGGGCTGCATCATCCCAAAGTCGCTCGGGCCAGACCCAGTGGCGTGTACCCCTCTTGCGTTTATTTCAGGTGATGTGTTCGACCCATCATGATTGTTATTTGATGCCTATCCACGGCACCCCTTCTTCCTTCATATCGGCCGCTTGCACGTTAAATCGGGGTACCGAGCATCGCGACTCGTGGCCCCATGGCTCTCCAGCCCTCACCCTCCGGCCTTGTCCATGGCATCGCGACCGCATACCAACACGGCCGAGACCCGCTCGAGGGCAGGGACCCAGGGACGTGGGCGTCGGCATCTAACCAAATTTGCAGGAACACATCACAAGTTAAGGCCAAGTGCCAGGCGCAACCCACCTTGAGGTAGGGCCCCGTGAGTCCCGCGCTGGCTCACGGGTGCCCAGATACACCTCGTCAGGCCCTACCGTGCCGTGCCCACGTGTCGGGCGGGCTGTACACGCCAGGGGGCTCCTCGAAGGGGATCCCCCCACGCAGTGGAAGCACCATGCTCAGCGGCTGGTCGGGCGACACTGCCGAGGAGGCGGCTATGCCCGTACACATCGGAAGCGCTATGCTCCACGCTGGTGATAAACAAGCGAGGTGGCCCCACCCGCATCAACCTCGGGGAGCCCAGAGCTCGAGTCTGCAGCCTCATCGCAGCGCCTCCCTTGGGAGTGCCGCGAGAGGGCTGAGCACGAGGCTACGCCTGGGTCACGCCCAGACGCACGCCACCCAGCCAGGCCCCTCGGGCCTGGTTTGTCGCGCGTCTCTCCCCGAGCGGAGCCAAGGTATGAAGGCCGTTTGAGCGTCAAGGGGGACTCCTAAGCATTGCGACTCAGGAGCCTAACTGGTCACGTAGCCCCTTACTCCTTAGTTCTGAAAGGCTAACGGCGGTTGAGGTATGCGCGGGGCCGGGCTCTGCAGACGTAGAATGGTAGATTCACCCACACATCTCACCTCCCTACTTGTTGTTAAATGCGCTAAGGGGGACTCCTGAGCATCGCGACTCAGAGCCTAACTTGTCATGTAGCCCCTCACTCCTTTGTCCCGTCCCTGGTTTCGATCGGGGCTAGCAGCGGCTGAGGTAGAGCAAGGGCAGACTCTGCCGGCGTAGAACATAAGCAAGTAGGAAGGAAAAGCGCAAATCTCAAGGAATTCAAAAGCAAATATTACAGTCCATAATGTTATCACAACACCAAACACAAGTTTAAACGCCTCCCGAGGCATGATGCATGTTGCAGAAGCGAGCAGAGCCACAACAGAGTCACTTGTTGGCGGGAGCTGCGCTGAGGCGGTTTCGCCTCATGAAGCCCGGCACCGGCAGCGCCCGCCCGGCCGTGCTGAAGGCCGAACTCGCCAGTGAGCCTCCGCTGGACCCTTCACGGCCTCGGCAGCGGCAGCGGCAAGCTCGCCGGTCGCTGGCTCCAGCAGGCTGTCGAGGTCGACATCGGGATCGCGAAGGTAGGCGTGGGTAAGGAGCCGCGTCAGCGCTGCAGAAGACAGGACACGCGCCTCGGCCTCAGGCGTAGGGCCAAAGCCAAGGGTGACATCTTCAAGAGCGCGTATCAGGAAGGGAAGCAGCTTGGCGGGGCCGTCCTCGGCGCCGGCCAGGGGGATTTCCAGGCCGCTGTCATAAAGCGACCTCAGCAAGGTGCGAGCCTTCACCTCCATCTCCGTGAAGGCCTCGCGATCCTCGGCAAGAACTTGCGGCTTGCCGTCCAGCTCGACCTTCTTCGCCTCCAACTCCTGCTCCAGCGCACCCAGGCGGTCACGACGCCTGTTAAGCTTGGAGTCCCGGTCCTTGACGGCCGCCTCGCGAGCCTTCATGTCTTCCTCCTTCTCTTGCCGAATGCGGGCCTCCTTGGCAAGCTGGTCCCGCAGGCCCTGCAGCTCGCTCTCCAGCGCCTTGCAGCGACCTCGGACATCGGCTACCTCCCCCAAGGCGGCGTCGCGAGCAGCCTTCGCCCCAAGGACGGCCTGCTTCTCCTCGTCACAAGCCGTTGAGGCCTGAACCAGCGCCACTCGAACCGAAGCGTCAGAGCGAATCCAGCCAGAGGCCAGCTCCAAGCGCCCGGCCACCAAGCGAGGGTCGGCGCCCAGAAGATCTTGCCACAGCCGGTCCAATTCAGCAGCAGCGCGATCCAGGACAGTGTGAGGAGTCGGAGAGACAACAGTTGGTGGAGTAGGAGGACAGGACGGCGGCGTAACCACAGTATCCTGCGGCGGAACTTGCTGCGCCCCAACAGCTGTGGCGGGGGCATCAGGCAAGGATACCTCAGGGGTCGCTTGGGCCATGGGTGCCGGGCTCGCCCCAGCCAGCTCCGCCAGGCCTCGCGAGGATGACCGGGCAGGGGAGGCCCGTGTCTTGCCGTCGCCTTCCTTCACGGGCAGAGGCGCTGCCCCAGATGGAGCCTCAGAGCTCCTTCCGGCTAACCGCGCAGCGCCAGCCTAGCCAAGAGATACAGATATCAAGCCTTAGCGACAAAGCAAGGAATAAAACCAGAATCAAGCACTTACTGGTCGTTGCTTACTGCAGGGATCAGCCTCAAGGGGCCCGGGAGCAGGAGGCACGTCTGCGGACCGCCCCGGAGCCGAGGCAGACCCGCGGGGGACTAGCCCAGTCCTGTCCTTCTTCGGGATCAGGGGCAAGCTCTCGCTGCCCCGCTCGTCGCCATCCTCGTTGTCGTCACTCCGCAAGAGGCGGAGAGCACGGGACTTGCGCCGGGGGAGGGGCGCTCTCGACTCCCCGTCGGTCGCCTCGGAGTCAGGCCCCGCTTCCCGCTCCTCTTCTTCCTCCTCTTCGCTGGAGTCGCCGGAGGACATGTTCACCGTCGCCAGGGCCGCCGGGTCCTCGGGAACCGCCGTGGGCACGGGCCCATCCCCATTGAAGACGGGCATGGATCCCACCGCCTGCTCGAAGGAATAGGGGCACGGGAGCGCCCTCCAGCCTCGCCACGTCTCCCCCGACCAAAGATTTAAGGACCGCGGCCAGATCTTCGTCGGCCAAGACTGCGGGCTCTCAGGCGGGCCTCCACAGTGAAGCGCAAATCTTGACGGCGGGGCCACCGATGCTCCAGAACTCCCTCGGAGCGACGCACTTGACCAGCTTCGCCAAACCATGTTTCTCGGCCGCAGATCCGCGTCCATCTTCTCCAGCACCGGCTTCGCGTGGGGATCCACGAGTTCCACGCGAGACCAGTCATCGGAGCTCGCGGGATGCTCCGTGGGCAGAATCAGCCGAGGGTGGATGCGCCCAGCATCTACCATGACCCACTTGCTCCTGAAGCCCTCAATCCTCTTCCCGGGCTTCGAGATGGCGTTGGAGCTGCCTTACGCGACAAAGCTCGTGCACGCGGAGACGGGACCGCGAGAGGTTCGGAGGGAGAAGTAGTGGCGCAGCAAGGCCACTGAGGGCTGCACCCCGACGTGAGCCTCACAATAGTAGGTGAAGATCGCCAGAAGAAGAACAGAGTTGGAGTGGAGGACAGAGAAGAAGAACTCAGAAAAGGGAGGCACCAGACCGGCAGCAATGGCGCTCATGAAGAGCGGATAGAAGGTGCTTCCTTGGCCCTCGGAAAGGGCGGAGCCAGCCTTGAAAACCTCTGCCCCGTCGATGCCTTGCGCCGGCACCATCCGGCGCACCCGGGCAAGGCCCTCCTCCGACACATTTGGCGAGTCCAAGGCGGCTGAGTACCAAGCTGCGGCCGGGGTCTGGCGAGGCGCCATGTCTTGCTAGGGCACGCGGTCAAAGTAGATCAGGAGATTTCGAAGGCAGGAAGGAAAGGCGCAAGAAAGGGGATCTGAGCAATGACCGGAGGAAGCAAATCCTAGACAGACGCCGCTCTTTTGTCGATTCGCGCAGTTGCTAAGGCGCCCACGTCCAATCAACCAACACGCGGCGCCCAAGGCCACAGGCTGTTAGGGCCCGCGGCGCTTCACACTTGCCCCTTCGCTTCTTTGCTCAGCCAAGTCCAGGCGCGCCTTGGGCCCGGGGGCTACTGTCGGCGTTCTAGGAATGGGGGTCCCCAGACTTGCCTGCCTGTGGCCTGCGGCGTGGCTCAAGGGGTGGCCCAGCAAGGCCCATCTTCATCAGCACAAGCTCAAGACCCTCGCGAGGGGCCAAGCCTCGCGGGGCGGATGACAGGAAGCTTCCTTAGGCACGGTCTCGTCAGGTTGGCTCGCGAGGAGGCGGAGAGATCAAGGCGGGGTACCTCACGAGGTGCCCATGACGCAAGCCATGACGACCGAGGGTGCCAGGCGGGCGCCAGCCCGCGCAGTGTCGTCCTTTCCTCTTTTGTGCAAAGGGAGCAAGCGCAGGCAAGAGTATCAAGCAAAGGCATCCGTTTTGGTGCAACAAGACCAAGACCGTCGCATAGCGCGGAAGGAAGTCATTGTGGAGCCCAAGCCGGCGTCACCACGGAGCCTTTGACAGGCGAGGACCAACTTTAGTCGAGGATAAGTGTACTAGATGTTCCCTTCAAAATGGCCAATTGGTGGCGCCTTCCCGCTCAATATTTGGGAAGAAGCCGGGGCCTTTGCCTATAAATAGGACTAGCCACCCGCAAGGTAGGGGCATCGGAGAGAGGATCCACATCTGGGGATCAGCGAGAGAGAGCGCGGTGAACTCCCCTAGCAGTTCATCGCACCAGCCAAAACAGGACCCTCATGAGGCTGTTCTTCCTTGTATTGTTCATCATCAGCCCAAGAGGCAATCCACCACACCACAAACTAGAGTAGGGTATTACACCACAATGGTGGCCCGAACTAGTATAAATCTTGTGTCTCTTGTGTTGTTCCTTTCATAGTTTAGATCCTAGTGAGGCAGCGAGGTGCAGGTAGGTAGAGGGCGAGATCTCCGTGCGCACCCCAGTTTTCGAACCTAGAGGGTCTGCCGGAACTCGAAATCCGACAGCGGCATTCACACAAAGCATGTCTAAACTAAGAAAATGACATAGCAATGCAAGATACCATACGCATGCGATATGAGCAACATAACCACCGCCAAGTTAGAGCATGCACCTCGGGAATGGACCGGTCATCATCTCTCAGAATCCTCCTCTCGAGGAGCTATTCATTACCAGCAAGACATGCGCCCGTAAGATAGCATTGTCTACTCTGAAGACCTTGTTTCCACTCTAGATTTTTCCATGACCGTGCCGAATGGCTGATGCACAGGAAGAGTAATTGAATGTACTAAAATTGTTGACATATTTAACACGTAATAAAAAATGATGTCATGATATAATTCACATATAAGCTGATTGGCTAACCAGGGTGGCATTGCAAAACTCACATATATGATGCCTGGCTAAACAAGATGGTATTGCATGATTCACATATACGATAAAGAAACTAAACAGATGGCATTGACATAAAGCATGTCTAAACTAAGCAGATGACATCTTTAATGTATACAGTAAGCAATGCAAGGCACCATATGCATGATATTACCAACATCAAGATGCCAAGTTAGGCGAAGACCTCATGGGGTAAATAGGAGTGGTCTTCGCTTCGAATCCCCTCGTAACAGTTATCTTCCTCTTGATTATGATCCGAAATGGGTGGAGGGGGGCTGCCTTTGCGCCCACCATGGAGCGACGTCTGCATGAAATTTTATTGCCACGCAAGGCTCGTCTCTTTTGCTCCACATGTTCAGTTCCATTGTGTACAATAACTGACATGCATAGGAATAAAACATAGTGAGATTATGTAAGGAGTGCATGCACAAATCCAGAGTGATGGTAGCAAACTGTAGATAGACCCAAAACAATTGATAGCAGGTAGATAATAGCTTTAGTTAAAAAATACAGATAATGGCTCCTTTAATGTTTGTTTGCACCCAACATGAAACTCATAGTAGACACCCGAGATTAAATAGATAGTAGACAAATAGTACTGATTGCTGCCCCAATATGTACCCCACAGCCATTTTAAAACTCAAGTTTCAGCATAAGTTTGGACCTGAGTCGGATTCTAATAGGTGAACACGATGATTAAGTAGCATGTCATCATATTAAGCGATGCATAACGTAAGCAGACACGGAAGAGTGTGACCTCTCTTGCGGACCCGTGTAGTCCTCAAGGTCATCTGCTCAGTTGATGATGGTAATGAAGTTGCCGTGGCTGCCGGCCGCGGGGAAGAAGATCTGAGGCGGTGAAAGATAGTCTGGAGAGCGGATCCCTGCTGTGGTGAACCCTTCCGTCGTTGGAGCGGCTGAGTGGGTGGAACACAAAGACACCTTGAGAGTAGGACAAACCACACAAGGTTTTCTTTGACTCATATCTGTAACAGAAGTAGTTGTGTAAGGGCTTGTTTGAATTTGAGGATTATAACAATGCAGGGATAGGAAATAGACAGGAATAGGATAGGAATGCACGTGCAAAACAGAGAACTTAAAAACACAGGATTTCTGCCAATATTGGTGTTTGTTTCACAAGAATTGGAGGATCACACGATGCAAAGAAGCATGGTGAGATTAAGTCAAACCACAAGAAGTGTACAACCTCTTTGGCGAAGCCATGTCGATCTCAGCGTGATTGGGTTGGCCGGTGAGGATGCTTCGGCTGACTTGGCTGTCAGAGGAGGGGAAGAAGATCTTAGGCGTCTGGAGATGGAGCCCGAGGTACTGCTCCACTGTGATGGAGGGTTTCATTGTTGGAGCAGCTCCAGTGAGTTGTACGACGCCAAGGCTGAAGCAGGACAAGAAAGGCAATGTTAACCTGAGTGGAATTCTAATAGCATCTCCAATAGATGACGTAAAATACATAACCATAAAGTGCTAGATTTAAACATCAGCCGCTCATCTCGAACTTAAGCGTCGAAACTGAATTTAAGCGTCCGAAACTGAACTTAATCTGTTGAAACTGAATTTTGCTTAAACTGAATTTTACTGCGAAACTGAACGCACTAGAGGTGAGGCTACACGTCAGTCGACTAACTTTTTCATCTTTGGTCAGTAGATTTTGCAGCCGTCGGATACGAAATCAAGGGCTTGCAGTTCATTTTCAACCTCCACTCCCCTGAGCCACCAGCCACCACCAGCCAAACAGCCGCCTCCGCCGCCTCGGCGGCGGTCGTCGCCCGCCCTGAAATACTCCCCACCGCCGTCCGCCACCCCGCCATCCCTCTAGGCCCCTCCGTGTCGAAGCTTTTCTCCGTGATCCCACGCCATTGCCCCCACCACCGGCGACCACCGCCCCCACCCTGAACCCTAAGATAGATAGTGGGATACCTCTTGGCGAGCCCCCCTCCCAGCAAGGGCTGGTTCTTCCTTAACTCTGCGCCCCACCTCAAAATCGATCAACCAAAAGTTGATTCATCGATCAAGTGAAGCTAAATCGGAGCAGCATCGCAAGCAAGAGCAAGAGCAAGAGCGAAGCAGCAGCGCGAGCAAGAGCAAGAGCAAGAGCAGAACAGGCAGGGGACCGAGAGCAAGAGCACAGCAGCAACGCGAGCGAAAGCTAAAGCAGCAGCAGTTCCTACTGATGTGGACGTCGCCGCCGAGGCAGCGACGCCGTGGAGTGTAACACCCCAAAATTTTAACCTTGTTTTGTTAATTAAAATTTTGCCAGGAAATTAAAACTTTTATTTTCTGGGCTCCCTTTTGTTTTTTTAAACATTTCCTTCCTTTTTATCATGGAGTTATTTCCTTCAGTGAAAACTTTTCAAATATGTTATTGGACTTGTTTATCCTCTCAAGAAAAATCTTTTCTTTTCATGAGAGGAATTAATTATATTATAATCTCCATAATCTTTATTTTCTTGAAAAATGGTCTCCCATGGTTTTATGGTCCTTTTTGAACTGCAACCCTTTTATAAATTCTTTCAAAAATTCCACCAAAGTTTGGAGATGTCATGTGATGTCAGCAAACCACTTTTATGCAAAAAGATATTTCATTCCTTGGATATTTTGAGCTCTACATCATATTTTCAATTCTGGTCCAGTGAGCAGTTTTACACTACAACTCATTTAAATACTTCTTTCTAGCCTCCACCAAAATTATGGGATGCTGGTAGTAGCTTACGATTCAACTTTATGCAAAAACCCAGTGATGTTATTTGAAAAATTTGAGTGAATCAACCTCATCTTCATTCTGGCCCAACATGATGGTTTGTACAGCATCCATATTCCTGCTTGCTCTTTGGCCCTTGATTCTTTCCCCTGCTTGTAGACCACCCTACAAAACCCCTAAGTCCAGGAGCATGCAACCATAGGAATATTTTTGGTCCATGAGATGATGCCATTTACCTCCTGTCCAGAATTGAAGTTTTGCAAAACTTGCACTAGCAAGTTTCTTCATTTGGCAAACTAACCTCACCACCCTTTTGTGCATCTAAAGAGACTAGGATCTGGAAGATTTGGCCACTCCAAGAAAATCCTAGGTGCCTGTGGCATTTTGTCAAACACATGGAGTGCATGGACAGAATTGGCATGAGTTTTTGTTTGCATTATGACCTTGGTCTCCTGACCAAACCACTTTGTCCCTTGATCTTCCCTCTATCACTAACCTAGTTATGTTGCTTGCCAACCCCACCCGAGACCCCCTAACATGCCTTAGCATTCTGTCGAGCACGTTCCGTGCGTGCTCGGCACGCCAGGCGCGTGCTGGCTGAGCACGCTGCTTTGCACGCAAAAGACCGAGCCGCCGCCTCGCCCAAGACTCACTCTGGTTCGTGGGTCGACCGCAGCCAAGACGCCACGCGCCCTTCTCGCTCCCCACGAGCACCACAGCCCTCGCCACGCCTCCGCAGGCCAGCAGCTAGCCGCCATCGCCGCCTCGACAGCCCTGCGATGGCGGCGCCGCCGAAACCACGCCGCTTCGCCAGCCGCCCTTGAGCAGCGATACCGCTCGTCCGCTAGCTCCTGCCGCCATCCCCAGCCCGCCACGATGCCACTCAAGCTACAGAACATCGGTCGCCGACGAGCTCATCCACGGCCGCGAACCGATGTGGGGCGCTATAAAAAGGAAGCCCTCGAGCCCTCGAGCACGCAAGCAGCCTCAAAATCACCCCTAGTTTCTATGGTAGCCAACGACCGGGAGGTTTTTTCCCGCCTCCGGCAACCACAGCCACCGCCGCCTCCCGGCTCCGTTGGGCGCAACCAGGGCCTCCCCCTCTCCACTCTCTTCACCAGGAAACCCCTCTCCCTCTCGTGAGTCCGTCCCCCTGCTCAATTTGGATCGGGACTCGCCGCAGGCGAGAACTCACTTTGCCCGACGACCACCGTCCGCTGCGGAGTTCGCCGCCGGTAGCTCCGTCCACCCTAGAGACCAAAGCGACTACCGGTAGGATCGCCTCGATCCCCTGAGACCGCGGGTGGCCTCGGTTTCCCGAACGGTGCCACTGTTACGGGCGAAGCTCGCCGAGTCCGCCCGCCGGACAGAGAAAGAAGAGGGAAGGGAAGACCAGTCAAACCTGACCAGTGGGCCAGGCGGGCCCACTGTCAGTGACTCAGGCGCGGTCCACGCTGGATAAGTGGAAACGTGTTTCCAGAATACGCTTTCGACGTGTACGTATATATTCGAATCGTTTTTTCTTTTCTGTTTTATTTTAATTAACAGATTTTGACCAAAACTTTGAATGAGCTTAACTTTTTAAATACAACTCCAAATGAGTTGATTCTTTTTCTTACCTCTCTCAAATATTGTCTAGTTTATTTTAAGATTTATTTAAAAAAAATTCAAAACAACTTTTTGTACTGTTGTGAATTTGTGTTAATTCCAATATTTTCAAAATAGGATTTTGGAGAGAGGCAGAAAACTTTCAAAGTTTTGGAGTGCACCCTGACTCTCCACACCTCGAAGGCAAGCATTCTGAACCCTGGCATAATTTTTGTGTGTGTTGTTTGACACGGTGACAACACCACCCCGACACGAGCATACGTCATTTTATGTGAGGATGTGTTCCTACTCATGAGTGCATATTAATGATTTTTTTATACTGATGGAGTTGATATGGTTGTGATGGAAATCACCGTCATATGACTTTCATGCATACCGGAAGGGAAGCCGGGAAGGCCTCTGTCTTGGGTAGACACGGTCTTGTCCCTAGTCCTCCGTCGAGACGGTCATGTCCGGTATAGCATGAGGGGTGTTGGGGATATTACTACTGGGCGTAAACCGGCCTATCTGGGCCGGGTTAACTTCATCAGTAGTCCAACGGTGTAAAAGCCCAAGCATGAAAGTAAGGGCCCAAGGCACGTAGTCGGTTTAGAACACATGAGCCGTAAACCGCCTGGTATGTAAACTTGTATTGTAAGTTAGGAATAGAGAGAGACCAACCCGGATACAGTATGAACCGGAGTTAGGGACTCTCTGAACCGACAAGCGCCACGTGTATATAAGGGATGACCCGGACGGTTCAAGGACGACAACAACAACTCGAGGCCTAGGCGGCTTATTTACTCCCTAGTCATCGTGACCACATCAATCCCATCACAACTAGACGTGAGGCTTTTACCTTCATCGAAGGGCGAACTAGTATAACTCTTGTGTCTTTGGCGTCCGCTTTAACCCTTCAAGTTAACCCGTGAGCGATGGCTCCATGACTAAGTCCTTTCATGAGGACATCTGCCGTGACAAAACCACGACGAGCTTGGCGCCACCGTGGGGCTATCGCACGATGGTTTGATGATCTTGGAGGGCAAGTTCGGGACTCAAGGCTATGCTTGTGGGCGGATGACCAAGAGTCGTCGCGGCAAGCTCTACATCGATGATGCCGGCTGGGCCCCGAGGCGGCTCGATTGAGTACGGGTACCGGGTCCCTTTGGTGGCATACACGCCATCGGCAAGATTGGTGAACCAGGGCCTGAGCCGGACATCTGCACCGACCTCCTCGAGACGGCTCAGCGTACGAGATCTGCCCAGGTTAAACCGGCCGTGAAGCGTGCCTTTGTGAGAGTCATCCACGGAGGAAGTTATGAGGACGGATCAGAGTCTGGCGGCGAGACCGTCGTATACTCCGACGACGAGTCGTCAACCGGAGAAACTGAATCTCTATATCAGCTACAAGATGGCCGGATTGGGGGTTGTTCCGATGGTGACAGTATTCCGGACCCCTCCGATCTGCCCAACCGGGTTGGAATATTCATGGCCGGTACACAAGCAGTGCTTCACTCTTTGACTATTGCGGCAATGATTGCCGGTTCAACAGCGGCGACGGCTGCCGGGGCAGGAGGCTCTGTGCGCCCGCCGGCTCAAGTGTTATCAGATCTGTTCGATGCGTTGGCTACGCTCATGGTAGAGGTTAACCCGGCGGATCAGGATGCTCATAACGCGGAGATTGCGAAGGTGAAAGAACAAATCACTCAGGCTAAAGCGGATCTAGCAGCTGCAGACGCCAGGATGACGGTAGAGCGGGCCGCTTTAGATGCGCAGGCTTATAGGCTCATGTTGGATCAGAACGAGTCACATGAAGTCATGAAGAGGAAATACAGATCCCGTTTGCCTTCAGTTTTCGAAGGAAGAGACCTCTTCAACACCCCTGGAGCGGGAACCAGTAATCCGCCGGTGGTAAACCGGGCAGAAGCACCTGGGACGGGCGCGCCGGTCCAGCCCCGCTTAATAGATCTACCTCGCCATAACGCCAGTGCGCCTCAGGCTGTGCAAACACCTCCGGGTCACTATTCCAACCCGATGGATAACCTTGTTGCAGCTGTGGCATGGCTGGAGGCTATTCCAATTGAAGGTGATTCACCACAGGCAGTAGAGAAGCGCCGGGTCAAGGAGCTCCTTAGGACAGCTTTGGTCCAACAGAAGCGATTCGACACCGCGATCGATCCACTCTACCCCCCACCCAAGCCGGAGCTATAGCAGGCACATGGATGAACCGGCCATATCAAGTAATGCACGGCGTGGTGCGCCCCGTGGCAACAACCCGGCAGGTGGCGTCGATAACGCCCAGGAGGTGGTGGACAGGTCCCGAGCGTGCAGGGAGGCCGAGTTAGCAGCACAGCATCAGGCTTATCAACTTACGCCGGTTCGCCCGACCATCTCGGTCGAGCATGGGGTTACCTCTAGCTCTTTGGGGGTGCCTTGCCTCGTCCCCTCTTTACGCAATGTGCGCTTGCCCAAAGACTTCAAGGGTCCATGCAAGGTGCCAAATTACACTGCCGATTTAGCTCCAGAAGCATGGATAGAAAGTTATGAGATGGCCATGGAGATGCTGGATGTGGATGAGGCCGCGTGTGCAAAGTACTTCACCATGATGCTCAAGGCACGGCCCGCATTTGGTTGAAGAGCTTGCCACCCAATTCTATCAATTCATGGGCCCAGTTCGGGACCCGGTTTATCCAGAATTTCAAAGATACCTGTAAGCAGCCCATGTCCGTAGTGGACTTGGCGGCTTGTGTCCAGGGGGAAGGGTAGTCAACAACCCATTGGGTACAACGCGTTTCAGAAATCTTTCACTCGTCAGACCGGATCAACGCTGACTCTGCGATCTTAACCCTGGAGGACAACTGCCGGTTTAAGCCTTTGAAGTTGAAGTTGGGGTGCATGAAGCGGTTTTGTAATGACATGGGCACTCTCATGGGCGCTTTAGTGAAGTATGATGATTCTGATAGTACCAAGGATCCCGAGTCTAATGATGACGAGACAGGGAAGGGAAAGAAGAAGAACAACTCCAAGGGCCAGCAACATCACTCGGCAGGTAATGGTGGAGGCAAGCGTAAGTTTAATGGCAACATGGACTTCAGAGCTAACACCAACGCTACAGGACAAGGGCCAGCGGCGCAAGGGTAAACAGCCGAATCAAAGTGGAGCGCCTTATCCCAATCCGGACCGCTTGAACTATCTATTGAATCAACCCTGTCCGAAGCATGGGACGAAGGAGACGCCAGCAAACCACCTCTGGAAGGATTGCTACATTATGCAGGAGTTCAAGAGTTCTAATGCTTTCCGGTATGATCAAGGTTCTGGCGGCGGTACAAGATCTGGGCCGGTTTACGGTGGAGGAAATCCGGTTCAGGATTTAATGGTAATCCGGGCAGACATAACAATCAGAACAATCACAATAACCAAGGTGGTTACAACCAGCAGCAGCAACAGTCGGGTTATCAGAGCAACCCAAAGCAGTTGAATAGTGGGCAGTACCATGTCTTCACCACTAGCTTAGACAAGAGGGACCGGAAGGTTCAGAAGCGGGCAGTCAACGCTGTTGAACCGGCCGTGCCCCATTACCTGCGCTGGTCGGAGCAGCCCATCATATGGAGTAGAGAGGATCATCCTCCCCGGGTCGACAATCCGGGTCAGCTAGCCCTGGTGGTGGCACCTCAGGTGGGAGGTTATAAGTTCACCAAGGTACTCATGGATGGAGGGAGCAGCATTAACATCCTGTACTATGAGACCTTCCGTCGTATGGGGCTAACGGATAAACATCTCAAACCGTCCAATACAGTGTTCCATGGTGTGGTACCTGGCAAGTCAGCGTATCCTGTTGGTAAAATAGCTATGGAAGTGGCCTTTGGTGATGAATATGACTCCAGATCGGAAACATTGACGTTTGATGTGGTAAAAATCCAAAGTCCATATCATGCCCTGTTCGGGCGACCGGCTTATGCCAAGTTCATGGCACGACCTTGTTATATCTATTTGCAGCTCAAGATGCCGGGTCACAAGGGGACGATAACGGTTCATGGGAGCCGCAAGATCGCTTTGGAGTGCGAGGAAGGAGATGCGGCTTACGCAGAGTCGGTTTGTGCCACCGAGGAACTGAAGTACTATAAGGACAATGTTGATCCGGCGGACATGACTCCATTGAAGAAGCCAACTACAGAGCATGACCCGGCCCTGAAATTCAAATTGGCAGCTGAGACTAAGCTTGTTGACTTCGTGCCTGGCGATTCGTCCAAGCAGTTCAGCATTAATGCCAACTTGGATCCGAAATAGGAAAGCGCGCTCATCGAGTTCATCCGTGAGAATCGGGACTTTTTTGCATGGAAGCCTTCTGACATGCCAGGTGTACCAAGGCAACTCGTTGAGCACACTCTTAATGTTGATCCCAAGTACAAACCGGTGAAGCAGTTTCTCCTCCGGTTTAACGAAGAAAGGCGCAAGGCCATTGGAGAGGAGGTGGCCAGGCTCTTAGCAGCTGGTTTTAACGTTGAAGTCTTCCATCCAGAGTGGCTTGCTAATCCGGTGCTGGTTCTTTAGAAAAACGGCACTGGCGCATGTGTGGATTACAGATCTTAACAAGGCTTGTCCAGCAGATCCTTTTGCCTCCCCCGCATTGACCAGATTATTGATGCCATCTGCGATTGTGAGCGCTTGAGCTTTACGGATGCATATTCGGGTATCATCGATCAAGATGGCAGTTAAGGACCAGGAGAAGACGGCGCTTATCACTCCCTTTGGAGCCTTCTGCTATGTATCTATGCCTTTTGGGCTCAAGAGCGCCCAAGCAACTTATCAACGCTGTGTATAGAATTGCCTGCATAAACAGATCGGCCGTAATGTGCACGCTTATGTTGATGATATTGTGGTCAAGTCAAGGGAGAAGGAGACACTGATTGATGATTTGAAGGAAACCTTTGACAACCTGCGGGTTTACAAGATGATGCTCAACCCGGCCAAATGTGTCTTTGGTGTTCCGCAGCAAATTATTGGGTTTTCGTTTCTAACGGGAATTGAAGCTAATCCGAGAAGATTACGACTATTACCTCCTGGCTAAACCGGCGGTATTAACGACGTCCAGCGTTTGGCAGGCCGGATTGCCGCGCTGAGCCAGTTTATCAGCCGCCTCGGAGAGAAGGCCATCCCTTTGTACCAGATCCTGAAAAAGACAGATCAGTTTGTCTGGAGTCCAGCCGCCGACGAAGCGTTGGAGGACTTAAAGCGGCAATTGGCTAACCCGCCTGTGCTCGCCGCTCCCATTGACAAGGAGCCGCTTCTGCTATATGTTGCTGCTAATGCCAGGGCGGTCAGCGTGGCCATTGTGGTTGAGCGGAAGGAGGCAGGGAAGGAGCATCCGGTTCAACGTCCGGTTTACTATATCAGCGAGGTATTTATCGAATCTAAGCAAAGGTATCCGCATTGGCAGAAGCTGGTATATGGAGTTTTCATGGCAAGCCGGAAGCTGAAGCAGTATTTCCAAGGGCACCCCATCACGGTGGTCAGTTCTGCTCCTTTAGGCGATATCATACAAAACCGGGAAGCGACTGGCCGGATTGCTAAGTGGGCTATAGAGCTTGGGCCGCACGGTCTGAAGTACGTGCCTCGGACGGCGGTGAAGTCTCAAGCACTTGCGGATTTCATTAATGATTGGACGGAGTTGCAAGCACCTGAAGAAAAGCCGGATCACACATATTGACCATCCATTTTGACGGATCCGTGCAATTGAGGGCTCGGGGCTGGAGTCGATTAACTTCCCCACGAGGTGACAAGTTTTGTTACGCTTCTCCGCTTAATGTTCCTTGTACTAACAATGCAGCTGAGTATGAAGCCTTGCTCCATGGTCTCCGGATGGCTAAGGAGATGAATCTAAGCCGGGTTAAGTGCTTCGGTGACTCGGACCTAGTGGCTCAACAGGTGTCTGGGACTTGGGATTCAAAGGACCCACTCATGGCTGCATATCGTCGTGAGGTGGATATTGTCGCAGGTCATTTCAAGGGCTATCAGGTGGACCACGTGGACCGTCGGAAGAATGGAGCGGCTGACGCTTTAAGCCGGTTTTTCTGGACGTGCTGCACAACCCGTCGGTCAAGCTCCCTGGTGAAGCGGATTTGGCTATTCCTGATCCGGAGGCTCACTTAGTGGCAGCTCTTCACGTCACTCCGGATTGACGCTTCCTTATCTTGCGCGACATGAACCGGGCGAAGTTACCGTAAGATGAGACGTTGGCCCGGCAGATAGTCCGGCGATCTAAGTCTATGACCATTGTTAATGGTGAATTGCATCATTGCAGTGTGTCAGGGGCATTTCAACGCTGTGTGTCCCCTGAGGAAGGCTGTGAAATATTGCGTGAGATCCACGAAGGAGATTGTGGTCACCACGCCGATTCAAAATCCTTGGTGGCTAAAGCGTTCCTCCATGGTTTCTATTGGTTGACTGCTCATGCTGATGCGGAAGATCTGGTCAGACGATGTGATGGTTGCCAAAAGTTTTCCAGACGTGCTCATGTACCGGCCCAAGAATTGAGGATGATTCCAATTACTTGGCCGTTTGCAACCTGGGGGCTGGATATGGTTGGGCCTTTCAAAAGGTCCAAGGACAAGAAGACCCACCTACTAGTGGCGGTCGACAAGTTTACAAAATGGGTAGAGGCAGAACCTGTTAGCAAGTGTGATGTGGCCACGGCGGTTCAGTTCATCAAAAAGGTGATTTTCCGGTTTGGCTTTCCACACAGTATCATCACAAATAATGGTACCAATTTGTCCAAAGGTGCCATGAAGGAGTTCTGCGAACGTGAGCACATCCGGCTTGACGTTTCTTCAGTACCTCACCCACAGTCCAATGGTCAAGCGGAAAGGGCTAATCAAGAGATCTTGAGAGGCATCAAGCCCCGGCTTATGGTCCCTTTGCAGAGGACACCGGGTTGTTGGGTAGAAGAGCTACCGTCTGTGTTATGGAGTATAAACACTACGCCTAACAGATCCACGGGATACACACCGTTCTTTATGGTCTATGGAACGGAGGCGGTTCTCCCAAGTGACATCCTTCATGACTCACCTCGTGTGGCAGCTTATGTTGAAGCGGACAATGAGACGGCACGGCAAGATGCTATGGACCGGTTGGATGAGGAGCGTGACATAGCAGCTGCCCGCTCGGCGATTTACCAACAGGATCTTCGCTGTTACCATAGTCGCGGGTCGTAACCGTAACTTTTCAAGAAGGAGATTTGGTGCTTGGCTCATCCAAGACCAAACTGATATGCACAAGTTATCCCCACCTTGGGAGGGACCTTTCGTGGTCAGCAAGAATCTGCACTGTGGGTCGCATTATCTCGATCGATATTCGAGAGCATAAAGACTCACGCACGTCAGAGGAGGAGACCAACAGGCCGTGGAACATAGCTCATCTTCGGCCTTATTATACCTGAGCCATCGGCCCTACTCATGTACATATTATGACAGTGTATATATTATGAATAAAGAAATAAACCAAGCCTCAGCTAAAGCGGGTATCTGTTACATTACATCATGCGTGGTTACATGGAGTTGTTCTGTCTTAAAGCGGCCTCCGTTTACCCCCGAGTTTGCTTTCCAAAAGCTTTATGATATCACTTGGGGCTTGGTCACGTCCGAACCAATGCAACACCTTTTGATAGGCGAAAGCCACCAGATCACTTGGGGACATGGTCAAGTCTGAACCAGTCACGCCTCTTGATCGGCCTAAGGCCATAGAGTCACTTGGGGGCTTGGTCGAATCCGAACCATTGCCACGCCACTTGATCGGCATAATAGCACGGTTTCAGTTGGGGGCCTGGCTGACTTGAACCATGGCTACACCTTATAGGGAGCTTGGTCGTGTCCGACCATGGTAACACCATCTGATCGGCTCAGTAAAGCCTTCTTTTTTGCAAACGGTTTATCATTGCCTTTGCTTCCATGTTTTTTCATAACTATTATTTTGTTTTTGTTGCGTTTCTTAAACCGATAACATTTTTAAACCGGTTCAAACTGTCAATTGACGGAATTCGGTCCATTTTTTAATCCGGAGATAATTTTTCCGGTTTGACTTTTTTCTGTTAACATCCCATTATGGAGTAACAGGGGGCTTGTCATGACCCGGCACGGTTTACGTGGTAAACCGGCATTATAAACACAGGAGCTGTTTTTCTCCTTTGACGGTAAGGGTTTATACAACCTCCTCTTCAAGATTGGCTAAGCCAACTTTATGCCCAGCGATGGCAGGTATTTTGTATCACAAATTTTGATTATATACCTCAATATTTCATTTCATATATATATGAACGTCACAAGCCAGCTGGCGGCACAAACCGCCATGGCGGTTTAAGATTTTGTGACCGCAGGCAATATAGATGGAAGGTTTCGATCATTCAAGCAAAAGTATCAGCACCCATGCACGGAGGCATATTAAAAGCATAAGTGTTGGCTATCCTATTACAAGGCAACATGGTGCCCAAATAAGATCATTGTTTTCTTGGAGGAATATAAATGAAGCAGATATTTAAACCGGCTTCCGGTTCATGCTTGCTCGCCGCCCCGGTCTGATGGTTGTGGTTCGTCCTGCGCCGCCTCAGCTTCTTCATCTCTACCCAGCGGTAATGAAGTCAACAAAGGTCCAATGATTCCAATTAAAGCTTGAAAGACAACCTCCTCATGGATCAGGGAAGATGGTTCAATGTCAGGAGCATAAGTATGCTTACGGATCGGAGGGATCAGGTTCTCCGCTTCGGGAATAGGTGCAGCTACTCGTTTGTTCTGATTGTCATATTGAGCTTGATAATGTGACAAGTTTGCCTCTTCGGCCAATTGGCAAGCCAGAGGGTGCACCGCCCGGTTTATCGCTCTCAGGTTATCTTCATTGAACTCTGAACCGCCTTCCTTCGATCGATAGCCCGAGCTGCCTCAACAGATCGAAGTCGGCACCCATGCTTTTTCCCGGATTAAGGCGTTAATGGCACCGGTTCGAGTAGCAGATTTCTTCAGCTCTTCAACCCGGGCGGGAAGCATTGACAACCTCCTAAGAGTGTCTTGAATTAAGGAGGGTGCTGGATTGTTATGTGATGCAGTGGAGATGATCCGCCGCCGCAAAGATACTGATTGTTCAATTAAAGTGTAGGCAGCTTTCAATTTCATCCAATATCGACCCTGTGACCAATGCGTGTGCCTACAGCATTACAAGAGAAATCACAAACCGGATTTATCATAAGAAGGCCAAATTATCATAGAAGCCAAAGGAAGCTTACCAAAGATGGCAGCAGTCATGGCATGCACTTGCCGCTTCACGTGGGTCAGCTCATCTACCACCGGTTTAAGGGCAGCTTCAGCATTTTCAACCTTTTTCGTTAAAGCGGCCTTTTCAGTATCCCAGCTGGCCCGCTCAGACTTGAACCACTCCTTGAGCTGCTCCATAGTAGTCAAGGCAGTTTTCAGCTCATCCTTGGCCTTGGAGGTTTCTGCTTGTTGAGATTTCAGATTTTCTTGAAGATCATTGATTTGTGAGGCTTGTTGGCGTATCTCACTCTGCAACAAAAAGGGAGTATGTTAATATCTTCATTACAAGTCCCAAGTGCATAACCAGTCATACACTTGGCACTTGGGGGCTAATGCATATTTGATCTTCATCTGCCAATAAAATCACAAAGTCCCAAGCTCAATACAGGTATTCAACTTGGCACTTGGGGGCTAATGGCTATTTGCTCGAACATGTTCTGATGCGGCGATATAAATTACAGTCCGGTTTAACTATACTAAGTTGAACCGCCCTTGAAACTACATCGGTGGATTCTCAAGCATTGAGTTTATGTTAAGTCCCGTTTAACTACACAAAGTTGAACCGCCCTTGGGGCTAGGAGAGTTAACAAAATTCAAGTATCCAAGCGGAAAAGAACATGGAGGTTACCTCGAATTTTCTTTCATCATCTTCACCAAAGCCAGTTCATAATCACGGCGGTATACAGCCGGTTCAAGTAGCCAGAATGAAGGTCTTGGGGGTTCAGAGCAACGTAAGTTGCCAGATCAACATCCCACTTGCCCTTGCTCATAGTGGCAAATTCTTCTTTGGCAGAATGTTTGGATAAAGCGACCGGATTACCGGGTTCACTGTGGCCAAAGCCAGTAATCACCACGTCATCGTCCTTGGTATCGCTGGTTTGACCAGGGACAGTTGGTTTGTCAGCAGGCCGGATTGGACTGGTGGATTTTTCAATCTGGGTTGGGCTTCTGGGCTGGTCAGCAGGACGGGAGGTGTCAACAGGCCTTTCTTCAGCAACAAAATCGTCATCCTGCAGTGGCGGATCATTGGGCGTATCTTCACAAATAGACGCTTCAAGATTTGGGGCGCTGTCCGGTTCAGGGGCAGTCTCTCCGTCGGCCGTTTTATCCAGACGAGCCTTTTTGCTCGGCCTAGGCTTGGCCCTGAAAAGGCACAATAACAGTCAGATACGGCATATACTACACAATGATGCAGTAGAAACAATATGAAATGCATAACTTACCCAAGCACCATTTTAAGTGGTGGCAGCTGAGTAGCTGATGACTCGCCAGATGAGGAATGGGAAGTGACCTGATAATCGGAGTCAGATGGATTAAGGGGTTGACGAAAACAGCCTGCTTTAGGATAAGCACTGACAAGCAAATTAGAGACCTCTGAACGATGTTTCCGAACCGGACTGTTCGGTAAACCGGTGGAGGTAACTACCTGGCCTTGTGCCGAGTTGTGCGGCGAGCTTCATGTTGTTGAGTCTTCATAAGAAATTTGGGATCCAAGTAAGCAAGGGGATGAGAAAATTTAATTTTCCGGTTTGCCCGACAGATTTTTAGTGAAGGCAAAGGATTTGAGTCAGAGGAGAGAATAGTTACCTCTACAACATCAGCATTATTGGTTTCAGCATCATCCTGACAAATATCATCATTAATTAGCCGTATGAAAAGTAAGCCAAGCGAATCAAGTTCTACCTCAAGGTCCGGATTACCCACATCGTCATCCACAGCCGGATCAGAAGATGCAGTGGTTTTCCTCTTATGAGAAGTCTTCTTGACAGCTTTGGTCTTTTGCCGGATTGGTTTTTCCGGTCTGTCTGGCTTCTCTGGTTTCTCTTGTGGACGTTTCTTGCTCTAGAATGGATCATCACCCTGATTAAGCAGCAGTTGATGTTAAAAATGATACCGGAAATGGCAGTAATATATTCAGTAAAAAATAGTCAGAAGTATTACAGATGGTGGTTTGTTGGTAGCACAGAAGGGGAGTAGACCGGTTCGGGCACGGAGGTGTTCCGGTTCATTCAACATTTTCTTCACAGCCTCGGTGACCTCATCATCGGTAAGCTGGATATTAATATGTCGGAGGGGGTCGTCGACACTACCAGTGTACTCACACATTAAACCGGAGCGCTGGGAGAGGGGCAGTATGCTCCATGATATCCAACAGCGCGCGAGATCAATTCCGGTTAAACCATTGGCCATGAAGGCTCTGAGCTTGGAGAGTTGAGGAGCGTATTTACTTCTCTCATTGGCGGTTAATCTTTGCGGAAAGGGATGTGTATTACTGAGTCGCTCCGGACGAAAGCCGGGCAAAGGATTCTCATTGGTAGGTGAAGTGTCTCTGCAATAAAACCATGTTTGATTCCATTC
This sequence comes from Aegilops longissima, assembly GCA_021605205.1. Taxonomy (NCBI): domain Eukaryota; kingdom Viridiplantae; phylum Streptophyta; class Magnoliopsida; order Poales; family Poaceae; genus Aegilops; species Aegilops longissima. The sequence goes on from CM038680.1 coordinate 325,737,168, forward strand.
CTTGGGTGGTTGTGCAGTTTGACATGAGGATAAGTGACCTCCTTTCTTTTTTGAATCGCCACACCACCCAATTCTGTGTTGGGCCGGTCAGTGAATTCTGTGCGGCGGTTTAGATGGAAGCAGTCTCTAAACAATTCAACTGTGGGTTCTTCTTGAAAGTATGCCTCACAGAGCACTTGGAAGTGACAAATATTGGTAACAAAATTGGGGCCTGTATCTTGCGGACGGAGTTGAAAATTGGCTAACACATCCCGGTAAAATTTTGAACCGGGCGGGTTGAAACCCCGGGCTAAGTGATCTGCGAAAACTACAACCTCTCCTTCTTGAGGTGTGGGTGGACATTCTTTGCCAAGAACCCTCCAATGGATAGTATTTTTGCTGCTTAAAGCGCCAGTCAGGACCAGATTGTTTAATTGAGTTTCGGTGACACGGGAAGGAGCCCAGTTGCACTCATATACTTGTTTGGCCATCTACAAAAAATATAAATCCGGTTCAAGAAATGTGTTGGGACAAAGAGAGAACCGGTGTACAATGCTAAATCAGAGACAAATACATCTAAACCGAGTTCTATGAAGCGGCGATTATGTCCGTTAAGGAGTTCTGGCGGTTCAACAAGGGGACTAATGGTGTATACCGGTTTATTTAATTTTTTCTATGTTAAGTTAAACCGCCTGGTCTAAATATTGAAAACAATTGAGGTTGCGAACGGCTAAGTGTGCAGAAACAGGTTTCGCAAGATTTCTCTACAACGAAGGATCTGAAGCCAGATCAGAAAAGAAGAAAAATATCCAAAAAAGAATAAAGCAGAGCAGTATTGATGCAATGAGCAGGAGATGATGTGCGAGATCTATGGAAGTGAACACGAGACTACAGGCGGATGCTAAAAGCTACTACTAATCCGATCAAGATGTCACAGATCTAGCCAGGAATCTGGTATGAGTATGAACAGTTAATGGAGCACTGCAAGAACAAGAAACCCTAGAACGAATCTAGGTCGAGGGGAACTGAGGACCTACCAGAGTTGAGGAGATGCGGAAGATTGCTGCGTTTCTCTGGTGCGTTCAGATTGATGCAGCGGCTCAAGATGGTGCAGAGGTCGATGGCGGCGGCGGAGCTCCGAGGCTAGCGACGCGAGGAAGACGAAGAGAAAGGGGACGGAGGGGAGAAAAGGAATGACCCTTCGGTCCTATTTATAAGGCAAGAGACCTATGTTAGGCGCGTGAATCAAGGAACCACAAATCTGGGAAGCAGAGCTGTTGCCTCGATTATTGCGGATCTGTTAAACAAAGAAGGTATCATGAATGCTATCTTTATGGGGACGTCATGCCGGTTTACAGCAACCAGAGAAGGTGACATCACGGCGGTTCAACAATTACAAGAAGATATTGAAGATGAAGGTTTTTTATCAAGGATTGACATGAACCTGTTCAAATCAATCTGGGGCCTAATGTTGGGGATATTACTACTGGGCGTAAACCGGCCTATCTAGGCCGGGTTAACTTCATCAGTAGTCCAACGGTGTAAAAGCCCAAGCATGAAAGTAAGGGCCCAAGGCCTATAGTCGGTTTAGAACCTGTAGCCGTAAACCGGCCTGGTATGTAAACTTGTATTGTAAGTTAGGAATAGAGAGATACCAACCCGGATACGAGTATGAACCAGAGTCCGGGACTCTCTGAACCGACGGGCGTCACCCGTGTATATAAGGGGACGACCCGGGACGGTTCAAGGACAGACAACAACAACTCGAGGCCTAGGCGAAGCTTATTTGCTCCCTAGTTATCGAGACCACATCAATCTCATCACAACTAGACGTAGGCTTTTACCTTCATCGAAGGGGCCGAACTAGTATAACTCTTGTGTCTTTGCGTCCGCTTTAACCCCTTCAAGTTAACCCGTAGCGATGGCTCCACGACTAAGTCCTTTCATGAGGACATCTGCCGTGACAAAACCACGACAAGGGGGTATGTCGCGTGGTGTTTCTATCTGTTGGTTGAAGTATATTTTGTTATACTAATCATGCAGAGAATATTCAAAACCTCCTGAGTCGACCGTAGATCGAGTCTTGTGCCAGTAACCCCATACTTGCTTCATACTACCACTCGTCTCTACAACAAGTAGGGTACGGTTCAGTAAGTTGTCAACCCCTTTCGTAGCACACACCGTACAAAGAGGCCATGGTGGAAGATACTGGAGGCATCCGGTAATCATGCCACCTGGTCCGGGAGCATGGGTGTTTCGGTTGTAGTCGAAGGGGGTAGCTCCCCTAGTTTGCGCGCGGTATAAATTTTGTGATCCCATGTTACGTCGAGGTTGTTGCCTCCCAACTTAGAGTTTTTCTTGACAGGTGTCGTGGGTGATTCCGGACACATGTGGGTTAAGCTGGTGTGTGCAAGTTAGGTGTGTTTCCAAATAAAAGACCGTAGACGGAATTAGTCCAGATGGACTAAAGGAATCTGTTACTCGTGGGTAAAGAGTACACCCTCTGCAGAGGTTAAACCTATTCGAATAGCCGTGTCCATGGTTAAGGATTACAGTCTGGGATGGGTCAAGTGTCGGTCTTAGTGTCGGTCTTCGGAGGTGAAACTGTTAAACCAGAACTGGAATTACGACTTGAGACTTGTGATGTTTATGATTATTATTTTATTATGCACTAACCCGTTATATTATTGGTAATATCGAATATCCTTGGGATGGTTCTACCTCCCGGATATTCACTGTTATTTATTTTTATAAGCCCTTTATGTGGTGTCGCCGAGAGGCCTTGACCGTGGCATTTTATTTTTATAAGCCCTTTATGTGGTGTCATTGAGGCGCCTGATCGTGGCATTTTATTTTATAAGCCCTTTATGTGGTGTCGCCGAGAGGCCTTGATCGTGGCATTTTATTTTTTTATAAGCCCTTTATGTGGTGTCGCTAAGACGCACGACTGTGGCATTTATTTTATAAGCCCTTTATGTGGTGTCGCTAAGACGCCCGACTGTGGCATTTATTTTATAAGCCCTTTTCGTGGTGTCGCTCAGACGCCCGACTGAGACATTTCTTTTGCTTACCAACCTTTCAAGGTGTCGCTTCAGACACCCGATCGGTGCATTACATTTATTTATTTGTGTCATTGCATATTCATAAATAACATGCTTGCATGCATCAGAGTTTTTATTAACTTTTGTGACTGGCGTCATGAGCATAGATATTTGTTTTAGCATATCGTTGTTATGTTATGCCCGTGTTCATAATGTTTGCGAGTACATTCAAAGTACTCACTAGCTTGCCCCTGGTTATTGTCTTGGCCAGATTTCTTGCGCGGAGAGGAGCGACCGTGACGACAGCCCCAGAACCTAAGCAACGGTGATAGCAGTCTCGCGAAGATAGGAGTTAACCTGGTCAACTGTTCTTGTGGGAAATGGAGTCCCATAGACGATGATGATCCACAAACTGCTTCCGCCATCAACCACTAGAAACCATTTGTTGTACTCACAGCCGAAATGGTCTTGTACTACATATTTTGTGTTTTGCTTGGAATTTCAGTAATAAGTTGGTGCCTCATCACCTAACAAGAATCACAGGGCTGGTGAGCACAAAGGCCATTTTCTGGGAATTTAATACCCGGAAAATCGGTCGCCACAAACTTGGTATCGAGCCAGTGACCATTGGCTAATCCTATCTTAGCCGGTCAATAAACCTAGATAAGCCAAACCACCGACCTTAACCAAAACCCAGCCAAGCTTCTCATGCAAGATAGCCACACAAGGACCCGACACTTTTGGCGTCGGTGCCCAACCTATCAACCTAGCTCATCGATCACGCGCCAAAGGACCGACGCCTATAATGTCTCATTCGAAGTTTATGAAGGAAGACTTCGTTCCCTTTTCTATAAAAAAGGGCACGCCGCTTCAACCCAACCTGCAAAGACAGCCTCTACCCTGCATCGAGCCATAATGCCTGGCCCCGTAGTGCATAATGAGACCACAGCAACTGTTGGGGATATTACTACTGGGCATAAACCGGCCTATCCGGGCCGGGTTAACTTCATCAGTAGTTCAACGGTGTAAAATCCCAAGCATGAAAGTAAGGGCCCAAGGCCCCTAGTCCGTTTAGAACCTGTAGCCGTAAACCGGCCTAATACGTAAACTTGTACTGTAAGTTAGGAATAGAGAGAGACCAACCCGGATAAGAGTATGAACCGGAGATTGGGACTCTCTGAACCGACGGGTGCCACCTGTGTATATAAGGGGACGACCCGGGGCGGTTCAAGAGAGACAGACAACAACAACTCGAGGCCTAGGCGAAGCTTATTTGCTCCCTAGTCATCGAGACCACATCAATCCCATCATAAACTAGACGTAGGCTTTTACCTTCATCGAAGGGGCCGAACTAGTATAACTCTTGTGTCTTCGCGTCCGCTTTAACCCCTTTCAAGTTAACTCGTAGCGATGGCCCCACGACTAAGTCCTTTCATGAGGACATCTGCCGTGACAAAACCACGACAGTTGGCGCCCACCGTGGGGCTATCGCACGATGGTTTGATGATCTTGGAGGGCAAGCTCGAAGGACTCGAAGGCTACGCCAGGGCCGATGACCAAGAGTCGTCGCGCAAGCTCTACATCGACGATGCAGGCTGGGGCCCCGAGGCCGACTCGATTGAGTACGGATATCGGGTCCCCTTTGGTGGCATACACGTTTTCATCGGCAAGATCGGTGAGCCAGGGCCTGAGCCGGACATCTGCACCGACCTCGTCGAGATGGCTCAGCGTGCGAGACCTGCCCAGGCTAAACTGGCCGTAAAGCGTGCCTTCGTGGGAGTCATCCATGGAGGAAGTTATGAGGACGGATCAGAATCTGGTGGGGAAACCATCGTCTACTCTAATGACGAGTCGTCGACCGGAGAAACTGAGTCTCTATATCAGCTACAAGATGGCTGGATTGGGGGCTGTTCCGACGGTGACAGTATTCCGGACCCCTCTGACATGCCCAACCGGGTTGGAATATTCATGGCCGGTACACAAGCAATACTTCACTCTTCGACCGCTGTGACAACGGTTGCCGGTTCAACAGCGGCGACGGCAGCCGGGCAGAGGCCTGTCGCCCGCCGCTCAAGTTTTATCAGAACTATTCGATGCGTTGGCTGTGCTCATGGCAGAAGTTAACCCGGCGGACCAGGACATTCATAACGCGGAGATTGCGAAGGTGAAGGAACAAATCACTCAGGCTAAAGCGGATCTGGCAGCTGCAGACGCCAGGATGGCGGCAGAGCGGGCCGCTTTGGATGCACAGGCTTATAGGCTCATGCTGGATCAGAGCGCGTCGCATGAAGTCATGAAGAGGAAATACAGATCCCGTTTGCCTTCAGTTTTCGAGGGAAGAGATCTCTTCAACACCCCAGGAGCGGGGACCAGTAATCCGCCGGTGGTAAACCGGGCGGAAGCACCTGGGACGGGCGCGCCGGTTCAGCCCCGCATAATAGATCTACCTCGCCATAATGCCAGCATGCCTCAGGCTGTGCAAACGCCTCCAGGACACTACTCCAACCCGATGGATAACCTTGTCGCAGCTGCGGCACGACTGGAGGCAATTCCAATTGAAGGCGATTCACCACAGGCAGTAGAGACGCGCCGGGTCAAGGAGCTCCTTAGGACAGCTTTGGTCCAATAGGAAGCATATTCGTACAGCCGCGACCGGATCCACTCTACCCCCCGCCCAAGCCGAAGCTATAGCAGGCACGTGGATGAACCGGCCGTATCAAGTAATGCACAGCATGGTGCGCAGTGTGGCAACAACTAGGTAGGTGGTTTCGACAACGGTCAGGAGGTGGTGGACCGGGCCCGGGCACGCAGGGAGGCCGAGTTAGCAGCACAGCATCCGGATTATCAGCTTACGCCGGTTCGTCCGACCATCTTTGAGCCTGGAGTTACCTCTAGCTCTTTGGGGGTGCCTTGTCTCGTACCCGCTTTACGCAATGTACGCTTGCCCAAGGATTTCAAGGGTCCGCGCAAGGTGCCAAATTACACCGCCGATTTGGCTCCAGAAGCATGGATAGAAAGTTATGAGATGGCCATGGAGATGCTGGATGTGGATGAGGCTGCGTGTGCAAAGTACTTCACCATGATGCTCGAAGGCACGGCCCGTACCTGCTTGAAGAGCTTACCACCGAATTCTATCAGTTCATGGGCCCAGTTGCTTACCCGGTTTATCCAGAATTCCAAAGATACCTGTAAGCAGCCCATGTCCGTAGTTGACTTGGCGGCTTGTGTCAATTCATGTATGAGAGTTATATTTCACGGATGAGAGTTAATGCACTCGTCCGACCGGATCAACGCTGACTCTGCGATCTTGACCCTGGAGTGTAATTGCCGGTTTAAGCCTTTGAAGTTGAAGTTGGGGCGTATGAAGCAGTTTTGTAATGACATGGGCACTCTCATGGGCGCTTTAGTGAAATATGCTGATTACGATAGTACCAAGGATCCCAGTCGATGATGACGAGACAGGAAGGAAAGAAGAACAGCAACTCGAAGGGCCAGCAACATCACCCGGCAGGTAATGGTGGAGGCAAGCGTAAAGCGAATGGCAACATGGATTTCGTAGCCAACACCAATGCGCAGGACATTGGTCAGCGGCGCAGAGGTAAACAACCAAATCGAGGTGGTGCACCTAATCCTAATCCCGACCGCTTGAACTATCTGTTGAATCAACCCTGTCCAAAGCATGGGACGAAGGAGGCGCCAGCAAATCACCTCTGGAAGGATTGTTACATTATGCAGGAGTTCAAAAGTTCTAATGCTTTCCGGTATGATCAAGGCTCCAGTGGCGGTTCAAGATCCGGGCCGGGTTATGGTGGTGGAAATTCCGGTTTAGGATTTAATGGTAATCCGAACAATCAGACTAATCAGAATAACCAAGGTGGTTACAATCAGCAGCAGCAGCAGTCGGAGTATCAGAGCAACCCAAAGCAGTTGAATAATGGGCAGTACCATGTCTTCACCACTAGCTTAGACAAGCGAGACCGGAAGCTTCAGAAGTGGGCAGTCAACGCTGTTGAACCGGCCGTGCCTCATTACCTACGCTGGTCAGAGCAGCCCATTATATGGAGTAGAGAGGATCATCCTCCCCGGGTTGACAATCCGGGTCAGCTAGCCCTGGTGGTGGCACCTCAGGTGGGAGGTTATAAGTTCACCAAGGTGCTTATGGATGGAGGGAGCAGCATCAACATCCTGTACTATGAGACCTTCCGTCGTATGGGGTTAATAGATAAACATCTCAAACCATCCAATACAGTGTTCCATGGTGTGGTACCTGGCAAGTCAACATATCCGGTTGGTAAGATAGCTCTGGAGGTGGCCTTCGGAGATGAATATGATTCCAGATCAGAAACATTGACGTTTGAAGTGGTGAAAATCCAGAGTCCATATCACGCCCAGTTTGGGCGGCCGGCTTATGCCAAATTCATGGCACGGCCTTGTTATATCTATTTGCAGCCCAAGATGCCGGGTCACAAGGGGACAATAACGGTTCACGGGAGCCGCAAGATCGCTTTGGAGTGTGAAGAAGGTGATGCGGCTTACGCAGAGTCGGTTTGTGCCACCGAGGAGCTGAAGTATTATAAAGACAATGTCGATCCGGCGGATATGACTCCATTGAAGAAGCCAACTACAGAGCATGATCCGGCCCTGAAATTCAAATCGGCAGCTGAGACAAAGCTTGTTGACTTTGTGCCTGGCGATTCGTCCAAGCAGTTCACCATCGCGCCAACTTGATCCGAAATAGGAAAGCGCTCATCGAAGTTCATCCGTGAGAACCGGGACATTTTTGCATGGAAGCCTTCTGACATGCCAGGTGTACCGAGGGAACTCGCTGAGCACACTCTTAATGTTGATCCCAAGTACAAACCGGTGAAACAGTTCCTCCGTCGGTTTAACGAAGAAAGGCGTAAGGCCATTGGAGAGGAGGTGGCCAGGCTCTTAGCGGCTGGCTTTACCGTTGAAGTTTTCCATCGAGAGTGGCTTGCTAATCCGGTGCTTGTTCTTAAGAAAAACGGCACTTAGCGCATGTGTGTGGATTACACAGATCTTAACAAAGCTTGCCCGGCAGATCCTTTTGCCCTCCCCCGCATTGACCAGATTATTGATGCCACTACGGGTTGTATGCGCTTGAGCTTTTTGGATGCGTATTCTGGATATCATCAGATCAAGATGGCAGTTAAGGACCAGGAGAAGACAGCGTTTATCACTCCCTTTGGAGCCTTCTGCTATGTTTCTATGCCTTTTGGGCTCAAGAGCGCCCAAGCAACTTATCAGCGTTGTGTACAGAATTGCTTGCATAAACAGATCGGCCGTAATGTGCATGCCTATGTGGATGATATTGTGGTTAAGTTAAGGAAGCAGGAAACACTGATTGATGATTTGAAAGAAACCTTTGACAACCTGCGGGTTTACAAGATGATGCTCAACCCGGCCAAATGTGTTTTTGGTGTTCCGGCAGGCAAGTTATTGGGTTTTCTCGTGTCCAACAGGGGGATTGAAGCTAATCCGGAGAAGATTACGGCTATCACCTCCCTGGCTAAACCAAAGTGTATTAATGATGTCCAGCGTTTGGCGGGCCGGATTGATGCACTGAGCCGGTTTATCAGCCGCCTCGGAGAGAAGGCCATCCCTTTGTACCAGATGCTGAAGAAGACAGATCAATTTGTTTGGAGTCCAGCCGCTGATGAAGCGTTGGAGGACTTAAAGCGGCAATTGGCCAACCCGCCTGTACTCGCCGCTCCCATCGACAAGGAGCCGCTTCTGCTATATGTTGCTACTAACGCCAGGGCGGTCAGCGTGGCAATTGTGGTAGAGCGGAAGGAGGCAGGAAAGGAGCATCCGGTTCAACTTATTGAATCTAAGCAAAGGTATCCGCATTGGCAGAAGCTGGTGTATGGAGTTCTTATGGCAAGCCGGAAACTGAAGCAGTATTTCCAAGGGCACCCCATCACAGTGGTCAGTTCCGCTCCCTTAGGTGATATCATATAGAACCGGGAAGCGACTGGCCGGATTGCAAAGTGGGCTATAGAGCTTGGGCCGCACGGTTTGAAGTACGTGCCTCGGACGGCGGTGAAGTCTCAAGCACTTGTGGATTTCATTAATGATTGGACGGAGTTGCAAGCGCCTGAAGAAAGGCCGGATCATACATATTGGACCATCCATTTTGACGGATCCAGGCAGTTGGAGGGCTCGGGGGCTGGAGTCGTATTAACTTCCCCACGAGGTGACAAGTTTTGTTACGTTCTCCGCTTAATGTTCCCTTGTACTAACAATGCAGCTGAGTATGAAGCCTTGCTCCATGGTCTTCGGATGGCTAAGGAGATGAATCTAAGCCGGGTTAAGTGCTTCGGTGACTCGGACTTAGTGGCTCAACAGGTGTCCGCACTTGGGATTCAAAGGACCCACTCATGGCTGCATATCGTCGTGAGGTGGATGTTGTCGCAGTCATTTCAAGGGCTACCAGTGGACCACGTGGACCGTCGGAAGAATGAAGCGGCGGGCGCTTTAAGCCGGTTGGGCTCTCAACGCAAACCGTCCCGCCTAATGTTTTTCTTGACGTCGACACAACCCGTCACCAAACTCCCCGGTGAAGCGGATTTGGCTATTCCTGATCCGGAGGCTCAATTGGTGGCAGCTCGCACGCTATTCCGGATTGGACGCTTCCTTATCTGGCGTACATGAACCGGGGCGAGTTACCAGAAGATGAGACGTTGGCCCGGCAGATAATTCGGCGATCTAAGTCTATGACCATTGCTAATGGCGAGTTGCATCATTGCAGTGTGTCAGGGGCGTTTCAACGCTGTGTGTCCCCTGAGGAAGGCTGTGAAATATTACGTGAGATCCACGAAGGAGATTGTGGTCACCACGCCGGTTCAACATCCTTGGTGGCTAAAGCGTTCCGCCACGGTTTCTGTTGGTTAACTGCCCATGCTGATGCGGAAGATCTGGTCAGACGATGTGATGGTTGCCAAAAGTTTTCCAGACGTGCTCATGTACCGGCCCAAGAATTGAGGATGATTCCAATTACTTGGCCATTTGCGACTTGGGGGCTGGATATGGTTGGGCCTTTCAAAAGGTCCAAGGACAAGAAGACCCACCTGCTGGTGGCGGTCGACAAATTTACAAAGTGGGTAGAGGCGTAACACATTTAGCAAGTGTGATGCAGCCACGGCGGTTCAGTTCATCAAAAGGTGATTTTCGGTTTGGTTTTCCACAAGATCATCACGGATAATGGTACCAATTTGTCCAAAGGTGCCATGAAGGAGTTCTGCGAACGTGAGCACATCCGGCTTGATGTTTCTTCAGTAGCTCACCCACAGTCCAATGGTCAAGCGAAAAGAGCCAATCAAGAGATCTTGAGAGGCATCAAGCCTCGGCTTATGGTCCCTTTTCAGAGGACACCGGGTTGTTGGGTAGAAGAGCTACCGTCTGTGTTATGGAGCATAAATACTACACCTAACAGATCCACGGGATACACGCTGTTCTTTATGGTTTATGGAGCGGAGGCGGTTCTCCCCAGTGACATCCGTCATGACTCACCTCGTGTGGCAGCTTATGTTGAAGTGGATAACAAGACAGCACGACAGGACGCTTTGGATCGGTTGGATGAAGAGCGTGACATAGAAGCTGCCCGCTCGGTGATTTACCAACAGGATCTTCGTCGTTATCATAGTCGCCAGGTCAGAACCAGAACTTTTCAAGAGGGAGATTTGGTGCTTCGACTCATCCAAGACCAGACTGATATGCACAAGCTATCCCCACCTTGGGAGGGGCCTTTCGTGGTCAGCAAGAATCTGCACAACGGGTCGTACTATCTGATCGATGTTCGAGAGCATAAAGACTCACGCACGTCATAGGAGGAGACCAACAGGCCGTGGAACATAGCTCATCTTCGGCCTTATTATACCTGAGCCATCGGCTCTTGTAGCGACCTGACCCAAAATCGGTCAAATCTACGTATGCATACCATCCCAAGATCATTTGGTACTCACAAGACATCGATAAAGTAATCAAAGTTCAATCACACCTGAATATCATTAAACGATTCTCATATAGAGTCTTTATTACAAGGGAATAAATTCGCTCAAGGCCAACTCATGAGAAATAAACTACTAATGCTGCGGAGCGTCGAAGGTAAGCGAGTCCATCCGACTCAAAGGGCAATCGCCAAGCGCGAAGCGTAGCCTCACTCCTGATCGGAATATATCTCTGCAACATAATACGTTGCAGCCATGTAGGTCAGCTTTTGGAATAAGCTGGCAAGTCATGAAGAATAACAATAATAAAATTACTAACACCATATGCATTTTTGGCTGTGGAGCTCTAAGTTTCATCATTTTGTGAAAAGCAAATTTTATCCTACTACAGTGGACTTGCATGCAAAATACTACAATTGTTGGTAGTTATTGAGATGGTTCCGCCAACCAATATCTCGTTCCCAAATTATTAAGTCATAAACCCTCAAATTAATTCATTAGTTTTAGTGTTGAGATATCCGAATACTTCCAAGTTCCAGAGGCTCAAATGTCCGTAATCGGGACACGGCTAATCGATTAGATCTTTAACTCTGCAGAGGGTTGCGACTTTCCCGCAAGAATCATTCCCTCCTTTAAAGTCTTCGCACTTCATGGTGTTTGAAGACGGACGAATGAAACAGGTCTTCCAAAGAGTTCTTCCGCCACCGCCGGTACCCATCCAATCCTACCGTTCGTCTACTTCTCGTAGTACCGCCCAGCCAGCGTCACTACTAGGGTCAACCCAGCCAGAGCCCATAATGGCTTGCGGCTGCATGTAAGCTTCCGGTCATGGGGCATCCATCCTTCTCTTCGTGGCTGGGTGAAGCTTTCCGCAGGATGTCATGGCGCTTCTCCATGCATCCCGCCACCACTGGTGCTCCAGGTGCCGTCAACCGTCCTCCACCCAAGAGTGATTTTCGAAGTCCATCTTGATCATTGTAGTTCATGGGGTCATCATCATTGACTCTCACATCTTGCTTATGAATTTCACTCATCCCAAATCCGTCTCTGAGCATAGCAAAGTAACTACTACGCCCGGGGTCATGGTAACAAGGGATTGGTTCATCCTACCACATGATACTACTCAAGTTTAATGACTTCAAGATTTCACTACTGCATGCATGGTGGGGTGGTGACAACTACTAATGCACAAAACATAGGTATAGAAATAACATGATCAAAACTTGCCTTGCTGATGATCCTCGTAAGCTAAAGAGTCGAGTAGCAAGCTTAGCACTCAGGAAACTCTACCGAGACAAACAATAGCACAATAAGCACAAAGCAATAGGATCACACAACATAACAAAGAAAAGTAACATAACACAACAAAACAACCAAAACCAAAACCAAAAGGAAAACTCAAAGAAACCAATTCAAAGTTTTCCCTACTCCAAACAATAACAAAAATAGTTTTTATATAACAAAAATTCCTTAATTTAACCTAATCATGATTTTAAGTTAACTTAACAAAAAGGATTCACTAAGCAACTAGGAGCAAAAAGAATTAATTAAAAGCTATTATAAAACTCATTTTAGGCCTAATCCAATTTCCATTAAGAAAATAATTTAAAACTTTTATTAATTATAAATAAAAGTTCATCTACTAGAATGACAGAAACTAACCTAGAATAACTAATCACAAGTTAAAAATAAATTAATTTACTAATTAATTTAATAGGAAAACAGGAACTAGTTAATTAATTAGGATTAATAGGATTCTGTCTAAAATTAATTATTTATTAATCCTAAAATACCCAAGTTAATTTCTAGGGTTTGGCAATGTCAAAATAAAGTGGTGACAAAAATAATCATGCAAAAATAATTTTTCTAACTAAAGTTATAGCAGATTTACTATTCTGACCAAAACTAAAATAAAGCAATTTTATTTATTTTAACATAGCTAAATATATATTCTACAGAAACTACATAAAATTTGCAATCCAACAAAAAAGAATCACTCAAAAATATTAAACAGAATAAAAGATATGAATTTTGAAAATGAAACTATTCTGCTAAAACAGAAAAATCAAAATAAAAGAAAAAGGCCTAATGGGCCTATACTGTGCCCTGTGCGTTAGATAGGCTAAACGGGCCTAGGTTTAAACTAAACGAACCGGCCTAAAAATAAAAACCTAACCTAAAACTAAACCGAAAAGAACCGGCCGGTTTTATAAATAAAACCTAACCCTTCGGGGTTCTAATCCTAGCCCTAGATCTAGGATCGGACGGGGGGGTGCTTTCCGGCGGCTTACCGGACTCCGGCGACGGCGGCGGCGGCGGCGAGAGTGCTTCGGGGCGTCCGGGCGTCGGCGAGCTCCGGCGACTCGTCGGGGAGCTGCGGACGAGGTCGGGGAGGGGTTCGGTGGTGTGGGGGGGGTCGGGGTGGACTAGGGGCTCGACGGCGGCAACAATGGCGGCGGGAGAGCTCGGTCTCCCATGAGCGCAAACGGGAGGGAGAGGGGGTGCGGCGAGCTCTCGGGGAATGGGGTGCGGGGGCTCCGGCCTTTATAGCCAGGGCCTCGGGCTCGCTTCGGAAGGGCATCGGAGGCGATCGGGGGATCCCGGATCCTTCGGGATCCGGTCGATCTCCGGCGAGGTCGCGGCGTGGGCGAGGGGGAAAGGAGACGGGGCGGGGCCCACGGGTCGATGAGAGGAGGAGCGCGAGGGGTCGGGTGGCGAAGCCTAGGGGTTCAAGCGAGCGGGCGAGGGGGTGAGGCGCTGGGCTGGCTGTTGGGCCGGGCTGGCTGGGCTGGGCATGGGGAGGAGGGAGGCGGCGCTGGCTGGGCTTGGGGTGGCCTGGCTGGCGCCCCGGGGAGTTTTCTTTTATTTTTAAATAAAACAAAAAACAAAAATAAAACCTTATCTATAAATATTTTATATAGGGTATATATATACCAAAATGATCAGGGGAATATTCCCTTTCATTTGAACATTTTTCCAAAGGCAAAATCCAAACTTTATAAAAATCCATTTTTTTCAAATTCAAATAAAATTCAGATTTGAATTCCAAAACTTTTGGCATTGTTTCCTCTGATATTTTTGGAGTGTCATGTTTTCTCCTCTCATACTTTTGATCAAGTATTTATCAGGCTTAGTTTTTGAATTGTTTCCCACATGCCAAAGTTTGAAATTCAAATTCAAAACTCAAATTGCTCTGAAACTTCAAATGGCATTCAAATTCAAACAGGATGCATAGGATGCTTAGCTATAATTGTAAAACATTCCAAATAGGAAATTTGGGATGTTACAAACCTACCCACCTTAAGATGAATCTCGCCCTCGAGATTCGGGTTGGCTAGCAAATAGGTGCGGGTGGTCTCAAGAAGATCTTCTTGGCGTTCCCAGTGGCTTCTTCCTCGGTGTGGTGACTCCACAAACCTTGCAAAACTTGATGACCTTGCTGCGGGTGACTCTGCTTGCGTTCGAGAATTCGACGGGTTTCTCCTTGTAAGTCAGATCACCGTCAAGCTGTATGGCCTCTAGGGCACCGTGTGTCTCTCAACGGAACATCGGCCATGTCGGCATGGCACTTCTTCAACCGAGAAACATGGAAAACATCATGAACTCCGGACAATCCTTCCGCAATTCCAACTTGTATGCAACTTCTCCACGACGTTCGAGGATTTTATAGGGGCCAATGAATCGGGGTGCTAACTTTCCCTTGACTCCAAACCTCTTGATTCCACGAAGTGGAGACACACGAAGATATGCTCGGTCTCCCACTTCGTAAGTCACCTCCTTGCGCTTACTGTCGGCATAACTCTTCTGTCTCGACTGTGCTATCTTGAGCCGGTCTCGAATTAGCTTGACTTTCTCTTCGGAATCCTTGATAAGGTCGGAACCGAAAAGTGATCGATCTCCAACACTATCCCACAACAATGGTGTTCTGCACCTCCTTCCGTATAGAGCTTGAAGGGCCATCTTCATCTGGATTGATAACTGTTGTTGTATGAGAACTCTGCGTCTGGCAAATTATCATCCCAGCTAGACCCATAGTCTAGCACACAAGCTCTCAACATGTCCTCCGTAATCTGATTGACTCTCTCGGTCATCCATCCGTGCTGTGGATGAAAAGCTGCATCTTGAATTCCAGCCTCGTACCCAAAGTTTCATGCAATTGCTTCCAAAACTTTGAGGTAAACTGCGTTCCTCTATCGACACAATTTTCCTCGGAACTCCATGCGGACATCGATCCTGGTCATGTATATCTTGGCCAACTTGGCACTGGTATAGGTAGTCTTCACGGAATGAAGTGAGCTACCTTGGTCAAACGATCAACTACTACCCAGATAGAATCATAACCTGAGCGGGTCTGGGTAATCCTGTGATGAAATCCATACCAAGTTTCTCCCATTTCCAATCGGGAATCGGCAAAGGTTGAAGTAACCTGCTGGCTTCGATGTTACGCCTTTACACGTTGACAAACATCACATCTTCGCTACGTACTCGGCAATGTCCTTCTTCATACCGTCCACGAAACTTTGCTTCAAATCCAGGTACATCTTGGTGTTGCCGGGTGAATCGAGTACGGTGAATCATGAGCCTCTGAAGAATTAGCTTCTGAGCTCGGGATCATTGGGCACATAATCGATCCTCAAACCATATAGTTCCATGTTCATCCTTACGGAACCCTTTAGCTTTTCCTTCCTCCATCTTTTGCTTTATCTCATCGATTTCCTTGTCCGACTTCGGGCTTCACGAATCCTTTCGGTCAAGGTGGACTGAACTTCTAGAGTTGCAACAAATCCTTTGGAACTATCTCCGATCGAAGATCTACGAGGTCATCGACTAACTCTGGGTAATCCTCCTGCTGTAAGAGTATTCACATAACTCTTACGGCTCAAAGCATCTGCTACAACATTAGCTTTACAGGGTGGTAATGCAATCTCATGTCATAGTCCTTTATCAACTCTAGCCATCTCCTCTACGAGGTTCAATTCCTTCTGCGTGAAAATATACTTCAAGCTCTTGTGATCTGTAAACATCACAGCGGTTTCCGATGAGGAAATGTCTCCAGTCTTGAGTGCATGCACTACAGCTGCTAACTCCAAATCATGCGTGGCATAATTCATCTCATGAGGCCAGAATCTATCTGGAGGCATAAGCTACAACCTTACCTTCCTGCATCAATACTCCTCCGAGTCCTTGACGAAAGCGTCTAATAAACCTGGTATTCCTTATGTATGTCCGCAAAATCAACACCGGGCTGTGACCAACCGTTTCTTCAATTCCTGAAAACTGGCTTCACATTCCTCGGTCCAAACATACTTGGCTTCCTTCTTCAACAGCTCAGTCATGGGCTTGGCAATCTTCGAGAAGTTCTCAATGAACCTCCGATAATATCCTCGAGTCCGAGAAAACTGCGGATCTCCTTGGTCGAGGTGGGTGACCGCCAATCGGTGATGATTCAACCTTGGCGGGATCAACTGCTATTCCTTCTCCTGAAATAACATGTCCGAGGAATCCAACTTCCTTCAACCAAAATTCACATTTGCTGAACTTGGCATACAACTGATGTTCTCGAAGTTTCTCGAACTAGGCGCAAATGTTCCTTATGCTCTTCCTCGCTCTTGGAGAAAATCAATATGTCATCGATGAACACCACGACAAACTTGTCCAGATATTCCATGAACACCTTGTTCATCAAATTCATGAAGTATGCAGGAGCATTAGTCAATCAAATGACATGACGGTATACTCATACAAACCATACACGTAGTGAATGCTGTTTTGGGTATATCCTTTTCACGGATCTTCAATCGATGATACCACGATCAAGATCGATCTTAGAGAATACCTTGGCTCCAACAAGCTGATCAAACAAGTCATTGATCATCGGCAAGGGGTACTTGTTCTTGATGGTTACTTCGTTCAATGCACGATAATCCACAACCATCCTCAAGCTTCCATCCTTCTTCTCTACCAAAAGAACTGGGGCTCCCCAAGGTGATGAGCTTGGACGAATATATCCTTTCTCCAATAACTCATTTATTTGATCCTTGATCTCTTTCAACTCATTCGGTGGCATCCGATAAGGTCTCTTGGATATTGGGGCTGTGCCGGGCAATAACTCGATCAGAAATTCAATGTCCCTGTCCGGTGGCATTCCTGGTAATTCCTCCGGAAACACATCGGGAAATTCTTGCACTACTGGCACTTCCTCCTGAACAACTCCCGTGAGGGAATGCACCTGATTATTCATCCGGCTGTGCTGGCTACATACTTGATCCTCTTACGCTCCGGGGTGGTGAGCGAGAATAGACTTCTTGAGCACGATCAATGTTCCTTCATACTTTGACAACCAATCCATGCCTAGGATTACATCCAAGGTCTGAGTTTCCAACACTATGAGTTCCACGGAAATTTGTGGTTCCCGATGTTGAGGGTTGCGGGACAGCTTAAACCTGCCATCATTTCTCCTCCTGCGAATCGACGCGAAGGGGCTTCTAAGGGTTCTAGTCGTAATCCGTACTTTTCCACAACTACCCTTGATATGAATGAATCGTTGCACCGTAATCAAAGAGAACCAAAACTGAGCGTGAATTCAATAAAACTTACCAACCACGATGTCGGCTGATCATAGACGTCCTCCACGTCGATGTGGTTCACCCGAGCACGGGAAACGCATTTGGCTTCTTCATCGAGCCTCCATTGCCATTGCCATTCTTCTGCTTGGCCTCCGGCGTCGGTGGCGTAGTGCCTGTCTTCGGCACTTGAGGCGGTGATGTGGCTCAGATCCTTGAGCCGGGCAGAACGGTGCTGATTGCCATTACCATTTCCATTGCCATTGCCATGGCCTGACTTGTTGTCTGGCTGCGGTTGTTCCCATTTCCTCCATGGTTATGGACTCCATGGTTATGATGGGTGTGCCCTCCCGAGTACGGTGCATAGCGGGCTTCGCTGAGCTCCCGAGTTGTGCTTCCCCGGCTGTACTTCCGCTTGCGCTTTCTATCTGCTGCTGCTTGCCTTCAAGAATGGTGGCCTTGTCTACCAGCTCCCGGTAGTTATTGAAAGTAGCCACAATAAGCTGCATGCTCGCTTCATCATTGAGTCCCTCAAGGAACTTCTCCGCTTGGCGGCATCTGTGGCCACATCATCGTGGGCATAGCGGCGAGCTTGCTGAATTCATCCACGTCTTGTGCCACAAGACGGTTCCCTAGCGCAAGTTGCGGAACTCACGCTTCTTGCACTCATGGCTCCAGTGAGACATGAGCGGTCTGAAGGCTGCTGGAATTGGTCCCAAGTGATGCCACCCATGGGAAAAGTGGCGGTGTAATTCTCCCACCAAGAAGCTGCAGGTCCATCCAGTTGATGCGCTGCAAAGCGCACCTTCTCAAAGATCGGTGCATCCAACGGTGACTAGCTCTCTTCCAATCTTGCGGAGCCAATCATCAGCCACAATCGGCTCGGTGCTACTAGAGAACACCGGCGGATTCAACCTCGTAAATCGAGTCAAGTTGTCCACAGATGGGTGGTGGCGGTGGCGGTGGATTGTTGGCGGTGTTGTTCGATTCTGAATAAGGAGCTGCATCGGTGCATTCTGCTGCTTGGAGCAGCTGGGTGAGCTCGGCGGGAAACCAAAGTCACGTCTCGGAGGCATCTGGTGTTTTGGAGTGGGTGAGAAAATTAGAATAGAACAATGGTCTATGAGAAATACACTACCCATATGAATGCACAATCATAACACACCAATCATTTATTCATTCCACTCAAACATGGTTCAAACTCGATTACAAAAGCTCAAGACTAATCGAAGGAAAACATCGGCCTAACTGATCGATTTAAAAAGAAATAAAAGATAACATGGTGGTCGACTAAAAGTCTTCATCGATGGCGCCTCCTCTTGGGGTTTCCTTGATGGTACTCCTTCAAAATCCTGATCATTGCTCACGAGGGGTGCTTCATCTCCACTCGGGTAAAGGTCCTCTCCCAAGTCCATCTTTTCCTCTATCGCGGCAAGCTTCATCTTCAGGTCGTCGACTATCTCCATGAAGTCCGTGATTTCTTCCTCATGGCCAAGGAAGTCTGCGCGTGCCTTCTCCTCCAGTTCGATTCATGGAACAAAAGCTTCCGGTGTGTCTTGAGTTCGGCGAGTCTGAATCTCCGTTTCTGAGAAGACACTCCAAGTCTGGATGTACGAGAGAGTGGAATCGTCCTCAATGGTACGGATGATATCTCCATTCCTTGCCCTGCGAGAAACCATGGCGAGGTCTGAGTGATCGAGCTCAGCCCTGTACTCCTCTCGGAGATGTCCAAGTGCTCGGTAGATCGCCACGTCCCTTCCGATGATCCAGTTGAACTCGGTGAACTCAAAGTTGATAGGCTCCGTGTGTCCTCCAAAGGTTCTCCCTGGGATATGCACCTCAATCCTGTAGCGGGTGTCCGTCGGAAGTGCATTAGTTGGCTTCCCAGTGATCGAGGGTAGAGCTATCTTCAGCTGCTTCACCATCTGGACCAGCTTTCTTCCAAAGGGCATCGTCTCATCGGGCTGGCAGAACTCCGGTAGCAAAACTGGGTTGAACTCGGCGGCCATCTAGAATGTTGCAAGGGGAGAAGAGTCGAAATTGAGCAGGAAGGATTATAGAATGAAAAGGGTTCAAAGTAAATGGTCTCTGCTTATGGCTTTCCGATCCTAGGGGTTACGATCCTACGGTCAACAGTGCTCGATACCATCTCAGTGGCGACTGACCCAAAATCGGTCAAATCTACGTATCATACCATCCCAAGATCATCTTTGGTACTCACGAAGACATCGATAAAGTAATCAAAGTTCAATCACACCTGAATATCATTAAACGATTCTCATATAGAGTCTTTATTACAAGGGAATAAATTGGCTCAAGGCCAACTCATGAGAAATAAACTACTAATGCTTTGAGCGTCGAAGGTAAGCGAGTCCATCCGACTCAAAGGGCAATCGCCAAGCGCGGAGCGTAGCCTCACTCCCGATCGAATATATCTACGCAACATAATACGTTGCAGCCATGTAGGTCAGCTTTTGGAATAAGTGGCAAGTCATGAAGAATAACAATAATAAAATTACTAACACTATATGCATTTTGGTGTGGAGCTCTAAGTTTCATCATTTTGCGAAAAGCAAATTTTATCCTACTACAAAGGACTTGCTTGCAAATTACTACAATTGTTGGTAGTTATTGAGATGGTTCCGCCAACCAATATCTCGTTCCCAAATTATTAAGTCATAAACCCTCAAATTAATTCATTAGTTTTAGTGTTGAGATATCCGAATACTTCCAAGTTCGAGAGGCTCAAATGTCCGTAACGGGGACACGGCTAATCGATTAGATCTTTAACTCTGCGGAGGGTTGCGACTTTCCCATAAGAATCATTCCCTCCTTTAAAGTCTTCGCACTTCATGGTGTTTGAAGACGGACGAATAAACAGGTCTTCCAAAGAGTTCTTACGCCACCGCCGTACCCATCCAATCCTACCGTTCGTCTACTTCTCGTAGTACCGTCCAGCCAGCGTCACTACTAGGGTCAACCCAGCCAGAGCCCATAATGGCTTGCGGCTGCACAGTAAGCTTCGGTCATGGGGCATCCATCCTTCTCTTCGTGGCTGGGTGAAGCTTTCCAGGATGTCATGGCGCTTCTCCATGCATCCCGCCACCACTGGTGCTCCAGGTGCCCGTCAACCGCCCTCCACCCAAAGAGTGATTTTCGAAGTCCATCTTGATCATTGTAGTTCATGGGGTCATCATCATTGACTCTCACATCTTGCTTATGAATTTCACTCATCCCAAATCCGTCTCTGAGCATAGCAAAGTAACTACTACGCCCGGGGTCATGGTAACAAGGGATTGGTTCATCCTACCACATGATACTACTCAAGTTTAATGACTTCAAGATTTCACTACTGCATGCATGGTGGGGTGGTGACAACTACTAATGCACAAAAACATAGGTATAGAAATAACATGATCAAAACTTGCCTTGCTGATGATCCTCGTAAGCTAAAGAGTCGTAGTAGCAAGCTTCAGCACTCAGAAACTCTACCGAGACAAACAATAGCACAATAAGCACAAAGCAATAGGATCACACAACATAACAAAGAAAAGTAACATAACACAACAAAACAACCAAAACCAAATCCAAAAGGAAAACTCAAAGAAACCAATTCAAAGTTTTCCCTACTCCAAACAATAACAAAAATAGTTTTTATATAACAAAAATTCCTTAATATAACCTAATCATGATTTTAAGTTAACTTAACAGAAAAGGATTCACTAAGCAACTAGGAGCAAAAAGAATTAATTAAAAGCTATTATAAAACTCATTTTAGGCCTAATCCAATTTCCATTAAGAAAATAATTTAAAACTTTTATTAATTATAAATAAAAGTTCATCTACTAGAATGACAGAAACTAACCTAGAATAACTAATCACAAGTTAAAAATAAATTAATTTACTAATTAATTTAATAGGAAAACAGGAACTAGTTAATTAATTAGGATTAATAGGATTCTGTCTAAAATTAATTATTTATTAATCCTAAAATACCCAAGTTAATTTCTAGGGTTTGGCAATGTAAAAATAAAGTGGTGACAAAAAGAATCATGCAAAAATAATTTTTCTAACTAAAGTTATAGCAGATTTACTATTCTGACCAAAACTAAAATAAAGCAATTTTAATTATTTTAACATAGCTAAATATATATTCTACAGAAACTACATAAAATTTGCAATCCAACAAAAAAGAATCACTCAAAAATATTAAACAGAATAAAAGATATGAATTTTGAAAATGAAACTATTCTGCTAAAACAGAAAATCAAAATAAAAGAAAAAGGCCTAATGGGCCTATCTTGTGTACTCGTATGTTAGATAGGCTAAACGGGCCTAGGTTTAAACTAAACGAACCGGCCTAAATATAAAAACCTAACCTAAAACTAAACCGAAAAGAACCGGCCGGTTTTATAAATAAAACCTAACCCTTCGGGGTTCTAATCCTAGCCCTAGATCTAGGATCGGACGGGGTGCTTTCGTGCTTACGGACTCCAGACGGCGGCGGGCGGCGAGAGTGCTTGGGCGTCCGAGGCGTCAGCGAGCTCAGCGACTCGTCGGGAGCTGCGACGAGGTCGGGAGGGGTTCGTGGTGTTGGGGGTCGGGGTGGACTAGGGGCTCGACGGCGGCAACAATGGCGGCGGGGAGAGCTTCGGTCTCCGGCGAGCGCAAACGGGAGGGAGAGGGGGTGGCGAGCTCTCGGGGGGGGGGATGGGGTGCGGGCTCGGCCTTTATAGCCGGGCCTCGGGCTCGCTTCGGAAGGGCATCGAGGCGATCGGGGATCCGGATCCTTGGGATCCGGTCGATCTCAGCGAGTCGCGGCGTGGGCGAGGAAAGGAGAGGGGGGCCCACGGGTCGAGAGAGAGGAGGGAGGCGAGGGGGTCGAGTGGCGAAGCCTAGGGGTTCGGCGAGCGAGCGAGGGTGAGGCGCTGGGCTGGCTGTTGGGCCTGGCTGGGCTCGGCTGCTGGGGCTGCGGAGGGAGGCGGCGCTGGCTGGGCTTGGGGTGGCCTGGCTGGCGCCCCGGGGAGTTTTCTTTTATTTTTTTAAATAAAACAAAAACAAAAATAAAACCTTATCTATAAATATTTTATATAGGGTATATATATACCAAAATGATCAGGGAATATTCCTTTCATTTGAACATTTTTCCAAAGGCAAAATCCAAACTTTATAAAAATCCATTTTTTTCAAATTCAAATAAAATTCAGATTTGAATTCCAAAACTTTTGGCATTGTTTCCTCTGATATTTTTGGAGTGTCATGTTTGCTCCTCTCATACTTTTGATCAAGTATTTATCGGGCTTAGTTTTTGAATTGTTTCCCACATGCCAAAGTTTGAAATTCAAATTCAAAACTCAAATTGCTCTGAAACTTCAAATGGCATTCAAATTCAAACAGGATGCATAGGATGCTTAGCTATAATTGTAAAACATTCCAAATAGGAAATTTGGGATGTTACAAACCTACCCACCTTAAGATGAATCTCGCCCTCGAGATTCGGGTTGGCTAGCAAATAGGTGCGGGTGGTCTCGAAGAAGATCTTCTTCGCGTTCCCAGGTGGCTTCTTCCTCGGTGTGGTGACTCCACAGCACCTTGCAAAACTTGATGACCTTGCTGCGGGTGACTCTGCTTGCAGTTTCGAGAATTCGGACGGGTTTCTCCTTGTAAGTCAGATCACTGTCAAGCTGTATGGCCTCTAGGGGCACTGTGTCTCTTAACGGAACATCGGCCATGTCGGCATGGCACTTCTTCAACTGAGAAACATGGAAAACATCATGAACTCCGGACAATCCTTCCGGCAATTCCAACTTGTATGCAACTTCTCCACGACGTTCGAGGATTTTATAGGGGCCAATGAATCGGGGTGCTAACTTTCCCTTGACTCCAAACCTCTTGATTCCACGAAGTGGAGACACACGAAGATATGCTCGGTCTCCCACTTCGTAAGTCACCTCCTTGCGCTTACTGTCGGCATAACTCTTCTGTCTCGACTGTGGTATCTTGAGCCGGTCTCGAATTAGCTTGACTTTCTCTTCGGAATCCTTGATAAGGTCGGAACCGAAAAGTGATCGATCTCCAACACTATCCCACAAAGAATGGTGTTCGCACCTCCTTCCGTATAGAGCTTGAAAGGGCCATCTTCATCTGGATTGATAACTGTTGTTGTATGAGAACTCTGCGTACGGCAAATTATCATCCCAGCTAGACCCATAGTCTAGCACACAAGCTCTCAACATGTCCTCCAGAATCTGATTGACTCTCTCGGTCTGTCCATCTGTCTGTGGATGAAAAGCTGTACTGAATTCCAGCCTCGTACCCAAAGTTTCATGCAATTGCTTCCAAAACTTTGAGGTAAACTGCGTTCCTCTATCTGACACAATTTTCCTCGGAACTCCATGCAGACATACGATCCTGGTCATGTATATCTTGGCCAACTTGGCACTGGTATAGGTAGTCTTCACGGGAATGAAGTGAGCTACCTTGGTCAAACGATCAACTACTACCCAGATAGAATCATAACCTGAACGGGTCCTGGGTAATCCTGTGATGAAATCCATACCAAGTTTCTCCCATTTCCAATCGGGAATCGGCAAAGGTTGAAGTAACCCTGCTGGCTTCGATGTTCTGCCTTTACGTTGACAAACATCACATACCGCTACGTGCTCGGCAATGTCCTTCTTCATACCGCCCACGAAACTTTGCTTCAAATCCAGGTACATCTTGGTGTTTCCGGGGTGAATCGAGTACGGTGAATCATGAGCCTCTGAAGAATTAGCTTCTGAGCTCGGGATCATTGGGCACATAAATCGATCCTCAAACCATATAGTTCCATGTTCATCCTTACGGAACCCTTTAGCTTTTCCTTCCTCCATCTTTTGCTTTATCTCATCGATTTCCTTGTCCGACTTACGGGCTTCACGAATCCTTTCGGTCAAGGTGGACTGAACTTCGAGTTGCAACAAATCCTTTGGAACTATCTCCACCGGAGATCTCGAGGTCATCGACTAACTCTGGGGTAATCCTCCTGCTGTAAGAGTATTCACATAACTCTTACGGCTCAAAGCATCTGCTACAACATTAGCTTTACAGGTGGTAATGCAATCTCATGTCATAGTCCTTTATCAACTCTAGCCATCTCCTCTGCTGAGGTTCAATTCCTTCTGCGTGAAAATATACTTCAAGCTCTTGTGATCTGTAAACATCACAACGGTTTCCGATGAGGAAATGTCTCAGTCTTGAGTGCATGCACTACAGTTGCTAACTCCAAATCATGCGTGGCATAATTCATCTCATGAGGCCGTAGCTATGCAGGCATAAGCTACAACCTTACCTTCCTGCATCAATACTCCTCCGAGTCCTTGACGAGAAGCGTCACAATAAACCTGGTATTCCTTATGTATGTCCGGCAAAATCAACACTGGGGCTGTGACCAACCGTTTCTTCAATTCCTGAAAACTGGCTTCACATTCCTCGGTCCAAACATACTTGGCTTCCTTCTTCAACAGCTCAGTCATGGGCTTGGCAATCTTCGAGAAGTTCTCAATGAACCTCCGATAATATCCTGCGAGTCCGAGAAAACTGCGGATCTCCTTGGTCGAGGTGGGTGATCGCCAATCGGTGATGATTCAACCTTGGCGGGATCAACTGCTATTCCTTCTCCTGAAATAACATGTCCGAGGAATCCAACTTCCTTCAACCAAAATTCACATTTGCTGAACTTGGCATACAACTGATGTTCTCGAAGTTTCTCCAGAACTAGACGCAAATGTTCCTTATGCTCTTCCTCGCTCTTGGAGAAAATCAATATGTCATCGATGAACACCACGACAAACTTGTCCAGATATTCCATGAACACCTTGTTCATCAAATTCATGAAGTATGCAGGAGCATTAGTCAATCCAAATGACATGACGGTATACTCATACAAACCATACCTGGTAGTGAATGTTGTTTTGGGTATATCCTTTTCACGGATCTTCAATCGATGATACCACGATCAAGATCGATCTTAGAGAATACCTTGGCTCCAACAAGCTGATCAAACAAGTCATTGATCATCGGCGGGGTACTTGTTCTTGATGGTTACTTCGTTCAATGCACGATAATCCACAACCATCCTCAAGCTTCCATCCTTCTTCTCTACCAAAAGAACTGGGCTCCCCAAGGTGATGAGCTTGGGCGAATATATCCTTTCTCCAATAACTCATTTATTTGATCCTTGATCTCTTTCAACTCATTCGGTGGCATCCGATAAGGTCTCTTGGATATTGGGGCTGTGCCGCAATAACTCGATCAGAAATTCAATGTCCTGTCCGTGGCATTCTGGTAATTCCTCCGAAACACATCGGAAATTCTTGCACTCTGGCACTTCCTCTGAACAACTCCGTGAGGGAATGCACTGATTATTCATCCGGCTGTGCTCGCTACATACTTGATCCTCTTACGCTCGGGGTGGTGAGCAGAATAGACTTCTGAGCACATCAATGTTCCTTCATACTTTGACAACCAATCCATGCCTAGGATTACATCCAAGGTCTGAGTTTCCAACACTATGAGTTCCACGGAAATTTGTGGTTCCCGATGTTGAGGGTTGCGGGACAGCTTAAACCTGCCATCATTTCTCCTCTGCGAACCGACGCCAAGGGGCTTCTAAGGGTTCTAGTGCGTAATCCGTACTTTTCCACAACTACCCTTGATATGAATGAATGCGTTGCACCAGAATCAAAGAGAACCAAAACTGAACGTGAATTCAATAAAAACTTACCAACCACAGTGTCTGGCTGATCATAGACGTCCTCCACGTCGATGTGGTTCACCTGAGCACGGGGAAACGGATTTGGCTTCTTCACTGAGCCTCCATTGCCATTGCCATTCTTCTGCTTGGCCTCCGGGCAGTCGGTGGCGTAGTGCCCTGTCTTCTGGCACTTGAAGCAGGTGATGTGGCTCAGATCCTTCGGAGCCGGGGCAGAACGGTGCTGATTGCCATTACCATTTCCATTGCCATTGCCATGGCCTGACTTGTTGTCCTGGCTGCGGTTGTTCCCATTTCCTCCATGGTTATGGACTCCATGGTTATGATGGGTGTGCCCTCCTGAGTACGGTGCATAGCGGGGCTTCTGCTGAGCTCCCGAGTTGTGCTTCCCCTGGCTGTACTTCCGCTTGCGGCTTTCTATCTGCTGCTGCTTGCCTTCAAGAATGGTGGCCTTGTCTACCAGCTCCGGTAGTTATTGAAAGTAGCCACAATAAGCTGCATGCTCGAGTTCATCATTGAGTCCCTCAAGGAACTTCTCCCCTTGGCGGCATCTGTGGCCACGCCATCGGGGGCATAGCGAAGCGAGCTTGCTGAATTCATCCACGTCTTGTGCCACAATCACGGTTCCCTGGCGCAAGTTGCGGAACTCACGCTTCTTGAGACTCATGGCTCCAGTGAGACATGAGCAAAGTCTGAAGGCCTGCTGGAATTGGTCCCAAGTGATGCCACCCATGGGAAAAGTGGCGGTGTAATTCTCCCACCAAGAAGCTGCAGGTCCATCCAGTTGATCTTGCGGGCAAAGCGCACCTTCTCAGCATCAGTGCATCCAACGGTGACTAGCTCTCTTCCAATCTTGCGGAGCCAATCATCAGCCACAATCGGCTCAGTGCTACTAGAGAACACTGGCGGATTCAACCTCAGAAATCGAGTCAAGTTGTCCACAGTGGGTGGTGGCGGTGGCGGTGGATTGTTGGCGGTGTTGTTCTGATTCTGAATAAGGAGCTGCATCAGTGCATTCTGCTGCTGGAGCAGCTGGGTGAGCTCCGGCGGGAAACCAGTGTCACGTCTCGGAGGCATCTGGTGTTTTGGAGTGGGTGAGAAAATTAGAATAGAACAATGGTCTATGAGAAATACACTACCCATATGAATGCACAATCATAACACACCAATCATTTATTCATTCCACTCAAACATGGTTCAAACTCGATTACAAAAGCTCAAGACTAATCGAAGGAAAAACATCGGCCTAACTGATCGACGAAAAAGAAATAAAAGATAACATGGTGGTCGACTAAAAAGTCTTCATCAGTGGCGCCTCCTCTTGGGGTTTCCTTCAGTGGTACTCCCTTCAAAATCCTGATCATTGCTCACGAGGGGTGCTTCATCTCCACTCGGGTAAAGGTCCTCTCCCAAGTCCATCTTTTCCTCTATCGCGGCAAGCTTCATCTTCAGGTCGTCGACTATCTCCATGAAGTCCGTGATTTCTTCCTCATGGCCAAGGAAGTCTGCGCGTGCCTTCTCCTCCAGTTCCAGTTCGCGGAACAAAAGCTTCCGGTGTGTCTTGAGTTCTGGCGAGTCTGAATCTCCGTTTCACGAGAAGACACTCCAAGTCTGGATGTCTGAGAGAGTGGAATCGTCCTCAATGGTACGGATGATATCTCCATTCCTTGCCTGCGAGAAACCATGGCGAGGTCTCGAGTGATCGAGCTCAGCCTGACTCCTCTCGGAGATGTCCAAGTGCTCGATAGATCGCCACGTCCCTTCCGATGATCCAGTTGAACTCGGTGAACTCAAAGTTGATAGGCTCCGTGTGTCCTCCAAAGGTTCTCCCTGGGATATGCACCTCAATCCTGTAGCGGGTGTCCGTCGGAAGTGCATTAGTTGGCTTCCCAGTGATCGAGGGTAGAGCTATCTTCAGCTGCTTCACCATCTGGACCAGCTTTCTTCCAAAGGGCATCGTCTCATCGGGCTGGCAGAACTCCGGTAGCAAAACTGGGTTGAACTCGGCGGCCATCTAGAATGTTGCAAAGGGAGAAGAGTCGAATTGAACAGGAAGGATTAATAGAATGAAAAGGGTTCAAAGTAAATGGTCTCTGCTTATGGCTTTCCGATCCTGGGGTTACGATCCTACGGTCAGCGTGTGCTCGATACCATCTCTCAGAGCGACCTGACCCAAAATCGGTCAAATCTACGTATGTATTCCATCCCAAGATCATCTTTGGTACTCACGATACATCGATAAAGTAATCAAAGTTCAATCACACCTGAATATCATTAAACGATTCTCATATAGAGTCTTTATTACAAGGAATAAATTCGGCTCAAGGCCAACTCATGAGAAATAAACTACTAATGTTGCGGAAGCGTCGAAGGTAAGCGAGTCCATCCGACTCAAAGGGCAATCGCCAAGCGCGGCGTAGCCTCACTCTGATCGGAATATATCTACGCAACATAATACGTTGCAGCCATGTAGGTCAGCTTTTGGAATAAGTCGGCAAGTCATGAAGAATAACAATAATAAAATTACTAACACTATATGCATTTTTGGTCAGGAGCTCTAAGTTTCATCATTTTGCGAAAAGCAAATTTTATCCTACTACAAAGGACTTGCATGCAAAATACTACAATTGTTGGTAGTTATTGAGATGGTTCCGCCAACCAATATCTCATTCCCAAATTATTAAGTCATAAACCCTCAAATTAATTCATTAGTTTTAGTGTTGAGATATCCGAATACTTCC
The DNA here is from genome assembly GCA_021605205.1 of Aegilops longissima. Classification (NCBI taxonomy): domain Eukaryota; kingdom Viridiplantae; phylum Streptophyta; class Magnoliopsida; order Poales; family Poaceae; genus Aegilops; species Aegilops longissima. Next base: position 325,766,214 of record CM038680.1, read on the forward strand.
AAGTTCGAGGCTCAAATGTCCGTAATCGGGACACGGCTAATCGATTAGATCTTTAACTCTGCAGAGGGTTGCGACTTTCCCGCAAGAATCATTCCTCCTTTAAAGTCTTCGCACTTCATGGTGTTTGAAGACGGACGAATAAACAGGTCTTCCAAAGAGTTCTTCCGCCACCGCCGGTACCCATCCAATCCTACCGTTCGTCTACTTCTCGTAGTACCGCCCAGCCAGCGTCACTACTAGGGTCAACCCAGCCAGAGCCCATAATGGCTTGCGGCTGCACAGTAAGCTTCGGTCATGGGGCATCCATCCTTCTCTTCGTGGCTGGGTGAAGCTTTCCGCAGGATGTCATGGCGCTTCTCCATGCATCCCGCCACCACTGGTGCTCCAGGTGCCCGTCAACCGTCCTCCACCCAAAGTAGTGATTTTCCAAGTCCATCTTGATCATTGTAGTTCATGGGGTCATCATCATTGACTCTCACATCTTGCTTATGAATTTCACTCATCCCAAATCCGTCTCTGAGCATAGCAAAGTAACTACTACGTCCGGGGTCATGGTAACAAGGGATTGGTTCATCCTACCACATGATACTACTCAAGTTTAATGACTTCAAGATTTCACTACTGCATGCATGGTGGGGTGGTGACAACTACTAATGCACAAAAACATAGGTATAGAAATAACATGATCAAAACTTGCCTTGCTGATGATCCTCGTAAGCTAAAGAGTCGTAGTAGCAAGCTTCGCACTCCGGAAACTCTACCGAGACAAACAATAGCACAATAAGCACAAAGCAATAGGATCACACAACATAACGAAAGAAAAGTAACATAACACAACAAAACAACCAAAACCAAATCCAAAAGGAAAACTCAAAGAAACCAATTCAAAGTTTTTCCCTACTCCAAACAATAACAAAAATAGTTTTTATATAACAAAAATTCCTTAATTTAACCTAATCATGATTTTAAGTTAACTTAACAGAAAAGGATTCACTAAGCAACTAGGAGCAAAAAGAATTAATTAAAAAGCTATTATAAAACTCATTTTAGGCCTAATCCAATTTCCATTAAGAAAAATAATTTAAAACTTTTATTAATTATAAATAAAAGTTCATCTACTAGAATGACAGAAACTAACCTAGAATAACTAATCACAAGTTAAAAATAAATTAATTTACTAATTAATTTAATAGGAAAACAGAACTAGTTAATTAATTAGGATTAATAGGATTCTGTCTAAAATTAATTATTTATTAATCCTAAAATACCCAAGTTAATTTCTAGGGTTTGGCAATGTCAAAATAAAGTGGTGACAAAAGAATCATGCAAAAATAATTTTTCTAACTAAAGTTATAGCAGATTTACTATTCTGACCAAAACTAAAATAAAGCAATTTTAATTAATTTTAACATAGCTAAATATATATTGTACAGAAACTACATAAAATTTGCAATCCAACAAAAAAGAATCACTCAAAAATATTAAACAGAATAAAAGATATGAATTTTGAAAACAGAAACTATTCTGCTAAAACAGAAAATCAAAATAAAAGAAAAAGGCCTAATGGGCCTATCTGTGCTCAATATGTTAGATAGGCTAAACGGGCCTAGGTTTAAACTAAACGAACCGCCTAAAAATAAAAACCTAACCTAAAACTAAACCGAAGAACCGGCGGTTTTATAAATAAAACCTAACCCTTGAGTTCTAATCCTAGCCCTAGATCTAGGATCGGACGGGGTGCTTTCAGGCTTACCGGACTCGGCGACGCGGCGGCGGCGAGCGTGCTTGCCAGGCGTCAGGCGTCGGCGAGCTCAGCGACTCGTCGGGGAGCTGCGGACGAGGTCGGGGAGGGGTTCGGTGGTGTTGGGGGGTCGGGGTGGACTAGGGGCTCGACGGCGGCAACAATGGCGGCGGGGAGAGCTTCGGTCTCCGGCGAGCGCAAACGGGAGGGAGAGGGGGTGCGGCGAGCTCTCGGGGAATGGGGTGCGGGGGCTCCGGCCTTTATAGCCAGGGCCTCGGGCTCGCTTCGGAAGGGCATCGGAGGCGATCGGGGGATCCCGGATCCTTCGGGATCCGGTCGATCTCCGGCGAGGTCGCGGCGTGGGCGAGGGGGAAAGGAGACGGGGCAGGGCCCACGGGTCAGTGAGAGGGAGGGAGCGGCGAGGGGGTCGGGTGGCCGAAGCCTAGGGGGTTCGAGCGAGCGGGCGAGGGGGTGAGGCGCTGGCTGGCTGTTGGGCCGGCTCAGCTGGCTGGCGCTGGGGCTCTGGAGGAGGCGGCGCTGGCTGGGCACTGGGTGGCTCGGGTGGCGCCCAGGGAGTTTTCTTTATTTTTTAAATAAAACAAAAACAAAAATAAAACCTTATCTATAAATATTTTATATAGGGTATATATATACCAAAATGATCAGGGAATATTCCTTTCATTTGAACATTTTTCCAAAGGCAAAATCCAAACTTTATAAAAATCCATTTTTTTCAAATTCAAATAAAATTCAGATTTGAATTCCAAAACTTTTGGCATTGTTTCCTCTGATATTTTTGGAGTGTCATGTTTGCTCCTCTCATACTTTTGATCAAGTATTTATCAGGCTTAGTTTTTGAATTGTTTCCCACATGCCAAAGTTTGAAATTCAAATTCAAAACTCAAATTGCTCTGAAACTTCAAATGGCATTCAAATTCAAACAGGATGCATAGGATGCTTAGCTATAATTGTAAAACATTCCAAATAGGAAATTTGGGATGTTACAGCTCTACTTATGTACATATCATGGTTGTATATATTATGAATAAAGTAATAAACCGGAGCCTCAGCTAAAGCGGGGTATCTGTTCTGTTACATCATGCGTGGTTACATGGAGTTGTTCTGTTTTAAAGCAGCCTCCGGTTTACCCCCTGAGTTTGCTTTTCAAAAGCTTTATGATATCACTTGGGGGCTTGGTCGTGTCCAAACCAGTGCAACACCTTTTGATAGGCGAGAGCCACCAGATCACTTGGGGACATGGTCAAGTCTGAACCAGTCACGCCTCTTGATCGGCCTAAGGCCATAGAGTCACTTGGGGGCTTGGTCGAACCCGAACCATTGCCACGCCACTTGATCGGCATAATGCCACGGTTTCAGTTGGGGACCTGGCTGACTTGAACCATGACTATACCCTATTGGGAGCTTGGTCGTGTCCGACCATGGTAACACCATCTGATCGGCTCAGTAAAGCCTCTTTTTGCAAACGGTTTTATCATTACCTTTGCTTCCATGTTTTTTCATAATGATTATTTGACTTTGTTGTGTTTCTTAAACCGATAACATTTTTTAAACCGGTTCAAGCTGTCAATTGACGGAATTCGGTCCATTTTTAATCCGGGGATAATTCTTCCGGTTTGACTTTTTCTGTTAACATCCCATCATGGAGTAACAGGGGGCTTGTCATGACCTGGCACGGTTTACATGGTAAACCGGCATTATGAACACAAGAGTTGTTTTCTCCTTTGACGGTAATGGTTTATAGAACCTCCGCTTCAAGATTGGCTAAAGCCAACTTCATGCCCAGCGATGGCAGATATTTTGTATCACAAATTTTGATTATATACCTCAATATTTCATTTCATATATATATATGAATGTCACAAACCGGCTAGCGGCACAGACCGCTGTGGCAGTTTAAGATTTGGTGACTGCAGGCAATCTAAATTGAAGGTTTCGATCATCCAATCAAAGGAGTCAGCACCATTGCACGAAGGCATATTAAAAACAAAAGTGATGGCTATCTTATTACAAGGCAGAGGCCCAAAATTTGGAATGGTGTCATGACAGGCAACTTCGATGCATCAACCGCAGACGGATTAAGCTTCATTGCCGGATGGCGTGAAGAAGATGGGTCGTCGGCGTCGGTTCAACTTCTTCCTCCTCACCATCCAATGGCGGAAGTCATTGGTGGTCCATCAATCGGGGTTAAAGCACGAAAGACAGCCTCTTCACTTATAAGCTCAGCGGATCAACGTCACGGGCATAAGTGTGCTTACGGGTTGGTGGAACAAGGTTACGCACTTTGAATAACAGCTTCAACCCGTCATTGTTCGCGTCGTAGAAGGAGCGGTGAACCGTCGAGTTGGCCTCTTCGCCGATTGACTTCGCCAGAGGACGCATCTCCTTGTTACCCGTTTGAGAGCATCATTATCAAATGCTTCGCCATTTTCTTGAGCACCTTTGGAAGCCTTTGGCTATGTCGGCCGGATCAAGGTCACTATCCATGCTTTGGTGCGAGTTAGTGCCAATAAGGTGCCAGCCCGGCAGCGGATCGTTTCAATTCTTCTATCTGTCTTTGGTATCATAGATAGACGGTCCAGTGTGTCCTTGATCAATGTCGAGCTGCATTATCATAAGAAGTGGCGCAAATAACTCATTGGGTGCGGTATACAGCTGTTCAATTAGTGTATCTGCGACCTTGAGTTTCTTCCGCGTGTCGAGCCGGATGAGCAATGCGTTTACCTATACCGGTTTAAGAAAGTTCAGGTTAAACCGGAGGAAAATTCAAAACGAAATATTCATCACAACATTGGTGAAGCATTGCTTACCGAATATGGCAGAGGTCATGGCATTGATTTGGTGCTTTAATCCAGTGAGCTCTTCCTTCACTGGTTTAATAGCTGCTTCAGCATCCTCCGCCCGCTTTAGCAAGCCCGCCTTTTTAGTATCCCAGTTGGCCCGCTCGGATTTAAACCACTCCTTGAGCTGCTCCATAGTAGTCAAGGCGGTTTTCAGCTCATCCTTGGCCTTGGAGGTTTCTGCTTGTTGAGATTTCAGATTTTCTTGAAGATCATTGATTTGTGAGGTTTGTTGGCGTATATCACTCTGCAACAAAAAGGGAGCATGTTAGTATTTTTCATTACAAGTCCCAAGCGCATAACCAGTCATACACTTGGCACTTGGGGGCTAATGCATATTTGATCTTCATCTGCCAATAAAATCACAAAGTCCCAAGCTCAATACAGGTATTCAACTTGGCACTTGGGGGCTAATGGCTATTTGCTCGAACATGTTCTGCTGCAGCGATATAAATTACAGTCCCGGTTTAACTATACTAAGTTGAACCGGCCCTTGGGGGCTACATCAGTGAATTCTGAAGCATTGAGTTTTATGTTAAGTCCCGGTTTAACTATACTAAGTTGAACCGGCCCTTGGGGGCTACAACAGTGGACTCTGAAAGTATTGAGTTCTATATCAAGTACCGGCCTGAAAGAAGATTGCAAACACGCCCTTGGGGGCTACTATGCGATGAAGGTACAAGAGAAAGGCATAAATGTTTACCTCATAGCGCTCCTTCATAAGATTTACCAGACCGGCTTCGAAATCACGGCTTGTGTAGAGCCGGTTCAGGAAGCCAGAGTGAAGATCTTGGGCAGAGAAATTGTCATAAGCTGACAGATCAGTTTTTTCCTTCCCTTTGCTCATGGCAGTAAATTCTTCCTTGGCGCTGTGCTTTGATAGAGCAACCGGATTGCGGTGCGGTATATCGGTGCCCGTAACTCGACATCATCATCTTTGGTCGGGCTGGCCGGATTGGCATTTTCACCTGGGCTTGGCGCTTTCATACCCGGGCTTGGCGGATCAGCAGTTGAGTCCCGTTGTTCTGCTGCAGGACTCGGTGGAGCAGGAGGACGTGACGTCTCAACTTGGACCTCCGGTTCAACCTCTGGCAGATTAGCATTGGCATCTTGATTAACCCCAGCAGAGTTGTCTTTAGCAACTTCGGGATTTTCACCATGATGCTCTGGAGTCTTCTCCGGATCAACATTCACAGTAGGGTCGAGGGTCTTGGCCTTTTTACTAAGACGAGCCTTGGTGCTACAACATCAAGGGTTAGAATATGATAAACCGACAAATACAAGGAACAAATTAAGGAGTAATATGCTTACCCAGCAGCAACTTTGAGAGGAGGCACCTGAGTGGTTGATGAACCGCCAGACGAGTTGGAAGAAGCCTGATAATTCGGGTCAGACGGATTGAGAGGGCATCGGAAGAAACCTATCAAAGGATAACGCTTTTCAGGAGAACAAGTCACCTCTGGACGATGCTTCCGGATTGGTGTGTCAGCTAAACCGGACGACGTAATTTGTTGACCGCTATGCCGGGTCGTACGGCGTTCTTCAGTTTGCTGTGTCTTCAAAGAAAGTTTTGGATTCAAATGAGCACAAGAGTGAGATTGTTTCACTTTCCGGACTGTGCGGCGAATTCTTTTAACTGGTACAAGATCAAAATTGGAAGAAAGAAGGGTTACCTCAACAGTTACGCATGGCTGGCCTCGGCGTCATCACAGGAATTGTAATGTCGATAAAGTGAATGAAAAAGAACAAAGTAAGTCAAGCTCTACCTCAGCATCGATTCTTCATCCTCCGTGGTTCCAAGACTCGGCGGTTTTCCTCTTGCCGCTTTCTTGGTGGTCTTGGTCTTTACACGAGGAACCCGGGCCGGTTTCATTCGTTTCCAAAAGGAGCTGTTAGCCTGAGAATTAATAAGAGATTAATACAATCAATATGGAATCAAAATCAGTAAGAGCGATGAGAGGAACCTTACCGCGGGCGGTTTGTTGGAGATGCAGAACGGGGCCAACCCGGTTTGGCTGCACGCGGAGATCGGTTCATCGAGCATTTTCTTCACTGTCACGGCAACTTCAAGCTCAGTTATTGATAGCTCGTGATGTCGTTGAGGATCTTTGACGTCACCAGTGTATTCGTGCATCAATCCAGGGTGGCGGCTTAATGGCAAGATGCCCCAAGAAACCCAACAGCGGACAAGGTCAATACCCGTTAAGCCATTGGCCATCAGAGCCCGGAGCTTGATAATTTGGGGTGCAAAGTTCTTCCATTCTGCGGCAGTCAAGCGCGAAGGCAATGGGTGGTTGTTGCTAAGCCGGTGAGGGCGATAACCCAGCCAGGGACTTTCTCCGTTAGGAGCAGTGTTCCGGCAATAGAACCAGGTTTGATTCCAATCTTTCGGATGGCTATGATGTTTGGCGTGAGGAAAGTCCACTTCTTTCCTTTTTTGGATTGAAACGCCACCAAGTTCTGTTAGGACCGCCCGAGAACTCAGACGGCGGTTCAAATGAAAGAAATCTCGGAATAACTCCACGGTTGGTTCTTCTTGAAGATAGACTTCGCAGAAGACTTGAAAGTTGCATATATTGGACACAGATTTCGGACCAATATCTTGTGGATGGAGTTGGAAGCTTGCGAGGACATCCCGGAAAAAATTTGATCCGGGCGGGCTGAATCCCCGGTCTAGGTGTTGCATAAAAACAATCACCTCTCCTTCTTGAGGTTCCGGCGGACATTCCGATTCCGGAACATGCCAGTGGAGAACATTTTTTGAGGCTAAAGCGCCAGTGGAGACGTAGCCGTTGAGCTGTGTTTCCGTGATCCGGGATGGAACCCAATTGCAAGAAGAAAATTGTTTCGCCATTCCGGAAGGGGGGAGCTGAAAGAAAATCAAACAGGTGCCGGTTCACTGTCTACGGTTTGTAAGTGAAAAATTCAGTGTTAAACCGGTGAAATTACAATTCAAGGTACAGTTGGCGGTTTAAGAGAGGGCTAATGACATATGGCGGATTGGTTATCAAGGATTAAACCGCCCATAGGCAGAAAGGCCCAGATTCAAGTTTTCTGCTAAGTGTTGACAGAAACAGGTTTCACACAATGGTAAAATCTATTTGGATCTACCGCGCATCTATAAGACAGTTTTTACTACGTTCTTTGAAAAGGCGTTCAAGAAAAACAGAGAAGGATGTATACTCTACCAGAAGAAAAGGAAGGGCTGCTAGTATTAAAAACAGATGCGGAATGACTACCGCAAGAGATCTATACTGTATTTGGATTAAAACTACCATGGCAGAAGGTAGGAAGAAGAGGAAAAATGGAGGACTGCGGATGAGCTTGCAAAAATTTAATGCAGATCTAAAGGCAAAGAGCAGAAGAAATTTACCACTGCAGATTGTGGCGGAGGGGGGCGATGAGTCTCTGATCTAACTCAGGTTGATGCAGCGGCCTTGGTTGGTGCGGTTCTCGAAGGTCGCGGACGGCGGCGGAGCTTCAGAGCTGAGGTCGTCGCGAGGAAGAAGAAGATGCGAAGAGGAAGAAAAGGGGCCCTCGGGCTTTATTTATAAGGGAAGGAGTGAAAGGCAAGCGAGAATCAAAGGCGTCCGAAGCGGCGAGTGGGCGCGCATGTCGCCTCAATTTTCGGATAATCATTAATGAGAAGGAATCTTTTGATCCTTTTTATCTGAGGTGATATCATGATGGACCGTTACGGTGCTCAAGATGACGTCACGGCGGTTTACAACGAGAGAAGGGATATCACGGCGGTTCAACAATTACAAGAAGATATTGAAGTTAAAGATTTTTATCAAGGATTGACATGAACTGTTCAAATCAATCGGGGCCTAATGTTGGGGATATTACTCTTTGGGCGTAAACCGGCCTATCCGGGCGGGTTAACTTCATCGATAGTTCAACGGTGTAAAAGCCCAAGCATGAAAGTAAGGGCCCAAGGCCGATGGTCGGTTTAGAACACATGGCCGTAAACCGGCCTAATCGTAAACTTGTCTTGTAAGTTAGGAATAGAGAGACCAACCCGGATACAGTATGAACCGGAGATTGGGACTCTTTGAACCGACAGGCGCCACCCGTGTATATAAGGGGCGACCGGGCGGTTCAAGAGAGAGAACAACAACAACTCGAGGCCTAGGCGAAGCTTATTTGCTCCCTAGTCATCGAGACCACATCAATCCCATCACAAACTAGACGTAGGCTTTTACCTTCATCGAAGGGGCCGAACTAGTATAACTCTTGTGTCTTCGCATCCGCTTTAATCCCTTTCAAGTTAACTCGTAGCGATGGCCCCACGACTAAGTCCTTTCATGAGGACATCTGCCGTGACAAAACCACGACAGCAACCAACGTTGGAGGTTTTGTGACCATACTCGCAAACCTCACCCGTCGTGCCTATGCGTTAGAAGAGCCGCCAGAATATGTTGTGTACCAAGGGTCCATGAGCGGCGAGAGCCGTCAATTCTAGGCCACTGTGCACATCTACGGTAGGGGTCTGTCGCTAGAACGCCCCTACAGGTTCACCAGAAGGACAACTTCCTTCGAGCCACAAGCCATCCAGCTAGCTGCTCGAGAGGCTATAGTTCAACTCCGGCCATTGTTGCCCAGAGTTAACTGTCGCTCGTTCTACTACTACCCCAGACGTGAAGGTATGGTAGACCACCCCAGGTTGCCAACGGAGATCACGAGACGGATCCTGCACTTTTGCACCTAGTGCGCTATGTAGGTGCACTGGAGGAACTGTTCAATCAAATCACCAGTGATCTGATCGCAGCTCGTGGAGAGCTGGTTCGTCCAGCCCCGGCAAGAGAAGAGAACGAGCCCGACGCCGACAACCCAGTCATGCTGTTCGGACACCCAATCGAGTCCCTGAGGTCTGCCCCAGCCATCAGCCAAGGCGCTTTGATGACCCAGAAGCGCTTCGTCATCTCTTGGGAGCACACTTCAACGGGGTTGTGGCCAACAATCCCCGAGATGGTCATCATCGCTACCCCGAGCCTGCAGCCCCTCAACCCTCTCCAGCTAATTCCGACTTTGAGACCCGTGGAGAAGCCTCGACATCCACAAGGCACGCCCGCTTGGATGTAAACGAGGTAGACTAAGTCACTCGAGTAGTGCCGAGTCTCAGTGTATCCTCGCTTTGTAATCGTGTGACCTTGTGAATTAGCGCAGCCTGCTGTTGTACCACTGTTTTAATAGTAACCTTGCATATTTATGTCAGCACGCAGTTGCGTATTTTTGCGGGCACAGCTACCAAAACCACCCCGACAACACCCACAGTGATACGTCACTTTGGTGAGATATGTATCTGTGGTTTTGACCCCGACCCTTGGAGCTGAGCTGGCAAATTAATTACCGTTCACCACGGTAAAATGACCCAGTTCCAATGCTATAAGAAGGCCACCTTGTGACCTTACCCAGCACCCCTCACTTGTGCACCCTCCTCACAACCATTTCTTGCCATGCCGAGCCCTAGTATTTATCTAAGAACTCCAGATGCAACCCCGGGTAGTTTTGTCAAGATATTGTGGGATCTTACCTGCAGTACCATGGGCGCTACCCAGCCACCCCAGTACGAGCTGTTCAAATCGAGAATCACCCCTTCCACCTCGAGATACTGGGCAGCAGTGCACATCCCTCCCGTAGACTCCAACCAAGACCCAACAGAGGTCTCCTTTGTGGGGAAATCTATGCCAACCCCACACATGGCCATAGAAGCTGCTGCATATGAAGCGCTTGCTCGCCTTCGATTCGCGGTACCCTATGCCAGTGAACGAGGGTACTATTACTTTCCGAGTCGTGCAGCACCCTGAGGAGTAACATCTTTTCCCGGTGGACGAGTTGAGAGAGACCCAGTCCTGGCCAACCTTGTCCAGTACGTCATCGCTCATGAGCGTTTAACCCAACGTGTAATGGGTTATCTCCAGAGCCTCGCGGATTTAAATCCTCAGATCGCCATCGGCAGATCACTGAGGCCCGACCAGGAGAGACACATTCATCGACTGGTCAATCCACTTTCTCCGATAGAAGAGGAGTGTATCCCAGTACCAGAGACGTTTTCTCGGGACCCCGTCCGGTTACCGTTTCCTTTTTAGACGTCGCCGCTGTATTTATTGTTGTGACATTTATTTATGTGTTGTAACTTATGCGTGGTACCCCGAGTTTGTGCGGCAAGTAAATTATTTAGTTTCTATTAATGTGAGTAGTTCTGTTGCAGTTTGACTCTAATGTATTATTGTGTTCTCTCGCGAGAAATCCTGGAGTGGGATTTCTTTTCCCTGAGATGCCGCATCGTATATCTTCTCGCGAAATGGATTTATTCACGCAACACCACCACCACTCGAACACATACACTGCTTGCAAAATCTCGTAACCGTGGAGTAATGTGTTTTCAAAATAGCTCTTAGCAAATCTCGAGGACGAGATTTTTTTTCTTAAGGGGGGTAGTGTTGTAACACCCCAAAATTTTAACCTTGTTTTGTTAATTAAAATTTTGCCAGGAAATTAAAACTTTTATTTTCTGGGCTCCCTTTTGTTTTTTTAAACATTTCCTTCCTTTTTATCATGGAGTTATTTCCTTCAGTGAAAACTTTTCAAATATGTTATTGGACTTGTTTATCCTCTCAAGAAAAATCTTTTCTTTTCATCAGAGGAATTAATTATATAATAACCTCCATAATCTTTATTTTCTTGAAAAATGGTTTCCCATGGTTTTATGGTCCTTTTTGAACTGCAACCCTTTTATAAATTCTTTCAAAAATTCCACCAAAGTTTGGAGATGTCATGTGATGTCACCAAACCACTTTTATGCAAAAAGATATTTCATTCCTTGGATATTTTGAGCTCTACATCATATTTTCAAATCTGGTCCAGTGAGCAGTTTTACAGTACAACTCATTTAAATACTTCTTTCTAGCCTCCACCAAAATTATGGGATGTTGGTAGTAGCTTATGATTCGACTTTATGCAAAAACCCAGTGATGTTATTTGAAAATTTTGAGTGAATCAACCTCATCTTCATTCTGGCCCAACATGATGGTCTGTACAGCATCCATATTCCTGCTTGCTCTTTGGCCCTTGATTCTTTCCCCTGCTTGTAGATCACCCTACAAAACCCCTAAGTCCAGGAGCATGCAACCATTGGAATATTTTTGGTCCATGAGATGATGCCATTTACCTCTTGTCCAGAATTGAAGTTTTGCAAAACTTGCACTAGCAAGTTTCTTCATTTGGCAAACTAACCTCACCACCCTTTTGTGCATCTAAAGAGACTAGGATCTTGAAGATTTGGCCACTCCAAGAAAAGCCTAGGTGCCTGTGGCATTTTGTCAAACACATGGAGTGCATGGACAAAATTGGCATGAGTTTTTGTTTGCATTGTGACCTTGGTCTCCTGACCAAACCACTTTGTCCCTTGATCTTCCCAGAGCGCGAGTGGAGCACGCGTTTTCAACGTGCCAAGACCGAGCCGCCGCGTCTCGCCCCGTACTCACTCTGGTTCGTGGCCAACCGCAGCCAGCACGCCACGTCCCCTTCTGCTCCCCACGAGCACCACAGCCCTCGCCACGTCTCCGGCAGGCCAGCAGCTAGCCGCCACTGCCGCCCGACAGCCCCTGTGATGGCCAGCGCCGCCCGAGCCACGCCCGCTCGCCACTCGCCCTTGGGCGATACCGCTCGTCCGCTAGCTCTGCCGCCATCCCCAGCCCGCCACGATGCCACCAAGCTCTGAGCGTCGGTGCGCCGACGAGCTCATCCACGCCGCCCGCGAACCGGCGTGGGGCGCTATAAAGGAAGCCCCTCGAGCCCTCCGAGCACGCAAGCAGCCTCAAAATCACCCCCTCGTTTCCCCGTGGTAGCCAGTCGACCCGGGGAGGTTTTCTTCCCCGGCTCCGGCAACCACAACCACCGCCGCCTCCCGGCTCCGTTCGGCGCAACCAGGGGCTCCCCTCTCCACTCTCTTCACCAGGAAACCCCTCTCCCACTCATGAGTCCGCCCCCCTGCTCAATTTGGATCGGGACTCGCCGCAGGCGAGAACTCACTTTGCCCGACGACCACCGTCCGCTGCGGAGCTCGCCGCCGGCAGCTCCGTCCACCCCAGAGACCAAAGCGACCACCAATAGGATCGCCTCGACCCCATGAGACCGCGGGTGGCCTCGGTTTCCCGAACGGTGCCACCGTTCGCCGGCGAGCCTCGCCGGAGTTCCGCCCTTCGTCTGAGAGAAAGAAGAGGGAGGAAGACCAGTCAAACTGACACATGGGCGGCGGGCCCACTGTCAGTGACTCAGGCGCGGTCCACGCTGGATAAGTGGAAACGTGTTTCCAGAATACGCTTTCGACGTGTACGTATATATTCGAATCGTTTTTTCTTTTCTGTTTTATTTTAATTAACAGATTTTGACCAAAACTTTGACTGAGCTTAACTTTTTAAATACAACTCCAAATGAGTTGATTCTTTTTCCTACCTCTCTCAAATATTGTCTAGTTTATTTTAAGATTTATTTAAAAAAATTCAAAACAACTTTTTGTGCTGTTTTGAATTTGTGTGTTAATTCCAATATTTTCAAAATAGGATTTTGGAGAGAGGCAGAAAACTTTCAAAGTTTTGGAGTGCACCCTGACTCTCCACACCTCGAAGGCAAGCATTCTGAACCCTGGCATAATTTTTGTGTGTGTTGTTTGACACGGTGACAACACCACCCCGACACGAGCATACATCATTTTATGTGAGGATGTGTTCCTACTCATGAGTGCATATTAATGATTTTTTATACTGATGGAGTTGATATGGTTATGATGGAAATCACCGTCATATGCCTTTCATGCATACCGGAAGGGAAGCCGGGAAGGCATCTGTCTTGGGTAGACACGGTCTTGTCCCTAGTCCTCCGTCGAGACGGTCGTGTCCGGTATAGCATGAGGGGGTATGTCTCGTGGTGTTTCTATCTGTTGGTTAAAGTATATTTTGTTATACTAATCATGCAGAGAATATTCAAAACCTCCTGAGTCGACCGTAGATCGAGTCTTGTGCCAGTAACCCCATACTTGCTTCGTACTACCACTCGTCTCTACAACAAGTAGGTGCAGTTCGATGGCTATCAACCCTTTCCTAGCACACACCATACGGAGAGGCCATGGTGGAAGATCTTTGGAGGCATCCGGTAGTCATGCCATGTAGCGACCCGATCTCGAGATGGTCAAGTCTCGTGCTTCCGTGTCATCCTGGATCGGTAATCTTGACACACACAAGATACTCGAAGGATTTATAACAGAGTAGCAATCACACACTTATTACATCGAATGTCTCAAAAGAGAACTTATTACAATAATATGGCTTAAGGCCATCTAATACGATAACAGCGGAAGGCTTGGAAGATAAAGTGAGTCCATCAACTCCAACCGCATAGCTGAGCTACACGGCAACGACCTATCGAACCTTACTCCTCGTCTGAAAAGTCTGCAACATAAAGCGTTGCAGCCCGAGAACGGGTCAGCACATGGAATATGCTGGCAATGTAACACAATAGAGCAATAACAGAATAATGCTACTACTACATGCATACTTGGCTGGTGGAAAGCTCTCTGATTCTGATTTTGCGAAAAGCCAATTTTCCCTACAACAAAGGAATAAATTTTAATTTAACTATCATGGTGGTTGAAACATCATTGAGAAGGTATAACCCCAACTCAATCCCAATTAAAATAGTTAACAACCCAGCAATATTAATTTAGAGTGATGGGATACATGTGAAAACTCAAGTACTAGATACTCGAATTGTCCATAACCGGGACACGGCTAACCATGATTAGATTGTACACTCTGCAGAGGTTTATGACTTTTCCCCACAAGACTCGATCGCCTCCGTTGATTTCTCGCCTTGCATGGTGTTTGAGAAGCGGATGACCGAGACACGGTCTTTCGAAACATTAACTCTTTACTCAGGCAGACCATACCAAACCTACAAAACCCACTACCTGCTGATCTACCTCTTCAAGAGCTTCACGTAACTTATTCAACTATGCTAGAGCCCATAATAGCTTGTGGCTGCACACGGAAGTTTCTAGCATGAATAATCTCAGTTCCCTTTGAGCCTGGGTGGCGGACCATAGGAAGATCACACGGGTACCGCGGGATTTCCAGAAATAAAACAGACAACACTGGGTTCCCCAGGTGCCCCAATCCACCCAGATGTGTATTAAAGTTGCCACCTTAAAGTAAACCATTAATTAACAATCTCACATCTGTCATGGATAACTCTCAAACCCAATCCACGTCTACGAGCATAGCATGGCAATATAAGCATAACGTAGAAGTAACTCCCAAGGGTTTGAATGTAACAGGGCAATAGGTTCCTACCTCATCAACTACTTCCCAACCCACAAATTAATTACATCCTAACCATGCAATGTGTGAGGGTTGAAACTAATGCATAAAAACTGGGTATGAAAAGAGTATGATCAAAGTGTTACTTGCCTTGCTGACGATCCGCGAATCCTAGAGACTCGTAGTAACACGCTTAACAGCATACATAAGCAACAAGCAAAGATGCACAAACGAAACTTCAACTGAAAGAGGTCGACCGGAGAGTTCAACTTAAGAACTCCGGTTCACAAGAAGAATCAAACCAAACGGAGCACCGAAACTCAAACGGCGAAAGAAACAAGATCCGTTTACTAATCTGAACTAGGGTCAAATTTTACAGAGGCAAAAACTTGTTTGAGTTGGCTATTCGGAATGAGGGTTTCGAGATGAAACTCCAGGCGGTTGAATCGCCTGATTTCGATAAACGAGGGAAAAGTTACACTAGTTCGAACATCGGATCAGAAATCGCGATCGGAATAATCATGGAATACATCCGATAAAAAGAAAAAAGACGAACGGCTAAACGAACGAACGGTCATTAGCAGAAACTAAACGACGAACACGTTCGTTAGAACGAATGAACGATCGAACGCTCGCTAAACAAATAAACCTGAGAATAAAACCGATCTATAAAAAAATGAACTAGGGTTTTTCTAAAAAAAAAGAAGGGTTTTCTTTAAAAAAAAGCAGGCGGGCGGCTACCTCCGGCGAGGTCGTCCGTGGTGGCGCGACTCTGGCGAGGCTCGGCGAGGTCGGGGCGGTGGGAGGCGGCTTAGAGGCGGCGGCGCTAGGGCGGCGCGGTGGCGGCGGCTCGGGGCTCGGGCTCGGCTCGGGCTCCGGGAGGAGTGGTGGTGGTGGTGGTGGTTTAGAGGGGGTGGCGGTATATATAGGTTGGGGGCTCCGACTTGGGGAGGGCAAGGCGGCGGCGGTGGTGTCCGGGTCGGACACGGCGGCGGCGACGCTGAAGGCGGCAGCGGCTCGGTAGTGGGCCCTTAGCCCGATCGAGGCGAATCCTTTAAAAAAAACATTCCGCCGACTAAGAAAATCCTAGATAAATAAATAAAAAAACTAAAAATTCCAGAATAAGTTTTCTCCGTCTAAATGGAATATTTAGAACAGGATGAACTTTTCTTGGCCCCTAATATGCAATTTTTAAAACATGCAAATTTTTCTAGAAGCTAATAAAATTCCAAAATAAATCAAATAAAAACCAAATAATGATTTTAACATTTTCCTCTGATATTTCAATTATTTTGGAGAAGTCATATTATCTCCCCTCATTTATTATTAAAAAAATGAAATATTTTCCGGAGAGAAAAATAATTAAAACCAAAAATCCTCGTCTTCACTACTTGATAAAAATCAAATATGAAAATAGAAAAATCCCCAACTCTCTCCGAGGGTCCTTGAGTTGCTTAGGATTTCGAGGATTGCAAACAAAAGGCAATAAAATATGATATGCATGGATGACCTATGTATAACATGCCAAATTGAAAATTTGGGATGTTACATGCCACCTGGTCCGGGAGCATGGGTGTTTCGGTTGTAGCCGAAGGGGGTAGCTCCCCTAGTTTGCGCGCGGTATAAATTTTGTGATCCCATGTTACGTCGAGGTTGTAGCCTCCCCACTTAGAGTTATGCTTGACAGGTGTCGTGGGTGATTCCGGACACACGGACACCATTTAGACTAGTAAGGTACACGTGCATTGTACGCATGAGATTTGGCAACCAAATTATGAATAAATACCACATTATAGCATGTAAGATTTGAGTCATATATCCATGATGTAGATGTTCGTTTAATTCTTATAGTTCATTTCATTCAAAATCATCTAGTTTTTATAAGAAAGCTAATCTATTTTAAGATTCATGGAATTGTGCGTTGTAAGGCATAAAGTAAAAACAAATCATGTATAAAAACATTTGGGCAATTCTGATACGGAAGATTCTAGAACAAAGAAGAAGTGCTTGTGTTTTGAGGTTTGTGCATTATGCTTAAGTTCAACCATAGAGTCTTCTAGATTGTACATGTGGCAAAATCTGGTGGAATCTAGATGATATCCAATGGCCGGTAGTGCTCAAATTTGCCAGCTCTGCACCATCGGATTGGCCTCATCCAACGACCATCTTTCAAAGTTAAAGTTATCCGCACACTATATAAAAAATATAAAATATAATATATATATATATATATATAGGGGTATAGATATAGATATGTGATGCGAAAACCACCCATCATCTCCAATTGGAATAGTGTGTCCATGCACGGATGCAATGTGGCCAAACGATATCTACCATCTATATCTCAAATTCAAACCAGTCTGACCTTGTTAAATGTGTATACATTGCAACATGCTCGTTTCCAAACCACACCGCGCAGATCACCGTTATATTCATGCATGCATTGGTTTCAAACATCATGATCTCTTATTCAAATATTTGAATTCAACTTTACATTGATTATGACCTCACCTAGTCTTTTACACCCACACATTGGTCTTCTCTTTATAATTGTACCACTAACTTTCTCTCGTGCATGCATGCACACACACTACCAGTCGGCATTATCCATCGCACACATGCAATCTTTTTCTTCAGGTCGGTCTCACATGAAGGCACACACACACATCCCCCTCTCCATCATATCGGGCATTCTTTATCTCTCATGTGCATGCGCAACGATCGATGTTCCTCTATGTGTCTGTGTATATAGCTAGGTCTTTCATAGTTGTGACGCCCCCGATTCAATCGTACACTAATCATACACGCAAACGTGTAAGATCAAGATCAGGGACTCACGGGAAGATATCACAACACAACGCTAGACACAGATCAAAATAATACAAGCTTCATATTACAAGCCAGGGGCCTCGAGGGCTCGAATACAAGCTCGATACACAAGAGTCAGCGGAATCAACAATATCTGAGTACAGACATAAGTTAGACAAGACTTCCTTAAGAAGGCAAGCACAAAAGAAGCAACGATCGAAGAGGCAAGGCCTCCTTCCTGGGACCTCCTAACTACTCCTAGTCGGCGGCGGTCTCCAAGTAGTAGTATCCATCGGCCGTGGCATCTAGTGTTGGGGAACGTAGTAATTTAAAAAAAATCCTACGCACACGCAAGATCATGGTGATGCATAGCAATGAGAGGGCAGAGTGTTGTCCATGTACCCTCATAGACCGAAAGCGGAAGCGTTATGACAACGTGGTTGATGTAGTCGTACGTCTTCACGATCCGACCGATCCAAGTACCGAACGTACGGCACCTCCGAGTTCAGCACACGTTCAGCTCGATGACGTCCCACGAACTCTGATCTAGCAGAGCTTCACGGGAGAGTTTCATCAGCATGATGGCGTGATGACGGTGATGATGTTGCTACCGACGCAGGGCTTCGACTAAGCACCGCTACGATATGACCGAGGTGGATTACGGTGGAGGGGTGTAACACCCCGGATGTAACTTTCCATATTTGTAACTCCAACTCTTGCCATTTTCGGCATTGTGATATGATTTTCCCTCCGTGGTTGGGTTTTTCTTCATTTTGCATTTTGTCCATGTCACGCATTTCATATCATGTCATCATGTGCATCGCATTTGCATACGTGTTCGTCTCATGATTCCGAGCATTTTTCCCGTTGTCCGTTTTGCAATCCAGCACTCCTATGTCCCCCGGCGTCCCCTTTTACGTTTTTCCGTGAGCGTGTATTAAACTTTCTCGGAATGGACCGAGGTTTGTCAAGTGGCCTTGGTACACCACCGGTAGACCACCTGTCAAGTTTCGGGTCATTTGGAGCTCGTTTGGTACTCCAACGGTTAACCGCATCCTCGCAAAGGCCTCTTTTAAGTTGCAGCCCAACACCCCTTTAAAATAGTCCAATAACGCATCTAAGCCACCTCCATGCTCTCGGTCGTTCGATCACGATCGTGTGGGCGAAAACCGCACCTCATTTGGACTCTCCTAGCCCCCTCTATGCCTATATATACACCCCCATTCCAAATTCGCGGATCCTCTCCCCTAACCCTAGCAAAATCCCAGATCCGCCGCCCGGGCGTGTCCGGGCCAGGCGGACAACGTCCGCCGCCGCCCGCGCCTCTCGGCCACAGCAGCGCCACGTGAGCCTGCGCCCGCCACCGCCCATGCAGCCCGGCCGCCCGGGCCCAGGCGAAACCCTCCCGGCCGCGCCCGCCACCCGGCCGCTGCCCGCCGCGCCGCCTCGGGTCTCCGCCGCCTCGGCCGGTCCGCCGCCGCCGCCACCGCGCCCGGCCCGTCGGCCCGCCGCCCGAACTCCTCGGTCGCCGCCCTCGGCCGCCGAGCAGCAGCTGCGCCGCCGGCGCCCTCCTCCTCCCCGGCCCGAGCTCCGGCGAGCCGCCGCCGGCCACCTCGACCTCGAGCCGGATCCGATCCGGATCCAAGGCGGTTGACTTTTTCCCCTCCCCCCGAATTCATCCAAGTCTTTATTTCTGTGATAATTTGTTGCATTTTCGTCATGCCATAACTCTCTGCATATTGCTCCGTTTCATGCGTGTAATATGTCAAAATGTTCGCCTCGATGATTAGATCATTTCATATCATTTCATCATTTTTATTTGAGCTCATCTTGATGCCCGAAATGCTGTTATAAGAGGGCTATGTGATGTTAGTTTCTGTTTCTTAACAGAACATGCACTTTTGTCATTTTTGCCATGATTGATGTGTGCACCCTATAGTCTTGAGTCCTACATGTGTTTTGTAATATGCCATGCCATCTTTCCAGGGATGTATGCCATGTATTTTTTGTGATCTCTGTGGTGACTAGCACAAGCATGCAAACTAGGCTTCATGATGTTGCTGATTTCAGCCCTGTTTTGCTGATATTTTTATGCCATGTTAACTTGATGCTACCGAGAGATCCATGCATATTTTGAGATACTTCGGTAAGGATGTTTTGAACATATGGTTATGCTCTATCCATCCATGCCTTTGTTTCCAATTATGGAGTGCCATAGCTTGAGTCAATCGAGCTCTACTTTTGCTATAAAATGTTTCCTGGCAGATCGTTTACATGTTATTCAATTTTGCCAAGGTTGTTGTGGTTGATCCGTGTATACTATGATGTTTTTCTTGCCATGTATATCTTCCATGCCATGTCTTCTTGATGTATGTATGCTTAGATTATCATGTAATGCTCTGTAGTGAGTGCATCGAGCTCTTAAACATGCCTACTTGTTATCTGTTTTTGCCATGCCCTATTGCTGAATCTGTTAACGAAACTTGCTATATTGACATGGGTGTTACTATATTTTATGATCCTTTTTGGCTCATGGTCAGTAAGGGACTTTTGTTCTACGCTTTGAGTAGATTCATGCCATGCCTTGTTCTGCTATTATAAGTTCCCGTAGCATGTTGTTTTCTTGCTCTGAACATTGCTTCCTGATGCTGATTTTGCCATGTTCAGTAATTTCACTAAGTCTGTGAAGCTGATATGTTTTGCACTTTTGCCATGCTTGTTTGGACCTGTTATGTTGTGAATTAGCCGTAGCTCAGTGTTCATCTTTTGTCAAGCATCTTGAGTAGATCATTGCCATGTGCTTTGTTGGTACGTTCGGGTGCAATATCTTAATTTCTTGTTGCTTGCTAAGTGGTATCATGCTGTTAATGGCAGATTTGCGCCATTCTTGTTTTGCTTGTCATTTGCAAACCGTGCATCCGATTCGGTGATCTTTATATCGATTTCAACGAAATCATCTCATCTTTCAGCGGCATACTTGGTTTGCCAAGTTGATGCCTGGTTCATCATTTTCCTTCGAACACGATCGCATTGCATATCACATCTCGCATATCATGCCATGTTTTACATCATGTTGCTTGTGCATTGCACCGTGATTTATTGTGGTTCCTTTGTTTGTGTTCTTGCTTTGGGTAGAGCCGGAGGCGAGTACGTGAGCGAGGAACCTGTTGAGAACGCTTACGAGGATCAAGCTTTCGACAACTCGAGAACTTTGCGAGCAAGATGACCATACCCTCGAAATCACTTCTATCTTTGCTATGCTAGATGCTCGCTCTTTTGCTATGCCATGCTCGATGCCTATCACTTGCTTATCATGCCTCCCATATTGCCATGTCAAGCCCTAACCATCCTTTCCTAGCAAACTGTTGATTGGCTATGTTACCGCTTTGCTCGGCCCTCTTATAGCGTTGTTAGTTGCGGTGAAGATGAAGTTTGTTCCTTGTTGGAACATGGAGATGATGTTCCTTGTTGGAACATGTTTACTTGTTGGGGATATCACAATATATCTACTATAATTAATGCATCTATATACCTGGTAAAGGGTGGAAGGCTCGGCCTTATGCCTGGTGTTTTGTTCCACTCTTGCCACCTAGTTTCCGTCATACCGGTGTTATGTTCCTTGATTTTGTGTTCCTTACGGTTGGGTGATTTATGGGACCCCCTTGACAGTTCGCTTTGAATAAGACTCCTCCAAAGAAGGCCCAACATTGGTTTTACCATTTGCCACCTAAGCCTTTTTCCCCGGGTTTCGCGAGCCGAGGGTCATCTTTATTACCACCCCGGGCGGTGCTCCTTCGAGTGTTGGTCCAAACTAGAACACCGTCTTGGGACCATTCCTTGGCAACTTGGATTACGTCGGTACTGTGCGCTTAGCTTATCCGGTGTGCCAGAGCGAGATATGTGCAGCTCCTATCGGGATTTGTCGGCACATCGGGTGGTCTTGCTGGTCTTGTTTTATTCTTTGTCGAAATGTCTTGTAGTCCGAGATTCGAGATTGATCGGGTCTTCCCGGTAGAAGGAATATCCTTCGTTGACCGTGAGAGCTTATAATGGGCTAAGTTGGGACACCCTCCGGGTATTATCTTTGAAAGCCGTGCCCGCGGTTATGAGGCAGATGGGAATTTGTTAATGTCGGTTGTAGAAAACCGAAGTTGACCTTAATTAAAATACACATCAACGCGTGTGTAACGTGATGGTCTCTTCTCGGCGGAGTCCGGGAAGTGAACACGGTGTTGGAGTAATGTTTGACGTAAGTAGTTCAGGATCACTTCTTGATCGCTACTAGCTTCACGACCGTGCTTTGCTCCTCTTCTCGCTCTCTTTTGCGAATGTAGCCACCATATATGCTAGTTGCTTGCTGCAGCTCCACCTCACAACTCTGTCCTTCCTATAAGCTTAAATAGTCTTGATCTCGCGGGTGTGAGATTGTTGAGTCCCGTGACTCACAGATTCTACCAAAACAGTTTGGTGCCGGCGATGCGGTCAGGTGGCGCAAGCGAGCTCAAGTGGGAGTTCGACGAGGCGTGGTCGTTACTATGTGTCTTTTCACGATGATCGATAGTGGAGCCAGTTGGGACGATCGGGGATCTGTGTAGCATTTGGGGTATCTTCTTTTATTTTGGTTCCGTAGTCGGACCTTGAGTGTAATCTGAATGATGGATGTTTATTTATGTATTGTGTGAAGTGGCGATTTGTAAGCCAACTATGTATCTCTTTCCTTATGTATTACATGGGTTGTGTGAAGATTACCTCACTTGCGACATTTCTTTCAATGCGGTTATGCCTCTAAGTCGTGCCCGACACGTGGGAGATATAGCCGCATCGAGGGCGTTACAAGTTGGTAATCGAGCCATCCCGACTTAGGAGCCCCCGCTTGATTGTTTCTTTGGCGTTGTTGAGTCTAGAACAAAAATGTTTTGAGTCTTAGGATTATATATATCGGAGAGTAGGATTCTTTTTACTCCCCAGTCCCTTCGTCGCTCTGGTGAGGTCTCCTGACGTAGAAGTTTTGACTCTCCTCTTCTCAAATTTCACTAAAAAATTTTTAGGATCACGCGGGTATCTTGGAATCGTTCCGATGGTTTTGTGACGAGAACATTGTTCTTGGTGCCTCGACATTTAGGGGTTGTGGCGGTGTCCGGGGAGTTGAGCTCCGAGGTGTTGTCGTCACAATTTTATCGTTGCAGTTCTGGAATACCTGAGTTTTGCCGACATCGAAATCTCTTTTGTACAGTTGTTGGTGAGATAACCCCGATAACCCAGTACTGGGGCGAGCTCGGGAGTATTGCCATGACTCGTATAATGGATGCTTTTCAAGGTCGAGGTACCACGATTTCGAAGGTTTCTTGGTTATGTGTTGACGATGGATACAATTGGATCTAGGTATTGTTAGTTTGGGTGATATATTTTGTGTCCCTGTATCCCCAACACCAGATTGCATAACCGTAAAGTTTCGGGAGTTTATAGGTGGGATTCAAGTAGCTCCTAGCATTTCTTCCCGCAGATATTTGGTTTGTGATTGGGTAATCCTTACCACTTATTTGTTCCAGTCGTACCTTGTTATTTTTTTTCTTTTTTTTTCTTTTTCATCAACCCTTAATCAAGTGGCTTCTCACCTTAATGGACGTGTGAGGATTAGCTTTTGGAATTCATTCGTTCATCCTTGTTCGAATGTTTATTGTGAAGACTATATGTTGCAATTTCTATCCGTTGATTCTACTTGTCTATCTGTCTATCAAGTGCTAACGGATGTCACCCTCTTCAGATGGCTCCGCCAGCGTCGAATCCGGAGCGCAATGATGGGAGTCGATCGAATCCTCCACCTCCACCTCCGCCTCCGGAGGCATGGCAACTATCATGGCAGCCACCAATGCCAATGCTCGGATGATTTTGCAACTCTTGCAAGAGCGTACCCAAGGGCAAGGTAATCAAGGAAATCAAGGTCAAGGCAACAACCAGCCGCACTTTGCTACCCTCGGTCGGTTCCTCGCTAATCAGCGAAGTCTTTCGGTTTACGTAGCCGAGGCCACAGACGCCGACGATTGGCTTGTGGACATCTGCAAACATTTTGAATGTAGCAATGTCGGACACGAGGACTTTGTCAAGTTTGCTTCGTTTCAACTCAAGGACCAAGCTCTTGAGTGGTTCCAGCAATACAAAGATTCGAGAGGAGGTCGTGTCATTACGTGGGATGAGTTCCGCCGAGACTTGAGCTCACCACATTCAAAAGTGTTGTTGAGAGCAAGCGTGAGGAGTTCCGCAATCTCAAGCAAGGCAACATGTCCGTGTATCAATACAATATCTAGTTCGAGCTTCTCGCGCTTTGCTAAGCAAGGCGTCCACGATGAAAAGAGTATGATCTATCAATTCAGAGGTGGTCTCGAGAGAAGATCTGCAATTAGCTCTTGTGCTTTTGAGCCAAAAAGTATGATGAATTCTACAACATGGCATTTGAAGCAAGAAGCTGCCCAGCTCAAATGTGAGGCTTCTAAGAAGAGAATCGGGGATGCAGTTCAGGTCTTCTTCTTCCTCTCAAGTGGCAGCTAAGCAGCAAGTTCTACCTTCCTCCTCCTCCGTTCCGTCGGCCTTATCGGCAAAAGAACTCAGGTGGTCGTGGATCTTCCCACCCGCCCAACCCAGAGCTATCGTAACAAGTCTAATTCTCAAGATCCAAGGTCAAATGCTCCTTATCACCGTCCGCTCGTGAGGTGACTTGCAACAAATGTCGGCAGAAAGGTCACTATGCGAACAAGTGCTTCAACCAAAGGCGCCTTCCGCCTCCTCCTCTGTGAAATCTTCCAGCAATGCGGTGGCCAAGCATAATCCCAAGTCGCAAAGGTGAACATGATGAATGCAGCTCAAGCGGAGGAATCTCTTGATGTGATAATGGGTAATCTCTCAGTTAATGATATTCCTGCAAAAGTCTTATTTGATACTGGTGCATCGCATTCTTTCATGTCATATCCTTTTGCATCGAAGCACAATTTTGACACAGAGGAATTACCTAAAGCATTGCAAGTTATTTCTCCGGCTAAGCGTTTGAGCTCTAGCATGATGGTTCCAAATGTCGGTATCAAGATGGGCGACTATAGATTTCTGGCTAAACCAATTGTCCTTGGTGACTCGGATATTGATCTTATTCTCGAGATGGACTGGCTTTCTCAGCACAAAGCTCAGCTTGATTGTGCTGCCGAAAATTCAATTGACTCACTCTTCTAATGATGTGATCATCTATGCGCCGTGATGAAACCATTCGGTTGTTTTCTCTCAATGAGAAGGGCGAATTGGATGCTATCTCTCGATTCGATCATTTGTGAGTACCAAGATGTCTTTCGGAAGAGCTTCGGGAATGCCTCCTCACCGGCCGATTGAGTTCGTTATCGATCTTGAACTCCGCATCAACGCGTTGCAAGCGTCCATACAAGCTTGGACCTGATGAGCTGAAGGAATTGAAGAAGCAGCTCGATGAACAAGAGCATCTGGGTTTGATCGGACCGAGTTCATCTCCTTGGGGTTGTGGTGTTCTTTTGTCCGAAGAAGGATGGCACGGACCGACTTTGCGTCGATTACCGTCCATTGAATAAGAAGACAATCAAGAACAAGTATCAACTTCCCAACATCAATGAGCTTTTCGAGCAACTCAAAGGTGCTAAAGTGTTCTCCAAGCTTGACCTTCAGATGGGTTATCATCAGATTCGCATTCGTGAACAAGATATTCCCAAGACAGCATTCGTAACAAGCTTTGGTTCTTATGAATATCTTGTCATGTCTTTCGGCCTTGTCAATGCTCCTCCAACATTCTCTCGGATGATGAATTTCATCTTCAACCCCTACACCAATGAATTCGTCTTGGTCTATCTTGATGATATTTTGGTCTTCTCCAAGAATAAGAAGGATCATGCCAAACATTTGCGATTGGTGCTAGACAAGCTCGAGAGTATCAATTCTATCTGAAGTTTTCCAAATGTGAATTTTGGCTTGATGAAGTGCTTTATCTTGGTCATATCATCTCCGCCAAGGGCATCGCTGTTAATCCCGAGAAGGTGTCTGCAGTTGTGAATTGGGAACCTCCTCGAATGTCAAGCAGCTCCAGATTTTCTTGGTCTTGCAAGCTATTGCGAAGATTCGTTGAGAACTTCTCCAAGATTGCAAAGCCTCTTTCCAACCTCCTCCGAAGCATGTGAAGTATGTCCGGTCTCCCGAGTGTGGCGTTGCTTTCAATACTCTCAAAGAGAAACTCGTCACAGCTCTGTCTTGACTCCTCTGATGAATCCAAGCCATTGAAGTTTTACGTGATGCTTCTCTTCAAGGTCTTGGTGCTGTGTTAATGCAAGAGAAGAGAGTTGTGGCCTATACCTCTCGTCACCGAAGCCCAACGAAAAGAACTACCCCACTCACGATCTTGAGTTGGCGGCAGTTGTCCATGCATTGATAACATGGAGACATCTCTTGTTGGGAAGGAAAGTGGACATATTCACCGATCACAAGAGTCTCAAGTATATCTTCACTCAACCCAACCTCAACCTCGAGCAAACTCGATGGGTGAAATGATTCAAGAGTACAACCCAAGTATTGAATATACTCCGGGCAAGGCCAATGTGATTGCAGATGCTTTGAGCAGGAAGGCTTATCGCAACAGTTTAATCCTCAAGCCCTTCCAACGGATCTCTGTGAAGCTTTCCATAGCTGAATCTTCAAGTTGTTCCTCAAGGCTTTCTTGCCAACCTCATAGTCTCTCCTACTTTGGAAGATCAGATTCGTGAGGCTCAACTCCTGGATACCATGGTGAAAAAGGTGAAGCGTGGTATCGACAAGGGCATTCAAGTACAAGTGCTTCCACATTAACGACAAATATACTCTTTTCTTGAGGACGGATTGTGGTTCCTAAGGGTGATCTACGTAAAGTCATTATGAGCAGGCACACAATTCCCTTCTATCCATTCATCCGGAAGTACGAAGATGTACCATGACCTCAAGCAGTCATATTGGTGGACTCGAATGAAGCGAGAAATTGCTCAATTCGTGAATGAGTGTGATGTCTGCAGAAGAGTGAAAGCGAGAACACCAACGACCAGCTGGTCTCCTCCAACCTCTTGCTATTCCGAATGGAAGTTTGATCATATCGAAATGGACTTCGTGGACTGGATTTCCAAAGTCCAAGCGTGGAAATGATGCTATCTTCGTTGTCATTGACAAGCTTACTAAAGTGGCTCATTTTCTTCCTATCAAAGAATCTATCACAGCAGCTCGGTTGGCGAGCTATACACCTCGAGGATTGTCTCCTTGCGGAATTCCACAAGTGATCTCTTGGACCGTGGCAGCATCTTTACCTCCAAGTTTTGGGATTCTTTCCGAAGGCCATGGGCACCAACATTCGTTTCAGCACAGCTTTCCACCCTCAAACAAGTGGCCAAGTCGGCGAGTCAATCAAATCCTCGAAGACATGCTCGGGGCTTGTGTCATTTCCTTGGTATGAAGTGGGAAGATTGTCTTCCATATGCTGAGTTCTCCTACAACAACAGCTTCCAGCGAGTTCGGGCAAGGCCCAATTGAAATTCTCTATGGCGAAAGTGTCGTACTCCTCTCAATTGGTCCGAGACAGGTGAGCGCCAACTTCTTGGCAATGACTTGATCACGAAGCGAAGAAATGTGCAAAGTCATTCGTGAGAATCTCAAAGCCGCATAATCGCGCGGAAGAGCTATTATGATGACAAGCACCGTGATGTGGCTTTTGAAATCGGAGACCATGTCTACCTCCGTGTCTCTCAATGAAAGGCACTCGTCGCCCGGTATCAAAGGGAAGCTTGCCCCTAGATACATGGGTCCTTTCAAGATCATTGGCAAAAGAGGTGATCTCGCCTATCAACGAGCTTCCGTCCAACCGCAAACGTGCGATGTGTTTCACGTGTCACAGCTTCAAAGTGCTTCAAGACTCGGATCGCACTATCAACTTCAAAGAAATTGACCTTCAAGAAGATCTCTCTTATCATGAGCACCCCGTTGCTATTCTTGAAGAAACCGAGCGCAAGACTCGCAACAAGTCAATCAAATTCCTGAAAGTGAAGTGGTCACACCATTCCGATTGAGAAGCCACACAGGGCGCGAGGATCACCTCCGTTCGAATATCCGAGTTCTTTCAGTCCTAGATCTGGGGCGAGATCCTCTTGTAGTGGTGGAGTGTTGTAACACCCGGATGTAAATTTCCATATTTGTAACTCCAACTCTTGCCATTTTCGGCATTGTGATATGATTTTCCCTCCGTGGTTGGGTTTTCTTCATTTTGCATTTTGTCCATGTCATGCATTTCATATCATGTCATCATGTGCATCGCATTTGCATACGTGTTCGTCTCATGATTCCGAGCATTTTCCCATTGTCCGTTTTGCAATCCGGCACTCCTATGTCCCCGGCGTCCCCTTTTACGTTTTTCCGTGGCGGTACTAAACTTTCTCGGAATGGACCGAGGTTTGTCAAGTGGCCTTGGTACACCACCGTAGACCACCTGTCAAGTTTCGGATCATTTGGAGCTCGTTTGGTACTCCAACGGTTAACCGCATCCTCGCAAAGGCCTCTTTTAAGTTGCAGCCCAACACCCCTTTAAAATAGTCCAATAACCCATCTAAGTCACCTCCATGCTCTCGGTCGTTCGATCACGATCGTGTGGTAACCGCACCTCATTTGGACTCTCCTAGCTCCTCTATGCCTATATATACACCTCATTCCAAATTCGCGGATCCTCTCCCCTAACCCTAGCAAAATCCCAGATCCGCCCGCCGCGGGCGTGTCCGGAGCGGGCGGACAACGTCCGCCGCCGCCCGCCTCTCGGCCACGTGGCACCGCGCCCGCCGCCCGAACCCAGCGCCCGGCCCGAGGCTGGCGAGGCCCTCCCGGCCAGCGCCCGCCGCCCGGCCGCTGCCCGCCCGCGCCGCCTCGGTCTCCGCCTCCTCGGCGGTCCCCGCCCGGCCGGCCAGCCCGGCCCGTCGTCGTCGCCGCCCTCGGCCAGCGCCCGCCGCCGCGGCGCCCTCCTCCGCCCGGCCTCGCCCTCCTCGGCAGCCCTCTCTCCTCCCGCCCGAGCTCTGGCGAGCCGCCGCCACTCGACCTCGACCTCGATCCGATCCAGATCCAAGGCGGTTGACTTTTTCCCCTCCCCCCGAATTCATCTAAGTCTTTATTTTTGTGATAATTTGTTGCATATTCGTCATGCCATAACTCTCTGCATATTGCTCCGTTTCGTGCATGTAATATGTCGAAATGTTCGTCTCGATGAGTGGATCATTTCATATCATTGAATCATTTTCATTTGAGCTCATCTTGATGCCCGAAATTCTGTTAGAAGAGGGCTATGTGATGTTAGTTTCTGTTTCTTAACAGAACATGCACTTTTCTCATTTTTGCCATGATTGATGTGTGCACCCTATGGTCTTGAGTCCTACATGTGTTTTGTAATATGCCATTCGATCTTTCCAGGGGTGTATGCCATGTATTTTTGTGATCTCTGTGGTGACTAGCACAAGCATGCAAACTAGGCTTTCATGATGTTGCTGATTTCAGCCCTGTTTTGCTGATATTTTTATGACATGTTAACTTGATGCTACCGAGAGATCCATGCATATTTTGAGATACTTCAGTAAGGATGTTTTGAAAATATGGTTATGCTCTATCCATCCATGCCTTTGTTTGCAATTATGGAGTGCCATAGCTTGAGTCAATCGAGCTCTACTTTTGCTATAAAATGTTTCCTGGCAGATTGTTTACATGTTATTCAATTTTGCCAAGGTTGTTGTGGTTGATCCGTGTATGCTATGATGTTGTTCTTGCCATGTATATCTTCTATGCCATGTCTTCTTGATGTATGTATGCTTATATTATCATGTAATGCTCTGTAGTGAGTGCATCGAGCTCTTAAACATGCCTACTTGTTATCTGTTTTTGCCATGCCCTGTTGCTGAATCTGTTAACGAAACTTGCTATATTGACATGGGTGTTACTATATTTTATGATCCTTTTTGGCTCATGGTCAGTAAGGGACTTTTGTTCTACGCTTTGAGTAGATTCATGCCATGCCTTGTTCTCCTATTATAAGTTCCTGTAGCATGTTGTTTTCTTGCTCTGAACATTGCTTCCTGATGCTGATTTTGCCATGTTCAGTAATTTCACTAAGTCTGTGAAGCTGATATGTTTTGCACTTTTGCCATGCTTGTTTGGACCTGTTATGTTGTGAATTAGCCGTAGCTCAGTGTTCATCTTTTGTCAAGCATCTTGAGTAGATCACTGCCATGTGCTTTGTTGGTACGTTTGGGTGCAGTATCTTAATTTCTTGTTTCTTGCTAAGTGGTATCATGCTGTTAATGGCAGATTTGTGCCATTCTTGTTTTGCTTGCCATTTGCAAACCGTGCATCCGATTCCGGTGATCTTTATATAGATTTCAACCGAAATCATCTCATCTTTCCAGCGGCAGACTTGGTTTGCCAAGTTGATGCCTGGTTCATCATTTTCCTTCCGGAGCACGCATACGCATTGCATATCACATCTCGCATATCATGCCATGTTTTACATCATGTTGCTTGTGCATTGCACCGTGATTTATTGTGGTTCCTTTGTTTGTGCTCTTGCTTTGGGTAGAGCCGGGAGACGAGTACGTGAACGAGGAACCTGTTGAGAACGCTTACGAGGATCAAGCTTTCGACAACTCTGAGAACTTTGCAGGCAAGATGACCATACCCTCGAAATCACTTCTATCTTTGCTATGCTAGATGCTCGCTCTTTTGCTATGCCATGCTACGATGCCTATCACTTGCTTATCATGCCTCCCATATTGCCATGTCAAGCCCCTAACCATCCTTTCCTAGCAAACCGTTGATTGGCTATGTTACCGCTTTGCTCAGCCCCTCTTATAGCGTTGTTAGTTGCAGGTGAAGATGAAGTTTGTTCCTTGTTGGAACATGGAGATGATGTTCCTTGTTGGAACATGTTTACTTGTTGGGGATATCACAATATATCTGCTATAATTAATGCATCTATATACCTGGTAAAGGGTGGAAGGCTCGGCCTTATGCATGGTGTTTTGTTCCACTCTTGCCACCCTAGTTTCCGTCATACCGGTGTTATGTTCCTTGATTTTGCGTTCCTTACACGGTTGGGTGATTTATGGGACCCCCTTGACAGTTCGCTTTGAATAAGACTCCTCCAGCAAGGCCCAACATTGGTTTTACCATTCCTTGGCAACTTGGATTACGTCGGTACCTGTACGCTTAGCTTATCCGGTGTGCCCTGAGAACGAGATATGTGCAGCTCCTATCGGGATTTGTCGGCACAGTCGGGTGGTCTTGCTGGTCTTGTTTTATTGCTGTCGAAATGTCTTGTAGTCCGGGATTTCGAGATTGATCGGGTCTTCCCGGTAGAAGGAATATCCTTCGTTGACCGTGAGAGCTTATAATGGGCTAAGTTGGGACACCCTCCGTGGTATTATCTTTCAAAGCCGTGCCCGCGTTATGAGGCAGATGGGAATTTGTTAATGTCGGTTGTAGAAAACCCGAAGTTGACCTTAATTAAAATACACATCAACGCGTGTGTAACCGTGATGGTCTCTACTCGCGGAGTCCGGAAGTGAACACGGTGTTGGAGTAATGTTTGGCGTAAGTAGTTCAGGATCACTTCTTGATCGCTACTAGCTTCACGACCGTGCTTTGCTCCTCTTCTCGCTCTCTTTTGCGAATGTAGCCACCATATATGCTAGTCGCTGCTGCAGCTCCACCTCACAACTCTGTCCTTCCTATAAGCTTAAATAGTCTTGATCTCATGGTGTGATATTGCTGAGTCCCGTGACTCACAGATTCTACCAAAACAGTTTCAGTGCCGACGATGCGGTGCATGTGGCGCAAACGAGCTCAAGTGGGAGTTCGACGAGGAACGTGGTCGTTACTATGTGTCTTTTCCTGATGATCGTAGTGGAGCCAGTTGGGACGATCGGGGATCCGTGTAGCATTTGGGGTATCTTCTTTTATTTTGGTTCCGTAGTCGGACCTTGAGTGTAATCTGAATGATGGATGTTTATTTATGTATTGTGTGAAGTGGCATTGTAAGCCAACTATGTATCTCTTTCCTTATGTATTACATGGGTTGTGTGAAGATTACCTCACTTGCGACATTGCTTTCAATGCGGTTATGCCTCTAAGTCGTGCTTCGACACGTGGGAGATATAGCCGCATCGAGGGCGTTACAAGTTGGTAATCAGAGCCATCCCCAACTTAGGAGCCCCTGCTTGATTGTTTGATGGCGTTGTTGAGTCTAGAACAAAAATGTTTTGAGTCTTAGGATTATATATATCGGAGAGTAGGATTCTTTTTACTCCCCAGTCCCTTCGTCGCTCTGTTGAGGTCTCCTGACGTAGAAGTTTTGACTCTCCTCTTCTCAAATTTCACTAAAAAAAATTTAGGATCACGCGGGTATCTTGGAATCGTTCCGATGGTTTTGTGACGAGAACATTGTTCTTGGTGCCTCCTGACATTTAGGGGTTGTGGCAGTGTCCCGGGGAGCTCCGAGGTGTTGTCGTCACAATTTTATCGTTGCAGTTCTGGAATACCTGAGTTTTGCCGACATCGAAATCTCTTTTGTACAGTTGTTGGTGAGATAACCCGATAACCCAATCTTGGGGCGAGCTCGAGTATTGCCATGACTCAGATAACGGATGCTTTTCAAGGTCGAGGTACACGATTTCGAAGGTTTCTTGGTTATGTGTTGACGGATGGATACAATTGGATCTAGGTATTGTTAGTTTGGGTGATATATTTTGTGTCCCTGTATCCCCAACACCAGATTGCATAACCGTAAAGTTTCGGGAGTTTATAGGTGGGATTCAAGTAGCTCCTAGCATTTCTTCCCGCAGATATTTGGTTTGTGATTGGGTAATCCTTACCACTTATTTGTTCCAGTCGTACCTTGTTATTTTTTTTCTTTTTTTTCTTTTTTTTCTTTTTCAAAAAATACCCGAATCACTCGGAACCTTTCCAATGTCCGAATATATTCCTCCAATATATCGATCTTTACGTCTCGACCATTTCAAGACTCCTCTTCATGTCCCCGATCTCATCCGGGACACCGAACTACCTTCCGTACATCAAAACACATAAACTCATATTACTGATCGTCACCGAACGTTAATCGTGCGGACCCTACGGGTTCGAGAACTATGTAGACATGACCGAGACACGTCTCCGGTCAATAACCAATAGCGGAACCTGGATGCTCATATTGGCTCCTACATATTCTACGAAGATCTTTATCAGTCAAACCGCATAACAACATACATTGTTCCCTTTGTCATCGGTATGTTACTTGCCCGAAATTCGATCGTCGGTATCTCAATACCTAGTTCAATCTTGTTACCGGCAAGTCTCTTTACTCGTTTCGTAATGCATCATCCCGCAATTAACTCATTATTCACATTGCTTGCAAGGCTTATAGTTATGTGCATTACCGAGAGGGCCCAGAGATACCTCTTCGACAATCGGAGTGACAAATCCTAATCTCGATCTATGCCAACTCAACAAGTACCATCGGAGACACCTGTAGAGCACCTTTATAATTACCCAGTTACGTTGTGACATTTGGTAGCACACAAAGTGTTCCTCCAGTATTCGGGAGTTGCATAATCTCATAGTCATCGGAACATGTATAAATCATGAAGAAAGCAATAGCAACATACTAAACGATCAAGTTCTAAGCTAACGGAATGGGTCAAGTCAATCACATCATTCTCTAATGATGTGATCCCGTTAATCAAATGACAACTCATGTCTATGGCTAGGAAACTTAACCATCTTTGATTCAACGAGCTAGTCAAGTAGAGGCATACTAGTGACACTCTGTTTGTCTATGTATTCACACATGTATGAAGTTTACGGTTAATACAATTTTAGCATGAATAATAAACATTTATCATGAAATAAGGAAATAAATAATAACTTTATTATTGCCTCTAGGTCATATTTCCTTCAGTCTCCCACTTGCACTAGAGTCAATAATCTAGTTCACATCGCCATGTGATCTAACACCAATGGTTCACATCACCATGTGATTAACACCCATAGTTCACATCATCATGTGACCAACACCCAAAGAGTTTACTAGAGTCAATAATCTAGTTCACATTGCTATGTGATTAACACCCAAAGAGTACTAAGGTGTGATCATGTTTTGCTTGTGAGAGAAGTTTAGTCAACGGGTCTGCCAAATTCTGATCCGTATGTATTTTGCAAATTTCTATGTCTACAATGCTCTGCACGGAGCTACTTTAGATAATTGCTCCCACTTTCAATATGTATCCAGATTGAGACTCAGAGTCATCTGGATCAGTGTCAAAACTTGCATCGACGTAACCCTTTACGATGAACCTTTTGTCACCTCCATAAACGAGAAACATATCCTTATTCCACTAAGGACAATTTTGACCGTTGTTCAGTGATCTACTCCTAGATCACGATTGTACTCCCTTGCCAAACTCAGTGTAGGGTATACAATAGATCTGGTACAGAGCATGGCATACTTTATAGAACCTATGGCTAAGGAACAGGGAATGAGTTTAATTCTCTTTCTCTACCGTGGTCGGGCTTTGAGTCGTACTCAATTTCACACCTTGTAACACAGGCAAGAACTCTTTCTTTGACTGTTCCATTTTGAATTAATTCAAAATCTTGTCAAGGTATGTACTCATTGAAAAACTTATCAAGCATCTTGATCTATCTCTATAGATCTTGATGCTCAATATGTAAGCAGCTTCACTGAGGTCTTTCTTTGAAAAACTCTTTTCAAATACTCCTTTATGCTTTCCAGAAAATTCTAATTTATTTCCGATCAACACTATGTCATTCACATATATTTATCAGAAATGTTGTAGTGCTCCCACTCACTTTCTTGTAAATACAGGCTTCACCGCAAGTCTGTATAAAACTATATGCTTTGATCAACTCATCAAAGCGTATATTCCAACTCCGAGATGATTGCACCAGTCTATAGATGTATTGCTGGAGCTTGCACATTTTGTTAGCACCTTTAGGATCGACAAAACCTTCTGGTTGCATCATATACAACTGTTCTTTAAGAAATCTATTAAGGAATGTAGTTTTGACATCCATTTGCCAGATTTCATAAAATGTGACAATTTGCTAACATGATTCGGACAGACTTAAGCATCGCTACGAGTGAGAAAATCTCATCGTAGTCAAGACCTTGAACTTTGTCAAAACCTTTTTCGACAAGTCTAGCTTTGTAGATAGTAACACTACTATCAGCGTCCGTCTTCCTCTTAAAGATCCATTTATTTTCTATGGCTTGCCGATCATCGGGCAAGTCAACCAAAGTCCACACTTTGTTCTCATACATGGATCCCATCTCAGATTTCATGGCCTCAAGCCATTTCACGGAATCTGGGCTCATCATCGCTTCCTCATAGTTCGTAGGTTCGTCATGGTCAAGTAACATGACCTCCAGAATAGGATTACCGTACCACTCTGGTGCGGATCTCACTCTGGTTGACCTACGAGGTTCGGTAGTAACTTGATCTGAAGTTACATGATCATCATCATTAGCTTCCTCACTAATTGGTGTAGGAGTCACAGGAACAGATTTTTGTGATGAACTACTTTCTAACAAGGGTGCAGGTACAGTTACCTCATCATGTTCTACTTTCCTCCCACTCACTTCTTTCGAGAGAAACTCCTTCTCTAGAAAGGATCCATTCTTAGCAACGAATGTCTTGCCTTCGGATCTGTGATAGAAGGTGTACCCAACTGTCTCCTTTGGGTATCTTATGAAGACACATTTCTCCAATTTGGGTTTGAACTTATCAGGATGAATCTTTTTCACATAAGCATCGCAACCCCAAATTTTAAGAAACGACAACTTTGGTTTCTTGCCAAACCACAGTTCATATGGTGTCGTCTTAATGGATTTAGATGGTGCCCTATTTAACGTGAATGCAGCTGTCTCTAATGCATAACCCCAAAACGATAGTGGTAAATCAGTAAGAGACATCATAGATTGCACCATATCTAATAAAGTACGGTTACGATGTTCGGACACACCATTACGTTGTGGTGTTCCAGGTGGCCTGAGTTGCGAAACTATTCCGCATTGTTTCAAATGAAGACCAAACTCGCAACTCAAATATTCTTCTCCACGATCAGATCGTAGAAACTTTATTTTCTTGTTATGATGATTTTCCACTTCACTATGAAATTATATGAACCTTTTCAAATGTTTCAGATTTACGTTTCATCAAGTAGATATACCCATATCTTCTCAAATCATCAGTGAAGGTCAGAAAATAACAATACCCGCCACGAGCCTCAACACTCATTGGATCGCATACATCAGTATGTATTATTTCCAGTAAGTCATTTGCTCGCTCCATTGTTCCGGAGAACGGAGTCTTTAGTCATCTTGCCCATAAGGCATGGTTCGCAAGCATCAAGTGATTCATAATCAAGTGATTCCAAAATTCCATTAGCATGGAGTTTCTTCATGCGCTTTACACCAGTATGACCTAAACGGCAGTGTCACTAATAAGTTGCACTATCATTATTAACTTTGCATCTTTTGGTTTCAATATTATGAATATGTGTATCACTACGATCGAGATCCAACAAACCATTTTCATTGGGTGTATGACCATAGAAGGTTTTATTCATGTAAACAGAACAACAATTATTCTCTAACTTAAATGAATAACCATATTGCAATAAACATGATCAAATCATATTCATGCTCAACGCAAACACCAAATTACAGTTATTTAGGTTCAACACTAA
The DNA here is from genome assembly GCA_021605205.1 of Aegilops longissima. Lineage (NCBI taxonomy): Eukaryota > Viridiplantae > Streptophyta > Magnoliopsida > Poales > Poaceae > Aegilops > Aegilops longissima. The sequence continues at coordinate 325,802,747 of CM038680.1, forward strand.
TCTCGAAAGTATAGGGAGTGTGCGATGTTGATCATATCAATCTTGGAACCACTTCCAACACACATCGTCACTTCACCCTTAACTAGTCTCTGTTCATTCTGCAACTCCTGTTTCGAGTTACAAATCTTTAGCAACTGAACTAGTATCAAATACTGAGGGGTTGCTATAAACACTAGTAAAGTACACATAAATAACATGTATATCAAATATACCTTTGTTCACTTTGCCATCCTTCTTATCCGCCAAATACTTGGGGCAGTTCTGCTTCCAGTGACCAGTCCCTTTGCAGTAGAAGTACTTAGTCTCAGTCTTAGGTCCATACTTGGGCTTCTTCACTTGAGCAGCAACTTGCTTGCTATTATTCTTGAAGTTTCCCTTCTTCCCTTTGCCCTTTTCTTGAAACTAGTGGTCTTGTCAACCATCCACACTTGATGCTTTTCTTGATTTCTACCTTCGTCGATTTCAGCATCACGAAGAGCTTGGGAATCGTTTCCGTTATCCCTTGCATATTATAGTTCATCACGAAGTTCTAGTAACTTGGTGATAGTGACTAGAGAACTCTGTCAATCACTATATTATCTGGAAGATTAAATCCCACTTGATTCAAGTGATTGTAGTACTCGGACATTCTGAGCACATGCTCATTAGCTGAGCTATTCTCCTCCATCTTGTAGGCAAAGTACTTGTCAAAGGTGTCATACCTTTCGACATGGGCATGAGTCTGAATACTAATTTCAACTCTTGGAACATCTCATATGCTCTGCGGTGTTCAAAACATCTTTGAAGCCCCGATTCTTAGCCGTAAAGCATGGTGCACTAAACTATCAAGTATTCATCATACCGAGCTTTGCCAAACGTTCATAACGTCTGCATATGCTCCTGCAATAGGTCCGTCACCTAGCGGTACATCAAGGACATAATTCTTCTGTGCAGTAATGAGGATAATCCTCAGATCACGGACCAAGTCCGCATCATTGCTACTAACATCTTTCAACATAGTTTTTCTCTAGGAACATATCAAAATAAATGGGGAGCAACATCGTGAGCTATTGATCTACAACATAGATATGCTAATACTACTAGGACTAAGTTAATGATAAATTAAAGTTCAATTTAATCAAATTACTTAAGAACTCCCACTTAGATAGACATCCCTCTAATCATCTAAGTGATCATGTGATCCATATCAAATAAACCATGACCGATCATCACATGAGATGGAGTAGTTTTCAATGGTGAGCATCACTATGTTGATCATATCTACTATATGATTCACGCTCGACCTTTCGGTCTCAGTGTTCCGAGGCCATATCTGCATATGGTAGGCTCGTAAAGTTTAACCCGAGTATTCTGCGTGTGCAAAACTGGCTTGCACCCGTTGTATGTGAACGTAGAGCTTATCACACCCGATCATCACGTGGTGTCTCGGCACGACGAACTTTCACAACGGTGCATACTCAGGGAGAACACTTATACCTTGAAATTTAGTGAGAGATCATCTTATAATGCTACCGTCGATCTAAGCAAAATAAGATGTATAAAAGATAAACATCACATGCAATCAATATAAGTGATATGATATGGCCATCATCATCTTGTGCCTTTGATCTCCATCTCCAAAGCACCGTCATGATCACCATTGTCACCAGCGCGACACCTTGATCTCCATTGTAGCATCGTTGTCGTCTCGCCAACTATTCCTTCTATGACTATCGCTACTGCTTAGTGATAAAGTAAAGCAATTACAGGGCGATTGCATTGCATACAATAAAGCGACAACCATATGGCTCCTGCCAGTTGCCAATAACTCTGTTACAAAACATGATCATCTCATACAATAAAATATAGCATCATGTCTTGACCATATCACATCACAACATGCCCTGCAAAAACAAGTTAGACATCCTCTACTTTGTTGTTGCAAGTTTTACGTGGCTGCTACGGGCTGAGTTAGAGTCGTTCTTACGTACGCATAAAAACCACAACAATAGTTCGTCAAGTTAGTGTTGTTTTAACCTTCTCAAGGACCGGGCGTAGTCACACTTGGTTTAACTAAAGTTGGAGAAAAACTGACACCCGCTAGCCACCTGTGTGCAAAGCACGTCGGTAGAACTAGTCTCGCGTAAGCGTACGCGTAATGTCGGTCCGGGCCACTTCATCCAACAATACCGCTGAACCAAAGTATGACATGCTGGTAAGCAGTATGACTTGTATTGCCCACAACTCACTTGTGTTCTACTCGTGCATATAACATCTACGCATAAGACCTGGCTCAGATGCCACTGTTGGGGAACGTAGTAATTTAAAAAAAAATCCTACGCACACGCAAGATCATGGTGATGCATAGCAACAAGAGGGGAGAGTGTTGTTGTCCACGTACCCTCATAGACCGAAAGCGGAAGCGTTATGACAACACGGTTGATGTAGTCGTACGTCTTCATGATCCGACCGATCCAAGTACTGAACGTACGGCACCTCCGAGTTCAGCACACGTTTAGCTCGATGACGTCCCACGAACTTTGATCCAGCAGAGCTTCACGGGAGAGTTCCGTCAGCACGATGGCATGATGACGGTGATGATGTTGCTACCGACGCAGGGCTTCGCCTAAGCACCGCTACGATATGACTGAGGTGGATTACGGTAGAGGGGGGCACCGCACACGGCTAAAAGATCAATGATCAATTGTTGTGTCTATGGCATGCCCCCCTCCCCCGTATATAAAGGAGTGGAGGGGGGAGGGCCGGCCCTCTCTATGGCGCGCCCTCGGGGAGTCCTACTCCCACCGGGAGTAGGATTCCCCCCTTTCCTAGTAGAACTAGGAGCCCTTCCAAGTAGGAGTAGGAGAGGAAGGAAAGGGAAAAGAGAAGAGAAAGAAGGAGGGGGCGCCGCCCCTCCCCCTAGTCCAGTTCGGACTAAGCCTTGGGGGAGTGCGCAGCCTTCCCTCTCTCTTTCACCTAAAGCCCAATAAGGCCCATATACTCCCCGGCGAATTCCTGCAACTCTCCGGTACTCCGAAAAATACCTGAATCACTCGGAACCTTTCCGATGTCCGAATATAGTCCTCCAATATATCGATCTTTACATCTCGACCATTTCGAGACTCCTCGGCATGTCCCCGATCTCATCCGGGACTACAAACTACCTTCGGTACATCAAAACACATAAACTCATATTACTAATCGTCACCGAACGTTAAGCGTGCGGACCCTACGGGTTCGAGAACTATGTAGACATGACCGAGACACGTCTCCGGTCAATAACCAATAGCGGAACCTGGATGCTCATATTGGCTCCTACATATTCTACGAAGATCTTTATCGGTCAAACCGCATAACAACATACGTTGTTCCCTTTGTCATCGGTATGTTACTTTCCCAAGATTCGATCGTCAGTATCTCAATACCTAGTTCAATCTCGTTACCGGCAAGTCTCTTTACTCATTCCGTAATGCATCATCCCGCAACTAACTCATTAGTCACATTGCTTGCAAGGCTTATAGTGATGTGCATTACCGAGAGGGCCCAGAGATACCTCTCCAACAATCGGAGTGACAAATCCTAATTTCGATCTATGCCAACTCAACAAGTACCATCGGAGACACCACAGAGCACCTTCATAATCACCCGATTCGTTGCCAGGACGTTTGGTAGCACACAAAGTGTTCCTCCGATATTCGGAGTTGCATAATCTCATAGTCATAGGAACATGTATAAGTCATGTCGAAAGCAATAGCAACATACTAAATGATCAAGTGCTAAGCTAACGGAATGGGTCAAGTCAATCACATCATTCTCTAATGATGTGATCCCGTTAATCAAATGACAGCTCATGTCTATGGCTAGGAAACTTAACCATCTTTGATTCAACAAGCTAGTCGAGTAGAGGCATACTAGTGACACTCTGTTTGTCTATGTATTCACACATGTATCAAGTTTCCAGTTAATACAATTCTAGCATGAATAATAAACATTTTTCATGAAATAAGGAAATAAATAATAACTTTATTATTGCCTCTAGGGCATATTTCCTTCATCTGGCTCCAAGGATCCACCATCTGGTTGCATCAACCGGAAAGAAGAAGGAAGGGGAAAAAGGGATAGCAAAGCAACCGTGAGTACTCATCCAAAGTACTCGCAAGCATCAGATCTATACTAAGTATGCATTGGTATCAAATGGAAGGGTTGTATCTGTGGACTGAACTGCAGAATGCTAGAATAAAGGGGATGGCCTAGCCTATCAAAGACTAGCATCTTCAAGCAGTTCCAAGCATCTTGCAGCATGTAGAAGAGTAAAGAATAGCAGTTTATATTTAACAAGCATGTTGTAGTATCAATGCCCAGAGATCCTTCCTCGACTCCCTACAAGAAAGCAATCCCGGAGCCACATCTCCATCACAATCTCAAGTATCCATTTCTAGTTATATAAGATCGGGATACAAGTCTGAACGTCCATTATTGTGGACACGGTATTTGAATATATATCTTCCCTGCAGGGGTGCACCACGTTACCCAACACGCTCGATCACTCTAGCCGGACACACCTTTCTGGGGTCAGTGCCCGGCCTCGGAAGATCAACACGTCGTAGCCCTACCTAGGCTCAGCAGAGAGGTCCCCGCCGGTCTACATCCTAAGCACTCCGGGGTCTGGGCCCATCGCCCATTGCACTCTGGGTCGTTGTGCGCAAGGAGATACCAGCACCACCCGTGAAGTGGATGGCACGATCCGGCCCAGCCACAATGCTGAACTGGACGTCTGACAAAGTTTCGGCCGATACTGCGACGTCGAGGCCTATAACTATTACCGCATGGTGGTTAGTGCGTAAAGGCCAGAGGCCAACTCAGAACAAATACCCAAAAATGTTAGTGCATTGGGGGCTCGCGGAGACGAGCAGAGACTCACGATAATGTGACCCCGTCGCCCCGTCTCATGGACTTACGGCAAGGGCCCAGACTGCCCGGCCGTGCCACGTAGAAATCTCGCGGGTGCTCCACGAGCCCACCCGACTTTCACATCAACTCGCGGGTACCCCTCAGGGCCAACCGACTTCAACAGTGGTCTCAAGTAAAGTCAAGGTAACAGTGTGTCCAAACATCAAGGGGAAAACCCGAGGAATCACCCACGGAGGATTCCACTCATTGCAATCATCAAGGTGAACGTAAGAGGATCCACCCTCGAGGTTCACACTTGAGGCGTTGCCCGACAGAGCCGTATCGGGAATGGTGAAAGAGGAACCACCCTCGTTGACGACGACCGAATAGCTACACTACAGAATTATCATCAGGAGTGCGTTATGAGGGATCACCCTCGGCACTCGATAGTAGCTCTGCAGAGTCGAGCAACTAAAGGGGTGTGATGTGATGAGGTGTCAGGCTCTGGTCATCGATCACGTTGATCGAGTCGTCGAAGATGAAGCAGGGGCAACAAGGAGAAGGTGGGGGTCACTGATGGATCACTAACCAACCTATACTAAGCAGTTTAGGATAAGCAGGTAAGTAACAATAAGCAGGTTACAAAAGCATGGGGAGGACTCCAGCCGTTGCCGCGCACTTGAGCTGATCTGCTGAACTAAACGTGATAGCGCACGACGACCACCTGAGTGGGCGCGTGGCCTCTGGCTTGGGGAGGACTGCATTCACCTCGCGGGCAAACTGCTTGAAGATGCGCTGAGAGGCTGGGGCCTGAGGGCCACCTAGGATGCAAGCGATTGCGCGCGGCTCCTGGAAGCCCCCAGCCCCCTCGTCCTGATGATTGTCTTCATAGCTCCTTGGCGGCTGCGGCAGAGGCGGAAGCCATTGCCTTGTGGGCGATCCTCGCGAGGTTGGTCCCTCCAACCTCCCTCGCGAGGCTGGTCCTGCCAGCGATCCTCGCGAGGTCTGTCACGCCATCCCTGGCGAGGGCCGCGGTCTTCCCAGCGTCCTGCGCCTCTTCCTCCTCCTCGGTCGTAGCCTCGATCACTGCGGTCGGGGCGTTGACTGATTCGCCTTCTCGCACGGCCCTGAGCTCTTGGCATTCGTTGGTGTTGTGCGTGTGGAGGTCGTGGTACACGCGGTACCGGCTGCCCTTGGAAGACTCAGGCTGATCCCTGCCTTGCTTGGTGTCTGGTTCTGCCGCGAGCACTACAGCCCCCTTGCGCTTCACGTCCTTGGCCTTGGACTTCTTCTCTTCTAGATCGGCAGCTGGAAGCTCAAGGAGGGATAGGCGCCCTTCCTCATCCCTAGCGCATTTGGTCGCGAAGTTGAACAGCTCTAGTGATGTGCACAGATCTTCATGCATCGCCAGCTCCTCCTTCATCTTGACGTCACGCACACCATCGGAGAAGGCTGAGATGATGGCCTCCTCAGTCACCTTGGGGATCTTGAGGCGTGCGTTGTTGAAGCGCTAGATGTACTTCTGTAGGGTCTCTCCTGGCTGCTGCTTGATGCGGCGCATGTCGCTCACGGCTGGAGGCCGGTCACGAGTGCCTTGGAAGTTGGCGATGAAGCGGGTGCGCATCTCGTCCCAGGAGGAGGTCGTGCCGGGAGCCAGGTTCAGGAGCCAGGTTCGGGCTCCATCCTTCAGCGCCATGGGGAACCAATTCGCCATGACCTTTTCGTCCCCGTTGGCGGCTTCGATGCCCAGCTCGTAGAGCTGAAGGAACTCCGTAGGATCGGCGGTGTCGTCGTAGCGAGGAGGCAGGTCTGGCTTGAACTTGCCAGGCCATGCGACGCTGCGTAGCTCGGCGGTGTAGGCGCGGCAGCTTGCAGTGGCCACCGGGGCTCTCTGATGATGCGGAGCTTGCTCTTGTGGATTCCCGCGCACCGCTGCCTGGGGCAGCATGGGGTCTTGACGTGGTGGTGCTGGAGCGTGGTCGCGGCGCTCCGGTGCTGGGAGCACGCGAGCACCTTCTTGGGGACGAGGGATCTCCTGGCAGCTTCTTTCTTGGTGCGTGGGCGCCGGGCGCGGAGGGTCCCGGCCCGGGGCCACGCGCCTTGGAGCCAGAGCGCCTTCTTGGGAAGCAGGTGGCAGGGGCACCTCCGGGCCCCTGCCTCCCGTGCGCGGTGCGGGGCGAGGCAGCGAGAGGGACATCGCGGGGGAGCCCCCTGCAGCACGGACGAGCTCGGCGACGCGGTCGAGCCACTCCTCGTAGACGTCATCGACGGGGCGGTAGCGCAGGAGCTCGTTGGCCGCGATGAGCGCGGCTCGAGCCTCCATGGGCGTGCGGAGCGCGCGCGACGAAGAACCAGCTGGGGTGAGCGATGGAGTAGCGGTGCGGCCGTCTCGCCTCACGGATGGGTGCTGGGACGAGGCCTGCTGCTCGTTCCCCGCCGGGCCGGTGGCGGCGTTGGCGGCAGGCGACGGGGAACGACGAGGGTGTCCGCCGACGGGAGCCATCTGGGCGACTCGAGCGGCGCGAGCAGCCCGGTGCTCGGCACGAGCTCGGCGAGCGTCAGCCATGGACTCGACGGAAGATCACACACGACCAGCGGAAGAAAGCGTCCAGCGCACCCCTACCTGGCGCGCCAAATGTCGGATTTTGGGTTCCGGCAGACCCTTGAGGTTCGAACACTGGGGTGCGTGCGGATATCTTTCCCCTACCAGTTTGCGTGCGTTGATGGATTGCGAGGGATCTAAACTACCAACAACGAACAACACAGAGACACAAGGTTTATACTGGTTCGGGCCACCGGTGTGGTGTAATACCCTACTCCAGTGTGTGGTGTGGTGGATTGCCTGAGGGGCTGATGATGAACAATAGAAAGGGAGAACAGCCTCGCGAGGGACTGTTCTTGAGCTGGTGCGATGAACTGCTTGGGTGAGTTCAGTCGCCTCTCTCTCTCTAGGGGGTTTGCCCTGCTTTCTCGTCCTCGTTTTCTCGTCCCTCCTCTTTTTTGTCTCTTCCTGTTTTTGTGGTGGCTAGCCCTATTTATAGAGGGAGGCCCTGGGCCTCTTCCCAAATAATGAGCGGGAAGGCCGCCAACAGTTGGCCATTTTGAAGGGGAACATCTAGTACACTTATCCTGACTAAAGTTGGTCTTCGGCTGCCAAAGGCTCTGACGGTGACGCCGTCCTGGGCTCCACGATGACCTCCATCCTGCCGTTCTGCTGGTCTTGGTCTTGTTGCACTGAAGCGGTAACCTTTGCCTGATGCCTTGGCCTGTGCTTGCCTCCTTTGCACCAAAGGGGAAATGAGGACACCACGCGGGCTGGCACCCGCCTGGCGCCTGCCTGGCCTTGATCGTCATGGCTTGCGTCATGGGGCACCCTCGCGAGGTACCCCGCCTTGATCTCTCCGCCTCCTCGCGAGCCTGCCTGACGAGGCTGCTCCTGAGGTGGGTTCCTGTCGTTCGCCCCGTGAGGCTTGGCCCATCGCGAGGGTCTTGAGCTTGAGCTGATGAAGCTGGGCCGTGCTGGGTCCCCACTTGAGCCACGCCACAGGCCGCAGGCAGGCAAGTCTGGGGACCCCCGTTCCCAGAACACTGACACATGTGACTCATCATCTTCTTCTTCCATTGCAGCTTCAGGCACTGGGGCCTTGTTCTTCTCTGCTGCTGGGATGTTCCTGGTGCTCCTCCTGGGTGCAGTTTTGGGTTTTGGAGCAGCTGGCTTGGGAGCTTCTTTGGGCTTAGATGGAGCAGCCCCTGATCTTATGGCATCTCCCTTGAGCTTCTGGGCTTTAGGTGCTGGTGCAGCAACCTCTTCCTCTTCCTCTTCAGAGTCTCTCATCATAGAGGACTTGCCTAGAACTCTGGCAGTGGTCTTCTTGACCCTCTATTTCCTCTTCTTGCCATCTCCAGCTTCCTTGGGTTCAAGAGCGAACACCATTTTCTCACCTGTGGCAACTTTCCTTGGCTTAGACATTGGCTGTCTTCCTTATGGCCTCTTGGTCTTCAGATCTGGCTTAGTTGCAGCAGCTGTGTCATATTCCTTTTTGAGCACCTTCTTCTTTGAGGTGGCTTCTTCCTCCTCAGCCACATAGTCCTCATCTTCTGATTTTGAGGTTCTTTTCTTGCTGGCCCTGGTGGCAGCCTTTGGCAAATTGCTAGGTGTGCTCCTGCTTCTGAGCTGCTAGAGGGACTATTGCCCTCACTCAGGTGAACCTGCTCCTCAGACTGGTTCTGGCTGTCACTCTGATCTAACATGATGCAAACACTGACAGCTGACCCTGTGAATAGATTATAGATGAGGTAGAGTGGATGAGCATCACAAAGTGCAGAGGTTTTTGTAAAAGAATGAATCAAAAACTTAGTTTTAGTTTTCCACAGAAAGCATTTCGGATCTACCGATTTGAAATCTCGGTGATACCGAAGCAGCTGTTGGAACCTAAACTAGTGAACTCGGTCGAGGCCGAGTCACAGTTCGCGGCACCGAGACTGCTAGGGTTTCACAAAGACTTGAACTCGGTCACACCGATTTGTAATTCTCGGTCAGACCGAGAATCACATGTGCAATGGCCTGAGCCAAATCGGTGGAACCGATTTCAACAACTCTGTCGGTCCGAGATGGTTTCGGTGGAAACCCAGCCCTAAATTTTCAATCCACAACTAAACTACGGAATGTTTTCATTGGATAGAGTGATTTCAATCGTGGCAAGGTTCATGGCAATACAATGTGCTAGGAATCGGAGGGGAATAGCACAAAGATCAAGTCCATACCCTAGTGCGGCGATGGACTTACTACGGCGGCAACGGCGGAGACGATCCCGTTGACGGCAGCAGAGACCAGCAACTGGAGGCGGCTGGCGATGAGGAGGACGATCCAGAGACCCACGGAGGCAGGGCGGGCTGAGCGTGGGCGAAGAGGTTCGGAAAGTTTTCCAAATTTTGGCCCGTGAGTATATATAGCCTGACCCTGTCGGTGTGACCGAGTGAAACAACTCGGTGGCACCGAGATGCATAACTGCAAGCAGTTACTACAACTCGGTGTGACCGAAAAGTTCAAATCGGTTGCACCGAGATTGAAAACCTAGATCGACTTAGTGATCTTGGTATGACCGAAATGGATGAATCGGTCAGACCGAAACGCACAAAGAAGTTTTGGAAGTTTAAGTCTATGACGAATCGGGGACTCCGAGTGCTCCTCACACAGAGTGGTTCGAATCTGACTTGATCAAACTTTGTGATGCATCATGAATAGAGTTTGAGACAAGAAGAGCATAGATAGCTAGAGAAGGTTCTTAGGCATTCTTGTACATCCACTTGGCAAGAGAAAAAGAATCCAATCAATCAAAACAACAAGTGGATGTCCTTGAATGAGTAAATTATGCAACCAACATGCTCACACAATAAAATGGCAAATGAAGTATGTGACAAAGCATGCACAACCAATTCTAGCATCTATCAAGCAATTGGCGATGACTAGGTCATCTAATATGAGTATATTGACTTAGGAGTCAAATGAGAACATTTGATCATAGGTCTTACTCATCGTTTAAGCACAAGTGGGGTTACCACTTTTACATAAAGCATTGTTGTGTTGACACCATTAGAGTTGCTTTAGCTCAATTCTTAGAGTAAAGCTCCCCCTAGATGTGAGATCCCCTTAAGAGGGATGAACTAACCTTGGGTTTTGTTGATGATGACTTCATGTAGGTGTTGAAGATGTGGATGCTCAATGTAGATCATTTGGAGCAATCCTTTGGAGTGAGTTGCACTTTCAATACCTACACGGGTTAGTCCCACAAGGAACAAACAAGGAATATCCATAGACATAGAGTGATGCATACACAAGATGATGTCTATGAAAGCATTTGGTTACCTTGTCCCTTGTCTTACCAACAAGAGGGTTTGTGACTCCTTGAACTAGTGCAAGATGTGGAAGTTGATTGCACTTGTTCTTGCCAAAATGATAAGAGTGAAGTACGTTGGCGGAGTCACCCTCAAGAACTCTCTAGTTCTTCTTCTTTTGGATCCACACCATATTGATGGGAATCCTCGGAGTTGTAGTTGTACTTGATGATGTGGAACTTGATGTAGTCTTGGGAACCCACTTGACCAAGGCCATAGGTGCTTCTTCAAATGCATCAATTTCCTCTTGAAGCTTATCCTTGCCTTTTTGCTTGTTGTCTTGTGGTGGAAGATCATCTTGAGCTTGTGTCCCTTTGAAAGAAGTAGGATCATACTTCTCTTGTTGAGGAACAAACTTCGTCTTGGGGTATTGATCTTCTTCCCACTCAACTCCATTGGCATTGAACTTTCGTTCAAAACCAATACCTTGGTTCTTCCGGTGCCTTCCTTGCTTGCGTACAATTTCCTCGAATTGCTTACTCCCGGCGAGGCTCTTGTAAACACCTTTATCTATAATTCCCTTCAATAAGCTATTTTCTTGCTCAAGTGTAACTTGGCTGAGAGAATCGTTAGTGGAATCAAGAGAACTACTAGAAGCAACAATACTGGATTTAGCATGATTATTGTTACTACTAGAGGAAGAACCTTTCTTGTTCTTGTTACTAGACTTGACTTGAGGCATGTAAGTGGATAAGAGTAAACGCTTGGCAATGTAAGAAGAACTTTTCTTGCGAAGATCATCATCGATTGCCTTTAAGAACTCATGCTCTTGCTTAAGATTGAGCTTCTCAAAACGTAATTTATCATGAGTCCTTAAAAGTTCTCGATGATCTCCTAAGATAGTTTCATGAGCTAACTTAAGAGTGTTTAGTTCTTTAGTTAGAGACTCAATCTTCTCCTTATCATTGTCATTCGTTTCATCTTGATTAGCATGATTAATTGATGTTTCATCATAGTATTCATCACTAGAGTTGTCAACAAGTAAATCATCATCACCTAACAAGTCATCTTCATCACTATTGAAATCAACATACTCAGGGTGTGATACCTTTGGACCTTTAGCCATGAAGGACCTTCCAATTCCTTCATTTGGTGAATCAAATATGTCGTAGGAGTTGGTTGACACAAGTGCTAGACCGGCAACACCTTCATCTTGAGTATATTCGGAGTCGGAGTGATAGCTTCTCTCAGAGTGATTGTCGGAGTCGGAGCCGAATACCCATTCACCAACATGAGCTTGATGTCTTCGTTTTATGTAGCTCCTTGATGACTTGTCCTTCCTTTCTGAATCCTTGCTTCTCCGAGAGGGTCTTCGTTCATAACGATCATCTCTACTCCTTCTCTCTCTTGATGGTGATTCTTCTCTTCTACTTCTTCTTTTTGGAGAATCTTCTCTTCTTTTGTAGGGGGTCGTACACTCATTTGAGTAGTGTCCGGGTCTTCCATAATTGTAGCAATTAAGCTCTCGACTAGAAGATCTTTTGTCATTGTAGGACCTTGACTTGGAACTTCTCTTTTTTGCTTCTACTTTTGTAGAACTTGTTTAAGTTCTTCACCACTAGGCTCAATTCTTCATTGAAGGTTTGCTTCTCACTTGATGACGTGGGAGCTTCACATGAGGCTTTGTAAGCACCACTTGACTTGTTATGGAGCTCCTCCTTATCCTTGAGTGACATCTCATGAACAACAATTCTTCCAATGACTTCCGTTGGCTTGAGATCTTTGTAATTAGGCATCATTTGGATCAATGTGCATACGGTATCATATTTTCCATCCAAGGCTCTTAGGATCTTCTTGATGATGAATTTGTCGGTCATCTCTTCACTACCTAAGCCGGCAATCTCATTTGTGATAAGAGCAAGCCTAGGGTACATTTCAGCGACACCTTCACCATCCTTCATTTTGAACTTGTCAAGTTGACTTTGAAGCACATCCAACTTGGATTCCTTGACGGAGTCGGTACCTTCATGCATATCAATCAAAGTATCCCAAATTTCCTTTGCATTCTCAAGACAGCAGATTTTGTTGAATTCTTCGGGGCACAATCCGTTGAACAGGATATCACAAGCTTGAGCATTGTATTGCAGCATCTACAACTCTTCCACGGTAGCTTCACGGTTTGGTTCTCTCCCATCGAAAAAGTCACCTTGCAAGCCAACACACACAATATCCCAAATGACGGGCTTATGTCCAAGAATATGCATTTTCATCTTATGCTTCCAACTAGCAAAATTAGTACCATCAAAGTAAGGACCTCTACGGTGGTAATTTCCCTCGCTAGACGCCATACTCTCCTAGGTTGTGAAACCAAGGCTATGACTACCAAAAGCTATGGAAATCAAAGCAAATGGAGACCAAAGCTCGGATACCACTTGTAGGATCGAAAGTATGTCTAGAGGGGGGTGATTAGACTACTTGACCAAATAAAAATATAGCCTTTTCCCAATTTTAGTTCTTGGCAGATTTTAGCAACTTAGAACAAGTAAAGCAATCTCAACACAATTCAAGCAAGCATGCAAAGAGTATATGAGCAGCGGAAAGTAAAGCATGCAACTTGCAAGAATGTAAAGGGAAGGGTTTGGAGGATTCAAACGCAATTGGAGACATGGATGTTTTTGTCATGGTTCCGATAGGTGGTGCTATCGTACATCCACGTTGATGGAGACTTCAACCCACGAAGGGTAACGGTTGCGCGAGTCCATGGAGGGCTCCACCCACGAAGGGTCCACGAAGAAGCAACCTTGTCTATCCCACCATGGCCATCGCCCACGAAGGACTTGCCTCACTAGCGGTAGATCTTCACGAAGTAGGCGATCTCCTTGCCCTTACAAACTCCTTGGTTCAACTCCACAATCTTGTCGGAGGCTCCCAAGTGACACCTAGCCAATCTAGGAGACACCACTCTCCAAGAAGTAACAAATGGTGTGTTGATGATGAACTCCTTGCTCTTGTGCTTCAAATGATAGTCTCCCCAACACTCAACTCTCTCTCACAGGATTTGGATTTGGTGGAAAGAAGATTTGAGTCGAAAGCAACTTGGGAAGGCTAGAGATCAAGATTCATATGGTAGGAATGGAATATCTTGGTCTCAACACAAGTGTAGGTGGTTCTCTCTCAGAAAATGTAGGTTGGAAGTGTAGGTTCATTCTGATGACTCTCTCCGCGAATGAAGAGGAGGTGGAGGGGTATATATAGCCTCCACACAAAATCTAACCGTTACACACAACTTGACAAACTCGGTGGGACCGAATTGATAAACTCGGTCGGACCGATTCAGCAAATCTAGTGACCGTTAGGATTTTCGGTGGGACCGACATGCAACTCGGTAGGACCGATATGGTTAGGGTTAGGGCATAACGTAATCTCGGTGAGACCGATTACACAAACTCGGTGAGATCGATTTTGGTAATAAGCTAACCAAAGAGTTGGTCAGGTAAACTCGGTGGGACTGATTCGCTCATTTCGGTGAGACCAAAATGTTACAAAAGGGAAACAGAGAGTTTACATTGCAATCTCGGTGGGACCGATCGCTCATCTCGGTGGGATCGAAATGTTACGAAGGGAAACAGAGAGATTACAACCCCATCTCGGTGAGACCGAGATCCCTATCGGTGAGACTGATTTTCCTAGGGTTTGTGGCAGTGGCTATGACATCTGAACTCGGTGGCACCGGATAGAAAGAATCGGTCGGGCCGAGTTTGACTTTTGGTTTAGGTCTATGTGGATGTGAGAATGTAGTTGAGGGCTTTGGAGCATATCACTAAGCACTTTGAGCAAGATCCTCAGTAAGCAACACCTCATCCCTCCTTGATAGTATTGGCTTTTCCTATAGACTCAATGTGATCTTGGATCACTACAATAGAAAATGTAGAGTCTTGAACTTTCGAGCTTGAGCCAATCCTTTTGTCCTTAGTATTTTGAGGGATCCATTTTTCTCATCCATGCCATGCCAATCATTGAGCTTTCGTGAAAAATTAGTCTTGAAATAGCATTAGCTCAATGAGCTATATGTTGTTAGGAATTACCAAAACCACCTAGGGATAGTAGCACTTTCAACGTGTCGTCACATTCCAAATTACTAATACTACCATGCTATATTTAATTGCAAACCTGTTCACACTGATCACAACCTAAACGGTTTCCCACTTAGGAGCGTATTAGTAGTACTCAGTTATAAATACTACTATGCTAAGATGACTGCACATTCCTCCTCAACTCCTCATCCACAAAATACAATCAAGTCAATCAAGCCATAGCCAGCGTGAGTTCTGGGTCGAGAGATTTCCACCAGGGAGAGGTGAGCATGGAAGAGGAAGCATGAGAGATGTCCCGCCTCGCCGCGAAAGCAGCTGACATGTCCAGCCGCGCCGCTAAAGCAGCACGGAGGTCCCGCCGCACCGTCGATGTAGCAGACTGGTCCGGCCACGCTGCGGAAGCAACAGAGATGTGCGCCGCGCCGTGGCGGCCTGGGAAAATTTCTTGCGGGCAGGCGAGGACTCTTACAGGCGCATGCATGAGATAGTCCATAGCCGATGGATCAGATCTCCGGCTGGGCGAGGATGCGGACGAGGCTACGAGCGCCATCCGTAACTAGGGAGGCAATGCGAAGCTTAGGCGAAGCGCTCGCTTCTGAGGGCGAAGATCGCGGAAGGGCGAAGCAGAGGAGGAGACCGCTGCCTTGTTGCAGAGGACGAGCATCATCATCAAGAAACTTATGGATTTAGAATGCCATGCTCCGCGATCGAGCGCAACAGGCTGGTGGAGGAATCCATGGATGCTTCCAAGCAGCGATTAAGACATGAAACTGATGAAAGAGATCATCGCCACCGCAAGAACTAGTCTCCGTGACCTGCAGCGCATAAAGAAAGTAGAGATCAGCGAGCGGATCTTTGTATGCGTCTTCCTTCTTCTTTTGCCCTTGTGTATTTCGGGCGTAGCCACATGTGGCTTTTTTAATTATCTTCCTAATTATGTAAGACAATTATTATCCACTCTCATCGTCCTTATATATATTCATCAGTCTTGCTATAAGTCGCAGTAGATGCTATATAGGTCCGTCGGAACTTACATCAAGATCCGTGCAAAATTTTCTTTTCAGATTTTATTTTTTCTCTCTTAAATATCAGTCGAGTGAGACATTGCCACGCCATTAAACAGAGGCTCGGGCACCATTAATGGAGACCTTGGGAGAGAGGTGGACGCCAGATGAAGGTCAAAGGGCTCTCCTCCCGATAAGCACGCGCAGGGGTCTGATCGCACGCCTCCCGTACTCAAATAGCTACCCTACACGGCGCCTCCTAGCTAATAAAAAAAGGGACATGTGGCGACACGTAAATGGTAAATAGAACGCCCACGGTTTCAATAATACTTATGTTTCCGATTGTAACGTGACAGCACTTGTTCCAAAATGACTTTGTTGATTGTTAATGTGTGCGCCTTTGCAAATCGGACAGCAAAATTACCACAGCATGTTGGTGCCATATCATGACACCAAGCCAAGTTTCATGATTTTCATGCGTGTTTCGGATTTACAGGAATCAAAAAACCAAGTTTCTCAATGTTTCCAATGAGCCATGACGCCTCAGATGTTTGAATTTCATTCCCATTTCGGCATGGGACCTAGAAATTTACCCGAGGACACACATGTGATTTTTCAACCAGCTTTGGTGCACTGGAGCATGTGCTTGTATTTAAAATTTGAATTATGCACACAAAGGTGACACGTTCCCTCTCAGAACCATGAACCTTCTTGAGAGAAGCTCCAGTTTGCAAGAAACTTATACCAAAACTTGTTCCTATTCTGCAATTTTTTTTACCACAGCATGGTAGTACCATGACATGACACCATGCCAAGTTTCATGATTTTCAGGCGTGTTTTGGATTTACAAGAATTTTAAAACCAAGCTTCTCAATGTTCTCGGCCGAACCATGATGCCAAGATGTTTGAATTTCATTCCCATTTCTTGCATGGGACCTAGAAATTCACCCGAGGACACACATGTGATTTTTCAGTCAACTTTGGTGCACGGGAGCATGTGCTTGTAGTTCAAATTTGAATTATGCACATTAAATGACCGGAAACTCAATTAATGTATAAAAAAGGCCAAACGAACCCGAAATAATTCCAAAATTTAACAGGGCACTCATATAGTTCTATGTTGCCTCAGTAAAGAAAATCTGGGGGGAGGCAGCGTATATTGTTTCGCACACAAAGGTATAAAGAAATAAAGAAATAAAGAAATTAGCATACCTATTTAATTCTTGGGTTCTTATTATTTATGCCACTAGTTGTGTATCACTACTCAGTTTTGCCATTAGAATTTACAACTACTCAAAAAATGCCATCGACCGTGAGATGCCTGCTCAAAAATGCAATTAGATATCTAAAAAATGCCATCATTAAGTTAGATGTTTGCTCAGAAATGCCATTAGACATTGTTATTTTCACGTCAAACCCGTTGACCATGTTACATGACAAAAATAAGCCGACTCTCACAATGATAAGTTAATGGTGTCCAGCACAACACACCCCTCAAATAAAACTAAGCACCCTGGAATTCTTTGACAAAACTAAGCACCCTAAAATTCTTTGACAACTAAACTGCTGGCTATATGATGTTGGCCATATATATTGTATGTATATAATGTCAAGAAATGAGTGGTAGTACTATACCAACTAAAAGATGAAGTGTACGAAATATAACGAGAAGAAACATAACATAGTTCTGCTGGGGGCTCAACACAACACACCCCTCAAATAAAACTAAGCACACCAGAAATTAAAATAAGCAACTAATCCGGTAGACACTGCATTAGAACCACCATGAGCAACGACACTGCCACCTTACTCGGAGTCCTCGTCCACGTCCTCGACTTCGTCCTTGTCCCTCTTCCTCTTGGGCGATACTTCTTTGCCTGAACCGCACACTTGGCTCTTGCTCTTCATCCAACCCTTGTAGATATTGAAACAAAGGTAGCCATCCATTGCAGCATAGTGGATGTGGTCTATATCTAGTACAGTCCACTGCCATGCACGATGAAACGTGTGTGAAGATTTCTTCAGTTCACCGTACGAAGGATGAACCATGGCTCCTGCCAGGGTCAGAATTGAAGGTTGATCAAGGGAGGGCACCAGCCCTTCCTTCTGGAGGTCGAAGGGGTCGCCTACAACAAGGCCTATCCGACCCAGAATTTCCTTGTCATTCCTAAAGTTTACAATAACGAATTTGACTCGGCCGCCCTTGAGGAACTTATTAAATTCCTCGCACTCAACGTCGGCATGGCATATGTGGTAGACCAAGCATAAGTCATGCACGCAAACCTGGATCACGGAGGGTGTCGTGGTTTTGTCACGACAGATTTCCTAGAGAAAGGACTTAGTCATGGAGCCATCGCGCGGGTTAGCTTAAAGGGGTTAAAGCGGATAAGGGACGCAGAGAGTTTATACTGGTTCGGCCTCTTGCGGTGAAGGTAAAAGCCTAATCCAGTTGTTGTGGAATTGCTAGGGTTTCAATGACTAGGGAGCGAATACGCTTTGCCTGAGTCTCGAGTTGTTGTCTGTTATCCTCAAACCGCCGCCGGGTCGTCCCTTTATATACATGGGTTGACGACCGTCGGTTTACAGAATCCCGAGGCCGGCTCATAAACGTGTCCGGCCCGGTCTTCTACCCTTTCTATCTTACAACACAAGTTTACATATCAACACCGGTTTATGTCTACAGGCCTTAAACTGGCTTTTGGTCCCTGGGCCTTCATAAAGCGTCACCGTCTTTGTCTTCATGGGCTTCAGATACAGTGAACCATTATGGGGCTAACCCGGCCTCTCCTGGCCGGTTTACGCCCAATAGTAATATCCCCAACATTAGGCCCCAGATTGATTTGAACTGGTTCATGTCAATCCTCAATACTTAAGAAGAATCTTCTTCAGCACCTTCACATAATCTTGTAAACCGCCGTGACGTCACCTTCCAGGACCATGATAAATCGCCATGACTTCATCTGTTATTAAAAACTGTGTATAACCCGCCTTCATTGATGGGCCTCCGACAATCGAGGCAACAGAGTTGTCATATATCCCATTTTTTCGGGCTCCTCGATTCTTGCGCCTACCTTTTATCCATTCACCTTATAAATAAGGCCGAGGGGTCCCTTTAACTTTCCCCCTCATGCCTCTTTGCGTCATCTTCTTCCTCGCGCCGTCTGACCCTCAAGCTCTGCCGCCACCGTCATCCTACGCATCTGCCTCAACGACGGCTGCTGCATCAACCTAAACATATCAGAGTAACGCGGCGATCCTCTACTGCCTCCTCAACATCAGTAAGTTCCTTCTTTCCTCACTCCAGATCCACCATTAGGGCTCGGTGTTCTTCATAGTTCTTGAATCTGTTCTTCCTGGTTTCTCTTCAGTAGTACGAATGGCTAGTTAGATCTGCTTTTTCCAATGCCCTTGTACTTTAAACTCCTGCTTCTTTGTTAGAACATCTACCTTATATAAAACTCATCTGAGCTTGGTGAACTCTTAACACGCTGGAAATTAGGTCAGAATATTTTTTGTTTTTCCAACGCGCGGTAGATCTGAAATTACCAAGCCAAGATGTGAAACTTGTTTTTCCTTTACTTACGCACCTTTTAGACATAGACCTTTAATGCCAGATTAGGCGGTTTAACTTCATAGAAAAATGATGACCCAGTAGATACCATTAGTCCCCTGTTGAACCGCCAATGCATTCATCATTGTGATGTCCCCATTGTCTGACTCCGGTTTACAAATAACCAACTCCGGTTTAACAATATGCTTACATCCTTATACCGCTTTACAATTGTTCACTGTAAATCTTAAACCGGCAATAATCATGTTTGAGATCTTCATTGCCATGGCCAAGCAAGTCTATGAATGCAATTGGGTTCCTTCTCGAGTAACCGAAGATCAGTTAAACAACTGTGTTTTAACGGGCGCTTTAGCCAAGAAAAATGTCATCCACTGGAGGGTCCCTGGCCCGGAAAATCCTCCTACACCCCAGGACGGAGAGGTAGTCGTGTTTGCTGATCACCTGGGTCGAGGTTTTAGCCCTCCCGGTTCAAAATATTTCCGAGATGTACTGGCCAGTTTTCAGCTGCACCCGCAAGACATCGGTCCAAATTCTGTGACCAACATCTGCCACTTCCAAGTCTTCTGTGAGGCTTATCTTCAAGAGGAACCTACAGTCGAACTGTTTAGAGATTTCTTTCACTTAAACCGTCGCACATAGTTCACGGATGGATACGGAATTGGGTGGAATGGCGGATCAGAAAAGGAAGGAAGTTACTTTCCCTCATCCCAAGCTCCACAGTCACCCTAAAGAGTGGAACCAGACTTGGTTTTACTGCAAAGATACATCTCCAACCGATGAGAACCCCTTGCCGGGCTACCGCCCTCACCGCCTTAGTAATACACATCCTTTTCCTCAGAGGTTGACAGCAAAAGAAAGGGCCAACTATGCCCCCCAACTATCAAAGCTTAGAGCCTTCATGGCGAACGGTTTGACAGGAGTTGACCTTGCCCGTTGTTGGATAAGATGGAGTATTCTGCCCTTAAGCCGGCGCTCCGGTTTGATGTGTGAGTACACAGGAAGTTTGAAGGATGCTCAATGACACATTGATATTCAGCTTACAGATGCGGAAGTTACTGAGGCTGTAAAGAAGATGCTGAATGAACCGGAGGCTGTCTGTAGCCAGACCGGACTACTCCCTTTCTGCACTTTCAACAAACCGCCAGCTATAAGAATCACATAAATCTTTTTTTATCTTAAGTTGCTTCTATCAAAATATTCTCTGGAAGTTGGACCATTTTCTGGCAGGGTGATGATCCGTTCTGGAACAAGGAACCACAAGACAAACCGGCAAAGCCGCAAGACAAAACGGCCAAGCCACTTCGCCCAAAGACGAAGGTTGTTAAGAAACCTGCCAAGAAAAGGACCATTGCATCCTCCGAGCTAAATGCTGATGACGATGTGGGTAACCCGGAATCAGAGGTAGAACTTGACTCTCTTGGTTCATTTTTCGTACACCTCATTAACAATGATTATTATCAGGACGATGCTGAAGGCAGCCACGCTGATGATGTAGAGGTAATCATTCTTTCCTCCGATTCAGATCCTCTGCCAACATCAAAAATTCATCGAGCAAACCGGAAAGTAAAATTTCTCACCCCCTTGCTTACTTGGACCCAAACTTTCTTTTGAAGACGCAGGAGCACGAGGCTCGCCGCACAACCTGGCACAGCAGCCAGGTAGTTACCTCCGCCGGTTTAACGAACACTCTGGTTCGTAAACGCCGATCAGAGGTCTATTATACCCTTGACACTTCATGCCCCAAAGCGGGTTGTTTCCGCCAGCCTCTTAACCCGTCTGATTCAAATTATCAGGGTACTTCTCACTTATCTTCTGGCGAGTCATCGGCCACACAGCTTCCACCCCTCAAAACAGTTCCTAGGTGAGCTATGCACTTGTCTTTATTCTTGATGTGTTATCTTTACATACTGTACTGATCCTCATGTTCATCTTTTCTCAGCGCCAAGTTGAGACCCAGCAAGAAGGCTCGGTTAAGTAAACCGGCTGATGATAATGTAGCCGTTGAACCGGAAAAACTCCAGATTCGGAAGAAACTGACGCTGACACCATGCTTAATGATCCGCCACCTCAAGACCATGACTTCCTTGCTGAACAAGTGCAAGTTGACACTACAAGCCATGCAAACCAGCCAACCAGCCCTGTCCGAACTGATGACAAACCGGTCAGTCCAGTTAAGGATACTGAAAAACCGCCAACTCCAGTAAAGGCTACTGATGACAAAGATGATGACATTATGATTACTGGCACTGGCCACACCACTCCTGGCAATCTTGTCGCTTTGTCAAAGCATACTGCCAAGGACAAGCTCTCTGCTATCGGCAAAGGCAAATGGAATGCCGATTTATCAAGCTACGCCCATCTCAATGCTCAAGACATGCACTCTGGCTTCTTGAACCGTATGTATACCAGCCGTGACTATGAAGCTAGTATGGTAAACTTGATGAAGGAGCGATATGAGGTAACTACTCTTTTTCTCTTTTGTCCAATTGCAGCTTATCAACTCCTAGTAGCCACCAAGTGATGGTTTATGATACCAATCTAAACCGAGACTTTTTTCATAACTTAACTTTGCATATTTAGTCTCCAGGGACCGGATTACCTCTTTAAGATGAACCGGTTCTTTAAAATTTTCCATACTGCTCTTTCACCGGTATAGCCCCCAAGGGCCGGTTTAACTTTATAAAGATGAACCGGGACTGTAGAAGAATTCCCATACCAACAGTTTTTGAGCAAACACACATTAGCCCCCAAGTGCCAAGACTAATATTTGTATTGTGCTTGGGACTTGTAGAAATTTATGATAAGGAGCAAATATGCATTAGCCCCCAAGTATCAAGGGCATAACTTGTTATGTGCTTGGTACTTCAAATATGTAATGTCAACTCATTATACATCTGTCTCTTTATAGGCTGAGCTGAGCAAGAAGGAAAGCCAAACCGCTGATCTGCAAGAGAACATCAAGTCCCAGCAAGCCGAACCTCCAAGGCCAAGGAAGAGTTGATCAGCGCTCTAGATGCTATGGAGAAACTGAAAGAAAGCTTCAACAAAGAGCGGGCGGATTGGGAGACAGAAAAATCCTCTTTGCAAAAAAGGGTCGAAGACGCAAAAGCAGCTCTTAAACCGGTGGTAGATGAGCTGACTGGCATAAAGCGGCAGATTCATGCCATGACTGCTGCTGTGTTCGGTAAACATCTTTTCCTTATACTTTCAATCATATCTTCCCATGTGTTGTCGGTTTACTGATGTGTCAAATGATATAGGAACTCGCATTATCCATCTGGGCTCTGATGTTCAGAAGAAGCTGAAGGTTGCCTATACCCTTATAGAGCAGTTATATACCGGTGCACAACGGATCATTTGTGCCGCTTCACACAACAAGCCTCCCCCACTTTAATTAAGGAAACCTTATCAAGGTTGTCGATGCTTCCTGCCAGGGTAGAAGAGCTAAAGAGATCTGCTGCAAGGGCGGGTGCTCTGACCGCACTAACCCGGGCAAAAGCATGGGTACCTGACCTTGATCCTGTGGAAGTGGCTGGGCTATCCCAGCTTAAAAGAAGACGGATCAGAATTTGATCAGGAGGATCTCCGCGCCATAAACCGGGAAGTACGTCCACTGGCATGTCAACTGGCTGAGGAAGCTGATCTTTCTTTTTACCAGGCGAGCTATGACACCAATAACAAATGGGTTGCTGCACCGACTACTTAAGCGCAAAATCTGATCACTCCAATCCGTAAGCACACTTATGCCCCTGATATTGAACCATCAACGCTTATAAGTGACGAAGTTGTGTTTCAAGCTTTAACTGGGATCGACTGGAAAACTGTTGACTTCCAGCCGTTGGGTAGAGACGGAGAAGATGAACTGGTGCAAGATGATCCGCAACCGTCAGGTCAAACTGATAAGCAATCATAATCCGGGGGCCGGTTTAGTCTTCCACGTGCTGCAATGCGTATTGAGAAACAATTATCCCTTTGGGCACTGAAACGCCTTGTAATAGGCTAGTTAAAACACTCGGTCTGTTATGCCTTCGTGCATATTTATCTGCAACTGATGCGTGCTAATCCGTGATGCTTAAGATATGATGTTCATAATCCATAGCTATTTATTCAAACTGTTCCTGCAGAGAAGAAGCTTAAAGCGCCCTGGCGGTTGTACCATCCCAAATTTTCAATTTGGAATGTTATACATTAAGTCATCATGCATATCATATTTTCTTGCATTTTCCGATCCTAGAAAATTTCACGCAACTCAAGGACCCTCGGAGAGAGTTGGAATTTCATTATTTTCATATTTGGGTTTTCAAATTTTGAAAATAGGATCAGCTTGGATTTATTTATTTATCTTCAAATATTTTTACAATAAAAAATTACGAGAGGGAATAATATGACTTTCCCAACATCTAGGAAAAATGAAGATTTAATAAATAAATCAAATTTTGGGTTTTTTCGAGGTTTATTTGCTTTAGGGAAAAATGAGTATTTTAAAAATATGCATTTTGGCCCCGTATTAAAGTTCATTTTGTTCGACTCATTTTTAGGAGTCGGGGAAAATTAAATTTTTTTTTAAGTTTGGAGTTCGTTTAGTTTTATTTTAATTCGTTTCGTTTTTTTTAACGCGCGCCTTTGGGCCAAGGGCCCGGTCGGCCCAAATTTCCTCTCACCATCTTGCACACACACAGAAGGCCACGCCACGCCGCCGAGTCCGAGGAGGACTCCTCCTCCTCCTTGCTTGCCCCTCCCCCACCTACTCCCCCCTCTTTATATACCCCTCACCCCCCCTCCTCCCCAACCCGCAGCCGCCCTTGCTTGCCCCTTGTGCCCGCGCCGCCGCTGCCGCTTTGCCCGCCATTGCCGCCGCCCTTGCGCCGTCGCCGACCCGCCGTCGCCACGACCCCGCCGCCGCCAGCCGGAGCCGGAGCCCTTGGCGACCTCGCGGAGGTAGCCACGCGTCACCCCGGTCGGTTTTTGTTTTTAAACCCGTCCGGTTTTCTTTGTTGTTCGGTTTTTTAAACCCTAGATTGGTTTATTTCTTTTTCTCGGTTTAGTTAACTAGTGAGCGTTCACCGATCCGTTCGTTCTAACGAATGCGTTAGCGGTTAGTTTCGTTAACGAGCGTCCGTTCGTTTAACCGTTCGTCGTTTTCTTTTAAATCGGATTTAATCCGTTATTTTCGATTCGATTTCGATCCAATCTTGAATCAGTTTATTTTCTCGCTCGTTTATCGGAATCAGGTGATTCAAGCGCCTGGAGTTTCGTTTCGAAACCGCCGTTCCGACTAATCCACTTAAACAAAGTTTTGCTACTGTAAAAAAATTGACCTAGTTTCAAATTGCTAAAACCGAGTCGTTTTTCTTCGACGTTTGACTTTCGTTGCTTTATTTGATTCGATTCTCTTTGCACCAGGGTTCTTAAGTTGAATTTTCTGGTTAGATCTTCTATCCGAGATTTCCCTGTGCATTAGATGAGTACTTATTGTATGCTTGTTGTTTGTCTGCGTTAGATCACCCGGTGCGCCGCTTGTTACTTGAGTCTCTAGGTTTCATGGATCGTCGACAAGGCAAGTAACACTTGATCATACCTTTTCTACTACCCAGTTTTATGCATTAGCTCTATTCCTCAAACACTTGCATGTTTAGGATCTAATTAAATTGTGGGATGGGAAGTAGATTGAGGTAGTACCTATTACTGTTTTACTTATGAAACCTTGGGAGTTACTTCTCGTTTGCTTATTATGCCATGCTATGCCGATGAAGCGTGGATTGGGTGAGCGAATATCCATGACAGATGTGAGATTGTTAATTAATGGTTTATCTAAGGTGGCAACTTAAACACACATCTGGGTGGATTGAGGCACCTGGTTTCTATCGACTTACTGTATTTCTTGGGACCGCCACCCGTGCTCAAAGGGATCATAAGATTATTCAAACTAGAAACTTCCGTGTGCAGCCACAAGCCATTATGGGCTCGCATAGCTGAGTAAGTTGTGCGAACTCTTCGGTAGGCTAGCTGATGTAGGGGATGTAGGTTGGTACGGTCTACCCACATGTAAGGTGCTAGCGCTTCGAAAGGCTGTGTCTCGGTCATCCGTCTCTCAAACACCATGTAGTCACGAGAACCAAGCGGAGGCGATCGAGTCTTGTGGGGAAAAGTCATAAACCTCTGCAGAGTGTATAAACTAATCATGATTAGCCGTGTCCCCGGTTATGGACGTCTTGAGTACCTAGTACTTGAATATCATGTGAATCTCATCATGTTACTTCTAATTAATGTTATTGGGTTTTTTTTTAATGAGTACTTTTAATTGGGATTGAGGATGCTGTCAACCATTCTCAATGTTTAACAACCACCATGATAGTTAAACAAATTTATTCCTTTGAAGTAGGGAAAAATTAGCTTTATGCAAAACTATAACCGTAGAGCTTTTCCACCAGCCATATATGCATGTAGTATAGGCTTATTCCTTCATTTCTCTCTATGTGTTACATTGCCAGCATATTTGCTGACCCGTTTTCGGGCTGCAACTTTCATGTTGCAGACTTTTCAGACGACGAGTAAGGTGTTTTAGGTCGTGGTTCTATACTCAGTGATGCCGATGGAGTTGATGGACTCACTTATCTTCCAAGTCTTCCGCTGTTATCGTTATTAGATGGCCTTAAGCAATATTTATTGTAATAAGTCCCCTTTTGGACAACGCTGTAATGAGTGTGTGATTGCTACTCTGCTATAAATCCTTGAAATCTTGTGGTGTCGGCATTCTTGATCCAGGGGATGACACCGAGCACGAGACTTGATCCATTCGGTCGGGTCGCTCTGAGAGATGGTATCGAGCACACGTTGATCAGAGGACACGACCACTAAGTTAAATCCATAGATCACTACTCTCTTCCCATTTTCTAACTCCTCATCTTTTCTACTCTTTTAGGATGAAGGACGCCAAGATCAAATCGCCAACCGATGAAGGCACACCTTTTGGATTTCACTTGAAGGAAGTCACCAAGTACACGAACATTGGACTACCAAGTTTCACCGGACTTTCAACGCCACTCTGCTGAAGAGGAGTCTTTGGAAGATTCAAGCTCACGTTCGGGAAGGACATTAGCCCCAATCACCAAGCCTATAGATAGTGTTTTCGATTGCACCAACTCGGAGTGCAGGAAAGAGCATGGCAGCTCATATCACCATGGGACGCATTGGAGAATTTTATCAAGAAGACCTCAAGGACACTATCTCCCAGATTTGCGGAAACCGAGATGAACAATGGGAGATAGTCAGCACCAAGAAGGATAGATCCATTGCAGCTTTCATCCAGAGTTAAACCAGCACATTCGGCGCCAGAGAACCAGATGTGCAATGATATGTTAGAGTTGAAGAATGCAAAGGAAGGATCATCGAACTTGAAGAAGAACTAAAGTCTACACGCAAGGACTACATGGAAGAGATCGTAGCTCTAGCAAGACACAATAACGATCTTAAGTACGAGATCGAAGAACTCAAGAAGAAATTGGCGCTCAAGAATGAAGACAAGTACGTCGGCTGCCCAAGCAACTACATCATCATCGACGACACCGATTCGGATCCAAGTGAACCCGACTTTGAAGACGAAGCTGGAGCAGACATCATGGAGTCTTCCACCGGTTCAAATTAGTAGATGACCCCCACATATTAGTAGTATTACCTCCATGTAAACATTATAGTACACGCACTTTTGCGATAGTTAGATCGTTGTAAGCCCTTTGTTTGATTGAATGAAGTGATTTTGTGTGCATTTGCTCATATACATTGGGTAGTGTTTCTCTTTAGACCCCACTCTATTCTTAATTTCTCGTCTTTTCTAAACCCATCAGATGCCTCCGAGACGCGACCCGGGTTTGTTTTCCCGAGAGATCACCCAGTTGATTCAGCGGCGAACACTTTGATTCAAACATTGGTGCAGAACCAAGGCAACAACAACAACAACAACAACAACAACCCACCACCACCACCACCTGCGGATCACTTGACTCGTTTCCTTAGGCTGAATCCGCCGGTGTATTCCAGTAGCACCGAGCCAATTGTAGCAGATGATTGGCTCCGCAAGATAGGAAGGGAGTTGACCACTGCAGGATGCACGGATGGAGAAAAAGTGAAGTTTGCTGCACACCAACTTGAAGGACCAGCAGCAGCATGGTGGGAAAATTTTACAGCCACTTACCCTGTAGACACTGTCACATGGGATCGGTTTGACAAGCTTTCCGCCTTGCCCATGTTTCAGCAGGAGCTATGGCCATGAAGAAGCGTGAGTTTCGCAACTTACGCCAAGGAGGAAGGACTGTTGGCGATATGTGGATGATTTTAGTAAGTTAGCACGTTATGCCCCGGATAGCGTTGCTACGGATGCGACTAAGCGTGAGAAGTTTCGGAAGGACTGAATGATGAGTTCAAGATGCGAGTTGATGGTAGCAAGTTTCAATAACTACCAGAGTTGGTAGACCGAGCCCTCATGATTGAAGGAAAGCAGCAGCAAATTGAGAACCGCAAGAGGAAGTATGGGCAGGGAAAGTATAACTCTGGAGCTCAGCAGAAGCCTCGTTATACCCCTAAACAAGGAATTCAGTTTCAGCATACCCATGGAGGAGGTAATTCGCACAACCATAATGGCACCAAGAATGGGAACGGGAATGGAGGAAGCAACGGACAAAACCGCACCAACCCGTCAACACCATCCAAGGTAGACCTGAGTCACATCACTTGCTTTAAGTGTCGCAAGACTGGACATTATGCAAATGACTGTCCAGAAGGCTAGAATGGAAATGGCAATGGAAGCTCTGGAAAGAAGCCAAACCCTTTCAACAGGGGACAGGTGAACCACATTGATGTGGAGGAGGTTGAAGATCAGCCCGATGTAGTAATCGGTAAGTTTTTGGTTAAGTCATTTACTGCGGTTGTTCTTTTCGATCTTGGTGCATCGCATTCATACATATCAAGGGATTTGTGGATAAGTACAAATTACCGACCCAAGCCCTTAGGTCACCCATGCTAGTAACCTCACCCGGAGCGAGAATACATGGCTAGTAAATGGTGTGATCGATGCCATTAAGGATTGGACACTATGTTTTCCCCTCGGACCTAATAGTTACGGAATCCCAAGGATTGGATGTGATATTAGGAATGGATTGGTTATCAAGTATGGAGGAACATAGATTGCACCACTAAGTCAATTTTGCTCACCACACGGAAGGAAGAAGGATCAAATGCATTATCACGACACGAGCGAGGAGGCGCAAGTAAATTGCTTATCGGGAGTTGTGCGGGAAGAAGTACCGTGGTGAAGGATTTTTCGATGTATTTCGGAAGAATTGCCGGAATGCCACGGATAGAGACATTGAGTTTTGATTGAACTTTTGCGAGAACAGGTCCAATATCAAAGCGACCATACGGGATGCCCGCACGAGGATTTGGCGGAAATCAAGAAGCAGATTAAGGAACTATTGGATAAAGGTTTTATCGCCCAAGTTCTTCACCTTGGGGATCACCCGTCTTGTTAGTGGAGAAGAAGGATGGATCGTTAAGGATGGTTGTTGATTATCGTGGATTGAATGAAGTAACAATCAAGAACAAGTACCCACTACCAATGATAAATGATCTGTTTGATCGTTTGCAAGGAGCTAAAGTGTTTTCCAAGATCGATTTGCGATCGGGTACCATCGATTGAAGATTCGGAGCAGGACATACCTAAGACAGCGTTTACCACGAGATATGGACTGTATGAGTACACCGTTATGTCATTTGGATGACTAACGCACCAGCCTATTTCATGAACCTGATGAACAAAGTGTTTATGGAGTTTTTGGATAAGTTAAATCGTGGTGTTCATTGATGATATTTTGATTTTCTCGAAGAATGAAGAGGAACATAAGGAACATTTGCGATTGGTTTTGGAGAAACTAAGGAACACCGTTATATGCCAAGTTCAGCAAGTGTGAGTTTTGGCTAAAGGAAGTTGGATTTCTTGGACATGTTATATCCGGAGAAGGAATAGCAGTTGACCCCACGAAGGTTGAGACCAGTAACCAAATGGGAAGCACCAACGACAGTTGGAGAGATTCGAGTTTCCTTGGACTCGCAGGATACTACCAAGATTCATTGAAAATTTCTCAAGGATTGCAAAGCCTATGACAGAATTGTTGAAGAAGGATACCAAATTCATATGGACTGAGGACTGCGAGGCAAGTTTTCAGGAGTTGAAGAAAAGGTTGGTTACCTCACGGTATTAATATTGCGGATCGGACCAAGGATTATGAGGTGTATTGCGACGCTTCACGTCGAGGACTTGGAGCAGTGCTTATGCAGGAAGGAAGAGTTGTTTCGTATGCTTCACGACAGCTTAAGCCTCACGAGTTGAATTATGCCACACATGATTTGGAGTTAGCAGCCGTTGTGCATGCTTTGAAGACATGGAGACATTTTCTCATTGGAAATCATTGTGAGGTGTACACGGATCACAAGAGTTTGAAGTACATCTTCACACGGAAGGAATTAAATCTCAGATAGAGGAGATGGTTAGAGCTTATCAAGGATTATGATATGAGATTGCATTATCACCCCGGAAAGGCTAACGTTGTAGCAGACGCATTGAGCCGTAAGAGCCACGTCAATACCCTAATGATGGGAGGAATACCCAATGAGTTAGCCGAGGACCTTCGAGAGCTATGTTTGGAAATAGTTCCGAGAGGCTATGTAGCAGCATTGGAGATTCAGTCTACACCGATGGACAAAATCGAGAAGCCCAAAAGCAGATAAGGAAGTTGCCTCTATAAAGGAGAAAATGGGCAAAGGAAAAGCTAAAGGATTTCGTGAGGATGAGCACGATACCCTATGGTTTGAGGACCGTGTTTATGTGCCAAATAACCCGGAGATCGGAAGTTGATTTTGCAAGAAGCCCATGATTCACCCTATTCGATTCACCGAGGAATACCAATATGTATTTGGATTTGAAGAATACTTTCGGTGGACGGAATGAAGAAGGATATTGCAGAATATGTAGCAGTTTGCGATGTATGTCAGAGAGTAAAGGCAGAACATCAGAAGCCAGCAGGATTGTTACAACCATTGCCGATACCCGAATGGAAGTGGGATAAACTAGGCATGGATTTCATCACAGGTTTGCCAAAGACTCGTTCAGGATATGACTCGATATGGGTTATAGTCGACCGCTTGACGAAGGTAGCGCATTTCATTCCAGTCAAGACTACCTATAGCAGCGCTAAGTTGGCAAAGATATACATGACTAGAATTGTGTGTTTACGGAGTTCGAGGAGTATCGTGTCGATAGAGGAACAATTTACCTCAAAGTTTTGGAACCAGTTGCACGAAACATTGGGAACCAGGCTGGAATTCAGTACAGCTTTCCACCCACAGACCGATGGACAGACTGAGAGAGTCAATCAGATTTTGGAGGATATGTTGAGAGCTTGTGCACTAGATTATGGATCTAGTTGGGATGATAATTTGCCGTATGCAGAATTTTCTTATAACAACAGTTACCAAACCAGCTTGAAGATGGCACCTTTCGAGGCTCTGTATGGAAGGAGATGTAGGACACCGTTGTCATGGGACGAAACTGGAGATCGTCAGTTGTTTGGACCAGATTTGATTAAGGAGTCTGAGCAAAAGCTTAAGTTGATTCGAGATAGGCTCAAGGTAGCCCAGTCCGCACGTAAGAGCTATGCGGATTCAAAGCGCAAAGCGATTGAATATGAAGTTGGAGCAGTATATCTTAGAGTATCCCGCTTGAGGAGTTAAGTGTTTTGGAGTTAAAGGAAAATTAGCACCACGTTTAGTTGGACCGTATAAAATTTTGCAGCGCATGGGAGAAGTTGCTTATAAGCTGGAATTGCGGAGGGACTGTCGGGGAGTTCATGATGTATTCCATGTTTCTCAGCTGAAGAAATGTCACTCCGAGATAGCAGAGATACCGCTAAGAGATACAGTGCCACTGGAAGCAATTCAGTTGAAGGATGACTTAACATATGAGGAAAAACCAGTCAAGATCCTCGATTATGCCAGCAGAGTTACTCGCAGCAAGGTTATCAAGTTTTGCAAGGTTCAGTGGAGCCACCACACTGAAGATGAAGCCACCTGGGAAAGAGAGGAAGATTTGCTCAAGGACCACCCTCACCTATTTTCTAGCCAACCCGAATCTCGAGGGCGAGATTCATCTTAAGGGGGGTAGGTTTGTAACATCCCAAATTTTCAATTTGGAATGTTATACATTAAGTCATCATGCATATCATATTTTCTTGCATTTTTCGATCCTAGAAAATTTCACGCAACTCAAGGACCCTCGGAGAGTTGGAATTTCATTATTTTCATATTTGGGTTTTCTCAAATTTTGAAAATAGGATCATTATTTATTTATTTATCTTCAAATATTTTTCCAATAAAAAATTACGGAGGAATAATATGACTTTCCCAACATTTAGGAAAATGAAGATTTAATAAATAAATCAAATTTTGGGTTTTTTCGAGGTTTATTTGCTTTAGGGAAAAAATGAGTATTTTAAAAATATGCATTTTGGCCCGTATTAAAGTTCATTTTGTTCGACTCATTTTTAGGAGTCGGGAAATTTTTTTAAAAGTTTGGAGTTCGTTTAGTTTTATTTTAATTGTTTCGTTTTTTTTAAAAACGCCATACCTTTGGGCCAAGGGCCCACTGCCCAGCCGCCCTCCCTCCTGCGCCCAGCCTTGAGCCGCCCGCCCCCGGCCGAGTCCGAGGAGGACTCCTCCTCCCTTGCTTGCCCCCCTCCCCAAGCTACTCCCCCCTCTTTATATACCCCTCACCCCCCTCTCCTCTCCAACCCAGCCGCCGCCCGCCCCAACCCGCAGCCGCCCGCCGCCCTTTGTGTAAATCGCCCGCCGCCACCCCTGCGCCGCCGTGTGCGACCCGCCGCCCCGGAGCCTCGAGCCCTGCCGGCAACCTCGCGGAGGTAGCCACCACGTCACCCCGGTCGGTTTTGTTTTTAAAACCCGTCCGGTTTTCTTTCGTTGTTCGGTTTTTTTAAAACCCTAGATTGGTTTATTTCTTTTCTCGGTTTAGTTAATTAGTGAACGTTCACCGATCCGTTCGTTCTAACGAACGCGTTCGCCGGTTAGTTTCTTTAACGAACGTCCGTTCGTTTAACCGTTCGTCGTTTTTCTCTTAAATCGGATTTAATCCGTTATTTTCCGATTTCGATTTCGATCAATCTTGAATCAGTTTATTTTCTCGCTCGTTTATCGAATCGGTGATTCAAGCGCTGGAGTTTCGTTTGAAACCGCCGTTCCGACTAATCCACTTAAACAAAGTTTTGCTACTGTAACAAAAATTGATCTAGTTTCAAATTGCTAAAACCGAGTCGTTTTTCTTCGACGTTTGACTTTCGTTGCTTTATTTGATTCGATTCTCTTTGCCAGGGTTCTTAAGTTGAATTTTCTGGTTAGATCTTCTATCCGAGATTTCCCTGTGCATTAGATGAGTACTTATTGTATGCTTGTTGTTTGTCTGCGTTAGATCACCGGTCGCCGCTTGTTACTTGAGTCTCTAGGTTTCGGATCGTCGACAAGGCAAGTAACACTTGATCATACCTTTTCTACTACCCAGTTTTATGCATTAGCTCTATTCCTCAAACACTTGCATGTTTAGGATCTAATTAAACTGTGGGATAGGAAGTAGATTGAGGTAGTACCTATTACCTGTTTTACTTATGAAACCTTGGGAGTTACTTCTACGTTTGCTTAATATGCCATGCTATGCCAGTAGACGTGGATTGGGTGAGTGAATATCCATGACAGATGTGAGATTGTTAATTAATGGTTTATCTAAGGTGGCAACAAACACACATCTGGGTGGATTGAGGCACCTGGTTTCTATCGAGACTTGCTGTATTTCTTGGACCGCCACCCAGGCTCAAAGGGATCATAAGATTATTCAAACTAGAAACTTCCGTGTGCAGCCACAAGACATTATGGGCTCTGCATAGCTGAGTAAGTTGTGCGAACTCTTCGGGTAGGCTAGCTGATGTAGGGGATGTAGGTTGGTACGGTCTACCCACATGTAAGGTGCTAGCGCTTACGAAAGACTGTGTCTCGGTCATCCGTCTCTCAAACACCATGTAGTCACGAGAACCAAGCGGAGGCGATCGAGTCTTGTGGGGAAAAGTCATAAACCTCTGCAGAGTGTATAAACTAATCATGATTAGCCGTGTCCCGGTTATGGACGTCTTGAGTACCTAGTACTTGAATATCATGTGAATCTCATCATGTTACTTCTAATTAATGTTATTGGTTTTTTTTAA
This sequence comes from Aegilops longissima, assembly GCA_021605205.1. Lineage (NCBI taxonomy): Eukaryota > Viridiplantae > Streptophyta > Magnoliopsida > Poales > Poaceae > Aegilops > Aegilops longissima. The sequence continues at coordinate 325,836,432 of CM038680.1, forward strand.
TGAGTACTTTTAATTGGGATTGAGGATCTGTCAACCATTCTCAATGTTTAACAACCACCATGATAGTTAAACAAATTTATTCCTTTGAAGTAGGGAAAATTAGCTTTATGCAAAGCGTAACCGTAGAGCTTTTCCACCAGCCATATATGCATGTAGTATAGGCTTATTCCTTCATTTCTCTCTATGTGTTACATTGCGGCATATTCCATGTCTTGACCCGTTTTGGGCTGCAACTTTCATGTTGCGAGACTTTTAGACGACAGTAAGGTGTTTTAGGTCGTGGTTCTATACTCGATGATGCCGATGGAGTTGATGGACTCACTTATCTTCCAAGTCTTCCGCTGTTATCGTTATTAGATGGCCTTAAGCCATATTTATTGTAATAAGTCCCCTTTTGGACAACGCTGTAATGAGTGTGTGATTGCTACTCGCTATAAATCCTTGAAATCTTGTGTGGTGTCAGCATTACTGATCCAGGGATGACACTGAGCACAGAGACTTGATCCATTCGGGTCGGGTCGCTACAGCGGTTTACCACCGGGCGGGTCATGATACCAAAATATATATATGACCAAGTTTTATAACCAAGATTGTAAAAGATAACCAAATATGGAAATATATGATACCTGTGAATTTTAGGCATAGTGTTGGCTGGCCAACTTTGTAGTGAGGGTAATAACCCTAATTCGGAGTACAAGTAACTCCTGTTATATGATGCCGGTTTACCAGAAAACCGTTCCGGGCTGTGATAAACACCGGTTTATTTCATACTGGTGACTTTGAGTCAAAACCAGACCAGGCTGATAGTCTCCGGATTATAATTTGATCATGTACTGACAACTTGGAGTTGAGAGCCTAACCGGGTTGATGAACACCGGTTTAGAAATATAACAAATCTTGTCAAAAAGAGTAAAAACTTAGCAAAAGGCGAATAAAAACCCTTGTAGTCGAGGCTTTTCACGGGCTGCCAGGCCCCAAATTCGAGGCTTTTCATGGGCTGCCAGGCCACTGAGTTAAACCATTTCACAAAGCCTTTTAAGATGGTCCTCAATCCTTAACCAATCATCGTTTTAACTTGACAAGTTCAGGGTCTTTCTTTTAGAATAACTTGTCAAAGTTCGAAGGGTCATACCAGGTTTACCTGGGCGGAGTAACTTACTTAAATAGGCAGGTTAACCCGGGGTTTTAGGTGTATACACCAGGCTTCCAAGCCATGGCTTGATAGCCTATTACAAGTGTAGATTCTTTGTTCATTTCGACAGCAAAGAATCCCCAAGTAACATTTGAGTTGTGCTCAGTGGGTGCCTATGTTTGAGTTGTTGTTTTACAACACTCACTTTGGGCCCGGATTGATTTGGCTTTGAGCCGATCAAGAAGTGTGACTATGGTTCAGATACGACCAAGCCCCCAAGTGATGCTGTGGCATTACGCTGATCAAGAGGTGTAGCTATGGTTCAGATACAACCAAGCCCCCAAGTGATGTAACATAAAGCTTTGAGAAGCTGAATCAAGGGGTAAACCGGACGCTGCTTTATAAACATAAGCTCCATGTAACCACACATGATGTAAGAAAAACAACGGATACCCCGCTTTAGCTGAGGTCCCGGTTTATTATATTGATCATAATATATACATTGTCATAATATGTACAGAAGCAGAGCCTATGGCTCAAGTATAGTAAGGCCGAAGATGAGCAATATTCCATGGCCGGTTGGTCTCCTCCTCTGACTTACGTGAGTCTTTGCACTCACGAACATCGATGAGGTAGTACGACCCGTTGTGTAGATTCTTGCTGACCACAAAGGGTCCTTCCCAAGGGGGGGGACAGCTTGTGCATATCCGTCTGATCCTGAATGAGTCGAAGCACCAAATCGCCTTCTTGAAAAGTTCTGGTTCTAACCCGGTGGCTGTGATAATGACGCAGATCTTGCTGATAAATCACCGAACGGGCTGCTGCCATGTCACGCTCCTCATCTAACAGGTCAAGAGCTTCCTGCCGTGCCTTCTCGTTGTCAGCTTCAACATATGCTGCTACACGAGGTGAGTCATGATGGATGTCACTAGGAAGAACAGCTTCCGCTCCATAAACCATGAAGAACGGTGTGTACCCTGTCGATCTGTTGGGTGTGGTATTGATGCTCCATAACACAGAAGGTAACTCCTCAACCCAACAACCCGGCGTCCATTGCAAAGGAACCATAAGCCAGTGTTTGATGCCTCTCAAGATCTCTTGATTGGCCCTCTCCGCTTGACCATTGGACTAGGGGTGAGCCACTGACGATACGTCAAGCCGGATGTGCTCACGTTGACAGAACTCCTTCATGGCACCCTTTGACAGATTGGTACCATTATGCATTATAATCTTTGTGTGGAAAGCCAAACCGGAAGATCACCTTTTTGATGAATTGAACCGTCGTAGCTGCATCACACTTACTGACTGGCTCTGCCTCCACCCACTTCGTGAACTTATCAACCGCCACCAAAAGGTGGGTCTTCTTGTCCTTGGATCTCTTGAAGGGCCCAACCATATCCAGCCCCCAAGTTGCAAATGGCCAAGTGATTGGAATCATCCTCAATTCTTGAGCCGGTAGATGAGCACGTCGTTTTTGACATCCATCGCACCTTTTGACCAAGTCCTCGGCATCAGCATGAGTTGTTAACCAATAAAAACCATGACGAAACGCCTTGGCCACCAAAGACTTTGAACCGGCGTGGTGACCGCAATCTCCTTTATGGATCTCACGCAAAATCTCACGGCCTTCTTCAGGAGACACACAGCGTTGAAACGCCCCTGTCACACTGCAATGATGTAACTCTCCATTGATAATAGTCATGGACTTGGACCGCTGGATTATCTGCCTAGCCAAAGTTTCATCCTCTGGTAACCCGCCTCGGTTCATATACGCCAAATATGGAACCGTCCAATCCGGAATAACATGAAGAGCCGCCACCAACTGAGCTTCCGGATCAGGAATAGCCAAATCCTCTTCACTAGGGAGCTTGACGGACGGGCTATGCAGCACATCCAGGAAGACATTAGGTGGAACCGGTTTACGCTGGGAACCTAAACGGCTTAAAGCGTCCGCCGCTTCATTCTTCAGCCGGTCCACATGATCCACCTGATAACCTTTGAAGTGACCTGCAACGATATCCACCACACGACGATACGCTGCCATGAGTGGGTCCTTGGACTCCCAAGTGTCGAACACTTGTTGAGCCACCAGGTCCGAGTCACCGAAGCACTTAACTCGGCTTAGGTTCATCTCCTTAGCCATCTGAAGACCATGGAGTAAGGCCTCATATTCAGCTGCATTGTTAGTGCAAGGGAACATTAAACGGAGAACATAACAAAACTTATCACCTCTTGGGGAAGTTAATCGACTCGACCCCGAGCCCTCAATTGCTGGACCCATCAAAATGAATAGTCCAATAAGTATGATTCGGCTTCTCTTCTGGCGCTTGTAATTCTGTCCAATCATTGATGAAATCCACAAGTGCCTGAGATTTGATCGCCGTTCGGGGTATGTATTTCAACCCATGAGGCCCGAGCTCGGTGGCCCACTTAGCAATCCGGCCAGTTGCTTCCCTGTTTTGGATTATATCCCCCAAAGGAGCAGAGCTGACCACCGTGATGGGATGACCTTGGAAATATTGCTTAAGCTTCCGGCTTGCCATGAAAACTCCATACACCAACTTCTGCCAATGCGGGTACCTTTGCTTGGACTCAATGAGTACCTCACTGATATAGTAAACCGGGCGCTGAACCGGATATTCCTTTCCTGCCTCCTTGCGCTCCACCACAATAGCCACACTAACAGCCCGGGCGTTAGCTGCCACATATAGCAACAATGGCTCTTTGTCAACTGGAGCAGCAAGAATCGGCGGCTTAGCCAGCTGCCGCTTTAAGTCCTCAAATGCTTTATTAGCGGTGTCACTCCAGACGAAGTTATCCATTTTCTTTAGCATCAGATACAAAGGGATGGCCTTCTCGCCAAGGCGGCTGATAAACCGGCTCAACGCGGCAATCCGGCTTGCCAGGCATTGCACATCATTAATACACTTCGGTTTGGACAAAGAAGTAACGGCTTTGATCATTTCCGGATTAGCTTCAATGCCCCTGTTAGACAGCAAAAAGCCCAAGAGCTTGCCTGTCGGTACACCAAAGACGCACTTGGCCGGATTAAGCATCATTTTATAAACCCGCAGGTTATCAAAGGTCTCCTTCAAGTCATCAATTAATGTCTCCTTCCATGATTTCACCACAATGTCATCTACATATGCATGAACATTGCGGCCGATTTGATCATGAAGACAATTCTACACACACCGCTGATAGGTCGCCTGGGCACTCTTTAGCCCAAAGGGCATAGACACATAACAGAAGGCTCCAAAAGGAGTTATGAAGGTTGTCTTCTCCTGGTCATAACTACCATTTTGATCGATGGTAGCGAATACGCATCGAGCTCAAGCGCTCGCAACCCGCCGTAGCATCAATGATTTGATCAATACGAGGGAGGGCAAAAGGATCTGCTGGATAGGCTTTGTTGAGATCTGTGTAGTCCACACACATACGTCAAGTGTCGTTCTTCTTGAGCACCAGCACCGGATTAGCCAGCCACTCAGGATGAAATACTTCAACGATGAATCCAGCCGCCAAGAGCCTGGCTACTTCTTCACCAATAGCTTTGCGCCTTTCTTCATTGAACCGGCGAAGAAATTGCTTGACCGGTTTATACTTGGGATCAACATTGAGAATGTGCTCAGCGAGTTCTCTCGGTACACCTAGAATGTTAGAAGGCTTCCACGCAAAGATGTCCCGATTCTCACGGATGAACTCGATGAGCGCGCTTTCCTATTTCGGATCCAAGTTAGCGCTGATGCTAAACTGCTTGGACGAATCGCCGGGCACGAAGTCAACAAGCTTAGTCTCATCAGCCGATTTAAACTTCAGGGTCGGATCATGCTCTGTAGTTGGTTTCTTCAATGAAGTCATATCTGCCGGATCAACATTGTCCTTATAGAACTTCAATTCCTTAGTTGCACAAACCGACTCAGCGTCGCATCTCCTTCTTCACACTCCAAAGCGATCTTGCGGCTCCCGTGTACTGTGATAGTCCCCTTATGACCCGGCATCTTGAGCTGCAGATAAACATAACAAGGCCTTGCCATAAACTTAGCATAAGCTGGTCGTCCAAACAGGGCATGATATGGGCTCTTGATTTTCACCACCACAAAGGTCAACTTCTCTGATCTTGAATCATGCTTGTCGCCAAAAGCAACCTCCAGAGCTATCTTACCAACGGGATATGCCGATTTACCAGGTACCACACCATGAAAGACCGTGTTGGATGGTTTAAGATTTTTATCTGTTAAACCCATGCGACGGAAGGTTTCATAATAAAGGATATTGATACTACTCCCCCCATCCATGAGCACTTTGGTGAACTTATAACCTCCCACCTGAGGTGCCACCACCAACGCCAGATGACCCGGATTATCAACCCGGGGCGGATGATACTCTCAACTCCACACAATAGGCTGTTCAGACCAGCGTAAGTATCGGCGAACCGCCGGTTCAACGGAATTCACTGCCCTTTTATGAAGCTTCTGATCGCGCTTGTCCAGGCTAGTGGTGAAGACATGATACTGCCCGCTATTCAACTACTTCGGATTGCTCTGGTAACCCGATTGCTGCTGCTGCTGTTGCTGATTCCCCTGATTATTATAACCGCCTTGGTTGTTCTGATTGCCTCAATTGCCCTGTCCACTCTGGTTGCCATGAAAGCCTGAACCGGAATTACCTCCACCGTAACCCGGCCCATGAGACCCGGGGCCTGAATCGCCACCCGGTCCAGGATCATACCGAAAAACCTCAGAGTTTTTGAACTCTTGCATGATGTAACAATATTTCCAGAGGTGCGTGGACGGTTTCTCCTTCGTCCCGTGCTTTGGGCAAGGCTGGTTCAACAGATAAGATAGGCGGTCCGGATTAGGACTTGGTCCTCCACCGTGCTGGGGCGGTTTACCTTTACGTTGTTGGCCTTTATCCTGCGCGTTGGTATTAGCCACAAAGTCCAAGCTATTATCCGCTTTACGCTTACCGTTGTTTCCATGGCCCGCCGAGTTGTGCTGCTGCCCCTTGGTATGTCCGCTCTTCTTTCCCTTCCCTGTCTTGTCATCGTCAGACTCGGGGTCCTTGGTACCATCAGAGTCGGCATATTTCACCAGAGCAGCCATGAGAGTCCCCATATCATTGCAGTGGCGTTTGAGCCCTCCCAACTTCAACTTCATAGGTGCAAACCGGCAATTGCCTTCCAATGTTAAAACTGATGTGTCAGTGTTAATGTGGTCCGATGAATGCAAAATCTCTGAAACCCGGCGCACCCAATGGATTGTTGATTCTCCTTCCTCCTGGACACAGGCAGCTAGGTCCACAATTGACATGGGTTGCTTGCACGTATCCTTGAAGTTCTGAATAAACCGAGCCCTCAGCTCGGCCCATGAACCAATGGAGTTAGCTGGTAACTTTTTCAACCAAGTTCGAGCCGTTCCTTCCAACATCATGGTGAAGTATTTAGCGCACGCTGCATCGTCCACATCCAGCATCTCCATTGCCATCTCATAGCTTTCCACCCATGACTCGGGGGATAAATCGGCGGTGTAATTCTGCATTTTTAGTGGGCCTTTGAAATCCTTAGGCAGGCGCATGTTGCGCAGTGCTAGGACGAGACACAGTACTCCCAAAGAGCTAGAGGTAACCCCTTGTTCCATCGATGTGGTTGGTCGAACCGGAGTAAGTTGGTGGGCCTCATGCTGTGCTGCTAACTCGGCTTCTCGACGAGCTCTGGCACGATCCACCACATCCTGAGCATCACCACCACCACCTGCCGGGTTATGGCCACGGGACGGATCATGGTTCCGCGCATTGCTTGATACGGTCGGTTCATCCATACGCCTGTTGTAGATCCGGCTTGGGCGGGGAGTAGAATGGATCCTCTCGCGACTATATGAATAAGTCTGCTGCTGAACTAAAGCCGCCTGAAGAAGCTCCCTAGCCCGTCTCATCTCGACTGCCACCGGAGACTCACCTTCGATCGGAAGGGCCGCCAGCCGTGAAGCGGCAGCGACAATGTTGTCCATCGGGTTAGAGTAATGACCCGGTGGTGTTGGGACATGCCGTGGCGAAACGTGATTCTGGCGAGGCGGATCCACCAAACGTGGCTGAACCGGCGCCCCCGCTCCAGGTGCCTCCGCCCGGTTTACCATCGGTGGATTACTGGTCCCCGCTCCTGGGGTGTTGAAGAGGTTCCTGGCCTCATAAACCGGCGGCAGGCGAGATTGGTACCTCCTCCTCAGGACATCATTTGACGCACACTGATCCAGCATAAGCCGGTAAGCCTATGCATCCAATGCGGCCCGTTCCGCAACCATTCTGGTATCCTTAGCTGCCAAGTCGGCTTTGCCCTGGGCAATCTAATCCTTCACCTTCGCGATTTCCGCATTATGTGCATCTTGATCCGCCGGGTTAACCTCTGCCATCAGTGTTGCCAAAGCGTCAAATAAATCAGATAGAACCTGAGCCGACGGTCGCACATGGCCTCCTGCCCCGGCCGCTGTCGCTGCTGCTAATCCGGAAATCATCGCTGCTGCGGTCGAAGAGTGAAGTGCTGATTGTGTACCGACCATGAAGATTGCAGCCCGGTTTGGCATATCAAAGGGGTCCGGAATACTGTCGCCATCAGAACAGCCCCCAATCCGGCCATCTTGCAACTGATATAACGACTCGGTCTCTCCGGTTGATGACTCGTCGCTGGAATAAACGACGGTTTCACCACCAGATTCTAATCTGTCCTCAGATTCGCCTCCGTGGATGACTCCCACGAAGGCACGCTTCATGACAGGCTTAACCCGGGCAGATCTCGCACGCTGAGCCGTTTCAACGAAGTCGGTGCAGATGTCTAGCTCAGATCCCGGTTCGCCGATCTTGCCAATGAATACGTGTATGCCACCAAAGGGGACACGGTACCCGTACTCGATTGAGCCGGCCTCGGGGCCCCAGCCTGCATCGTCGATGTAGAGCTTGCCCCGACGACTCTTGGTCATCCGGCCCACAACGTAGCCCTTGAGTCCTTCTAAACTGCCCTCTAAGAACTCGAAACCATCGTGCGATAGCCCATGGTGGCGCCAAGCGTAAATGGTTTTGTCACGGCGATGTCCTAGAAAAAGGACTTAGTCATGGAGCCATCGCGGGTTAGCAAGGGTTAAAGCGGACAAGGGGCGAGAGAGTTTATTCTAGTTCGGCCTGCGGTGAAGGTAAAAGCCTAATCCGGTTGTTGTGGAATTGCTAGGGTTTTCGATGACCGGGGGGCGAATCGCTTTGCACGAGTCTCGAGTTGTTATCATTATCCTCAAACGCCGCGGGTCGTCCCATTATATACATGGGTTGGCGCCGTCGATTCTGAATCGAGGCGGCTCATAGCGTGTCGGCCGGTCTTTTACCCTTTCTATCTTACAACACAAGTTTACATATCAACACCGGTTTTTGTCTAATGGCCTTAAACCGGCTTTTGGGCCCTGGGCCTTCATAAAGCGTCACCGTCTTTGTCTTCATGGTCTTCAGATACAGTGAACCATTATGGGGCTAACCCGGCCTCTCCTGGCCGGTTTACACCCAGTAGTAATATCCCCAACAGCGGGCTTCTTCTTCTCTGCCTCCTTTAGTTTCTTCTCGCTTCCCAGGACTGTGGTGTACTCAACATCTAGCCCAGCGACCCACTCATCATTTGAGTTTTCGAACATGCGTTTGAAGCGAGCATGGCATTCTTTCACTGTTGCGGAAGAACGGGTGTAGATGACGTCGAACTCATCGCCGGTGATGGTTCTAACCTTGTACTCACCGCCGATAATGGAGATTTGGGACGCCATGGATTTGGGAGGAGGTTAGGATTAGTGGAACTGCCGTAATGTGAAAGGGCGGACGACTAGGGCGGTTTATCGATTGTAAAAATGTCGAGTGAAAGCGGCGTGCGAATGGCAGGGTAGTGGCTTGCACGGTGGATAAATGGATTCATGCACAGTACTATGGGGCCCAATTAGATGTCATGTCTACTCGGCGCCCAATTAAATGGCTTTCGATGTCATGTCAAGCATCGGAAAATTACAGGTGATCTGAAGCTTTCCATTCTCCCATGATCACGGGCTTCCGAGAGCCCTTGGATCTGAGATCGAGCAGTTGCATGGCGTGATTCTAGACCTATGGGTGAATATCCTATCACGGAGGTTATTCTGCAAATTTTGAAACTTAGCATGCGACCGTTCGATCTCAGATCCAAGGCTGCGACAACCGTATCATGGTCAGCCTCTACGACCGTCGCCTCGCTTCACTTTGGTCGCGCCCTTAGAAGATTTAACACGGTGCGTTAGGCTATCGATGTTGGCATGTCATACATAGTCATCCTTAGTCACTCATACAACAAGGTTAGCTATAAGGTTGGCTATAAGAGTATTTTTTGTTTACTTCTCTCTATCTCTTTCTTCGTAGTATTTATTGCATTTGCCAAGGCGTGACCTCTTCCAATGAAATGGTGCTTAGATGAGGTGCTATGGGCATTAAATGGCCTAGAAACTCAAGTCCCCAATGCATAGGTGCTTAGTTATTCACTACTAGGAAAAACCTTATACACAGAAGTTTATCAGTAGCGCGGTTTAAAAATGGGCGCTACTGCTAATTAGTAGTAAGCGGGGTATAAAAACCGCTACTACTAAGTTGATAATAATGGCGAGGGTATAAACCCGCTGCTACCAAATAGTCTCCAACAATGTCCCCGGGATAGGCCATAGTAGTAGCGAGGGGTGTAAAACTGGCGCTACTACTAAGTAAGTAGTAGTAGCGCAGTTAAAACCCCCACGCTACTACTAAGAGTGTCCACCCGGCCCGATCCACACTCCACCACCCTACCAACCGTCCCACACCACCCACCCCCGTCCGTCTCAAAAAAACCACGCAGCCGATCCAGATCCCCAACCTCCTCTCCTCTCCCAACCCACTCGCCGTCGGCCTCCTTCCACCTCCTCTCCTTCGTCCGCCCGCCCCATGCCCCCCCCCGCTGCATGCGCCACACCGGCGGCCGTGCGCCCGCCTCTCCCGTCTCGCGCCGCTGCCCGCCCCGCCCCCTCCGCCGCGCACGTGCCCGCCCGCCGCAGCGCCAGCTCCTCCTCCGCTACGGCATACCGCTGCACATTCAGGGCGGGCGGGCGCCGAGGGCGTGCGGACGGAGGTGGCGCAGATTCAGGTCGGTAACAACTGCGGGCGCCGAGGGCGTGCGGACGGAGGTGGCACAGATTCAGGGCGGTAACAACTACGGGCGCCCCACATCCCCTTCACGAGCTGCTGCCCAATCCTCCTCTGCCTCCGTGGCCTGCAGCACGGGATCCCAATCATGTCTGATTATCCGTGGGTCATCGCATGGTCCACCGTCGTTGTTCCCTTAGCACGCCGCCTGCACTTCCTCTTGCTCGCCGCAATCGCTGGGTCACAAGTTCATCTGTTCGTGCCTGGATTGTCGCTGAGGCCCTGCCTGGGAGTTGCTCTGTTGTCAGGTACGTTCGTCCATGCCGGCGGCTGTGATGCATGATGACCCATGGTTAGGATCACTTGCTTTGCATGAACTGCTTAGGCCATGTGCATATTAATTAATCTGTAGCTAGCTTCTGCTCTTGATAGCCAGCTGATCGATGCACTTGACCAAAATTGGGGATCAGAAAAAAAAATCTACAGTAAAACAAATATGTACTACTCCCTCCGTCCCATAATGTAAGGCGTTTTTGACTCTAAGAGTCAAAAAGCGTCTTATATTAAGACGGAAAAAGTATCTAACAAAGTGCAAGGTTAAATATTACAAGCTTGTACGTGGTAAGTAAACAAAGCCTGAATCCGACTTTAATTTAATTAGTGTGGCGCAACTATTCGTTTTTACGGGAGTCAGAATTTCTATCTCATAAGATTTTAGTATAAATAAATTTTGGGTTTGGATGCTCATGCAGGTCGGTGTCTGCGCCCTGCTGCTCGCGGCGGTGCTGCTCCTCTCCGCGCCGGCCGCCACAGGTGCGGCTCCCCTCCTCTGTCCTCCGATTCGGTTCTGCTCGCGCGTGTGCTGGCGGGTGGATGCCTGCCGCTCCCGTCTCGTTGGTCATGTCGGTGTATGTGCCGCTGGGTTACTAGTTCAGCTCGTTCCCTCCATGCTGCTGCTATCTTGAGCTTCAAGCGTCCTTCCACGCTGCTGCTCTCTTGAGCTTCAAGCTTCGAGCTGATTCTCAAGCGGATTAGTTATAGTTAGCTAAAACATCCTTGCGCCGAGCTCTGGTGTGCTCTGTCACAACTGAAGCAAAATACAGTACTGTAGTTAGTGAAAACATCTCAGTCAAGTGTGTTTGCTGTGCTGCTAGATTGAAAGAACTTAAGCCGCACTGTAGAGTAGATAGTTCCTACTACTATCTTGAGCTTCAAGCTGATTCTTAAGCGAATTAGTTAGTTGAAACATCCTCACGCCGATCTGTTCACAACTGAAGTGAATTACAGTTAGTTAGTTAGCTAGAACGTCTCAGTCAACTGCGTCTGTTGTGCTGGTAAAAGAACCTAATTTGCAGGATACATCGTGCATATTGGAACAAGTATGTGTTTGTTGTGCATCTGGCGTGCCAATTAACCTTCTTACTTCGTTCTTGTTCTGCATGAAGCGTCGATTAAGCTAGATCCGAGCAGGAACATCACCATAAAATGGGATATTATGTCGTGGACTCATGATGGTTATGTTGTGAGTAGCACTTCAACATCTGTGTCTCTCATCCCAACCTATGAATTAGGCTAGCATTGATTTTTACTGAGGTTTTGATGACCTCAACAAGTAAGTAGCATGGCCAGTGATCGGCTACATACAAACTCAGCTACAAGTAGTATATATAGATATAGTGGACTACTGGACTCAAGTGCAGTGATCAGCAGATTGTGGATAATAATATGGTCACCCTTTGGTGGACCAGGCCGAGAGCTTCGTGGAGATGGACCCGCTGGAGCCGACACTTCGCGGTTTTGAGATCTTTGCTTTCCCATGCAACCAGTTTGGTGGGCAGGAACTTGGTATTGATAAGGAAATTGTTCAGATTGCTTGCATGCCGAGTATCTGATTTCTGACAAGGTAAATGTGTGCCTGATACTTCCTCCTTTTTTGGTGTCTCTGTTTCAAGCTGAAAGAAATGATTGCTTTTGTGTAAAATGTACACTATGACTGCTTCCATAACAGTTACTATATTTAACTGAGGAAAACCGATCCTGCATGTCTTATCTATTCATTGCTACTTTGTATGTGCCTTATGATATGTCCTCGTATATGTCTGGACTGAAATATGAGTGTCTTGGTCCTTCTTATATTATTATTTTATGATCTCAGTCAGCCTCTTTCGCACCCATTGTGTCGAGGACCAATGGCAGTATGTTCATTTTGATGTCTTTTGATTTGTGAGTAAATATAAGTTAACCTGATTACGTGGTTGCATGATTTGCCTGATTCTGTGTTTCTTTTGGGCTTTATTTTTTCTATGCACTTGTCAAATCTATATGCGTTCTTATATAACTATTCTATGCACTTTTCACTACTAGGAAATAGCTTATAGCTTCAATTGTGCATTATGGCTTAAATAAGAATCTCTGGAAAAAAATATTGCACTGCTGGCATCTACGTACGCATTTTTTTTTTCGTGCCATTCTTGAAGAGTCGAAGTTTACGAACCTTTGTTTGTAATGTTGCAGGGTTCTAGTAGCGATGATGATGGTCGTCGAGAGGTTCGTGGACTGGACGGTGTCGTGGCTGCCGATGTAAAGAGCAGCGAAGCTGCTGCTTGTTCCCTACCTCCATCCGCTAGTGGCGAGGCACAAGGACGACATCGACCGGTCCGATTGGGCGAGGGCGAGGCGAGGGCGTGACTGCGTCGCAACTCAAAGCGGCGGCTGCCGTCGATCAGGTGTGGCTCTTTGAGGCTATCAATGTGTTTAAATCGCAGCTGCAGGCGCGAGATCAGGCGGGCGGGCGCCGCACATTGTGAGTGGTCAATTTTCGGATCGGGCCATAACAACTTCGTGAGTAGTTGCTTATGTAACTGTGCGATAGAATGGAATTATACATGAGTTGCTACTATAAGGAGGAATGTAGTTGCTTATGTAACTGTGCGATAGAATGAAATTATACATGAGTTGCTGCTACAATGAGGAACTGGAGAAGACACGATAACTGTGTGATAGAATGAATTTGGTTGATTTTATGTCTTTTAAATCCTAATAAGTTAGTAGTGGCGTGGGGATAAAATGGCGCGCTACTAGTATTTAGGATACTAGTAGCGTTGGGACTATAGACATGCTACTGCTATTTCATTAGTAGTAGCACGGTTCATAATAGCAGTAGCGCGGATTGAACCCTCGCTGCTAGTAACAAAGTTAGTAGTAGCGCGGGTTCGACCCACGCTACTACTAACTTTTAGCTGTAGCGCGATACTAGTAGCGCGAGTACCTGCGCTACTAGTAGCCATTTTACCCGCGCTGCTAGTAGCCTTTTCCCTAGTAGTGATTTGTTGCTAAGTTTGCTTCATCTAGGTACACACGCTTATCACTGTTTCTTCCTGGGGTCACCAAACTAGTCTCTCTCTTCTTAATTAACTTGCCACATCAGACTTTATGTCTATGCGGCAGGCTTAGCACATGTAGGATCAAATACAATAGTGGGCTATAAGCCCGCTTTACATGGTATTTTTGCATATGTAGGGGAAAGAGGCAAGGAAAAAGTGGAGGAGTGGCCTCTCAAGCAAGAGCCAGCCTCTACATGGTGGAGCATCGAGAGAGGCACCTGCATGGAGGTGGTCAGGAATCGGGAGACTCAAGCTGGTCGTAGCGCCGCAGTTAAAATGATAGTGTCAAGTCAAATCACCGGGCCCCACCTGTCCAGCAGTAACTCACTGTCAAATCACACATCCCTACGTTTGCAGCAGCCTACTCCCTCATCTTCTCGCGTCTCTGTCGAACCGACTAGGCAGAACTACCCCACCTACCGCGCAGGAAAAGCCCCGCCCTCGACTTTTAAATAGTACAGTATACTAATTTTGTATCCACGGATTACGCCATGGATCAAAGCCTCAAGAAAAGGGCGGTACACATGTACGGAGTATACAGCACGCCCGTCGCGTTCGCATAGCACCCCAGACGGTCGGTTGGTCTGGCACGCCGCTCTCCAAATCGGACGCGCGTCATATTGCGTTTGCACACACATGTGGGTTTGCAATTGAGAATCGACCATAGGCACACTTCCCGGCCCCGCAAGTCGAGTGAGTTAATAGAAGAGAGGCGGCGATAGTACTACTAGAAGTGTTGTAGGAGTACATACGTTGGTACCTAGGCGATCCACGCAAGACCACGGAAGATCGGTTCGTCCATGCATGTGACCGAGACTCTAGCGAACCACGCTGGATTGGCTATCGTCTACATATCGTGCAGGCTGTGTTGTACAGGGTTGTAGTTCTAGTGAGAAATCTAAAAAAGGTTTCTTGTCATCTTGCAAAATTAGGTGTCATGTGCTTCGGATCACTGCGAGGGTTAAACAGCGACAACTGAGTTGGGCTAGTCAATGGGGGCACTCGCACGAAGACTACTCGGCTGCCATCTAGGTCAAGCCGGCTATGTTAATTAGGACATCTATTGACGGACCCCTTTTCTACGAGTTTATCTTTAGTTTGAGCTTTGATCCTCGTCTAGTTTGTCCCTCGGGATTCATCTTGTCTCCTTTGGGTAGTGAGGTTATGATTTCTTGTCATGTGGCATTTTTTCGTGTTATATGTTATAATCCGGTGCTTCAGATCAAAATGACGACAACTGCGCCTCCGGGGCACGTGCATGAAGACTTCTTAACAGTCATTGCCGAGGTCAAGCCGGCTCCGAATGGTAGACAAAAGAAAACTAGTACTCCACTATATAGGCAGGAGCCTCCGCGCTTGCTTGCTAGTGTTGCTCTCTTCACACTGTCTCGTCCTCTCCAGATCTAAACACGACAGCGGTGGCCACACTCTATCTCTCTACTCACCGCTGGTCACAGATCCAGTCAGATCCTCTCCGCCGGGGAAGGTTTGAAGGTGCAACGTTCATGCGGTCATCCTCGATGACGGCTCTTACTCACTGCCAGCGCGTCCCGATCAGCGTACCTTGCCGTTCTCTCCCAAGCATCGCTGGCGAGGGAGGGCCTCCCACCCCTTCTTCCTCGCTACCGTAGTGTGGGCAGATCCGGCCTCCCGCTGCCCACCTAGCGACATCCCGGCGACCCTCAGGTATAACTTCCTTCGAAACCGGCCTTGCTCTACTTCCCGAGCTCCTGACATCGCTGCATTTGTATCTTTTACTATTTCTCAGGCCCCTCATGTAGATAGGATCGATCGGCTGTTTGAAAACCACCTAATTTTTTACTGTTAAGAGGTAAAACTAGTTCATGCACTCGAATATAGTAGTACTTGGTTCAAACAAGGAAGAAAGAGGGTGGGGGTGGGGGAAGATTTTTTACCTGAATTTAGGACTTGGTTGAAAGAGGAAATAATGGGGGCAAAAAGTAGTAGAGACTGGCTATCCAACTGGTCTCTAGGTCTAATAGGGAAATAAAGAGAATGCAGTACAAACTCAATATAAACCCGATCTATTGGTTGAAAAAGGAAAGAACGTGGGGACTGGGGGACAAGTCAACAGAGTAAGTCCAGCACTAGATTTGCTAGCCTCACACAGTATAAGGTGGCTATATACCGAACAAAAATGGGACCAACCCAGATACCTCTTACGATGTTTGTTGCCCGAGCAGCTCTTATGTAATGCCCTTTGGTAAAATGTAGCGATCACCTTTGTTAAAAATAAGGACACGTTAAACCAATGTTGTTTTCAATATAATGCCTCGATAATATGAATCAATGGCACTTTTTTCATGTCTGCTAAATTTCCCATTAAGATAAGTTGCTTCTTTTAGTTAGAGATGCAAGCGTCCTGGTCCGCCTACTCTCCGGGAGCTTCACGAACAACCTTGATGTTGCTCAATTTTATTGCAACTAATGAAGAAGAAGCTCTGCGGGTTTCGTTTCGATGGAAATGGAACCGGGGCTGGAACCCTTTTCTTAAAAAAAGAAGAAGAAGAAGCTAGCTCATGGGACATTGCTTCATTTTAGGTGAACTGCACAAAAGGTCCCATGAATTGAATCATCCATGTTAGTGATTTGGTGTCATCCCTTCTCTGATGGCGTTGATTGCAGATATGGTTCCCATCATGAGGTATGTTCCTTTTGGTCGACCGTTTGCCAAAGATCCGCATGTTGATCCTGCTCTTGTGCTCTTGTTTTGCTTTGCCATAATAAAGCAGTAATGTTATTGTTTTGCACCTTAATCTAGTGGCACTATTAATTTGAGGCAATGTTTTGGCACTGCTAGTGCCACTGTTTTTTTATATATCGAAAGAGGGGGTTCCCTCCGATTTCATTAAAGAAAACCAACCATAGAGAACCATTATTGACAACATCTCGGTGTAAGCGGGCGGTTATGCAACTACTACTAGAGCGGATTGGGTACTAGCAGGAGACAAGTTAGCCACATAAGCTAGGCAGGTGGGGGACACAAGACCAGCTCGACCAAGTTTGGATTACAACCCAAATGCTACTAGAGAAACATCGGGGAGATAGGGAATGAAAGAGCCACTTGACATCGATCTAAGCACCCGGCCTTCATCCTTGCGGCCTTGCGGTACACCTCGTTTGCCACCTGCTCCACCCTAGTGTCACTGATAAAATGAAGTAATAATACAGTTAAAATGGAGCAAGTGTCCTCTCTATCATTTGATTTCCAATGTAGATAAAGAAAGTGCTTCTCTTTGTTAATGTATGTTTCATCAACTAGTCTCATTGTTAATGTTTAAGCGTTTCTGCAAACTGGGGTGCTTAATTTTAGTTGATCTGCACAAAAATAGACATTTGAATGTCTCAAGGCCCTTCCTTGTACTACCGTTGTACACTAATGTTCATCACTGGCAGAAGGTGTATCGGGGAGACTTGGGACGATTTCCAGTATGAGGCGTGGCGTACCGTATTGTAACACCCCGGATGTAACTTTCCATATTTGTAACTCCAACTCTTGCCATTTTCGGCATTGTGATATGATATTCCCTCCGTGGTTGGGTTTTTGTCTTTCGTTTTGCATTTTTTTCATGTCATGCATTTCATATCATGTCATCATGTGCATCGCATTTGCATACGTGTTCGTCTCATGATTCCGAGCATTTTCCCGTTGTCCGTTTTGCAATCCGGCACTCCTATGTCCCCGGCGTCCCCTTTTACGTTTTTCCGTGGCGGGTACAAAACTTTCTCGGAATGGACGAGGTTTGTCAAGTGGCCTTGGTATACCACGGTAGACCACTGTCAAGTTTTGGGTCATTTAGAGCTCGTTTGGTACTCAGCGGTTAACCGCACCCTCATAAAAGCCTCTTTTAAGTTGCAGCCCAACACCCTTTCAAAACATCCCAATAACCCATCTAAGTCACTTCCATGCTCTCCGTCGTTCGATCACGATCGTGTGGTAAACTGCACCTCATTTGGAGCTTCCTAGCTCCTTCTACCTATAAATATGCATCTCCCCTCCAAATCCGGATCCGAAACCCTAGCCCCTTTCCCTCCATGCCCGGACCGTCCGATCGCGCGGACGAAACCCGCCGCCGCCCGGACGAACGCAGCGCCGCCACGTGGCGCCACGCCACGCCGCCGCCGCGAAGCCCCCGCGGCCCGTGCGAAACCCTCCGGCTGAGCGCCCGCCCGCCGCCGCCGCGCCAGCAGACGCGCCCGCTCGCCAGGCCGCCGCCAGGCCCTCGCCGCCCGCCCGGCGGTCCTCGGCTTCGCCCGTCCAGCCCCGGCCCCGCCGCCCGTCGCCCGCCGCCCGCTCGCTCGCCGCCTCCCGCCGGCGCCGCCCGCCTCCTCGGCGGTCCCTCCTCCGTCGCCGTCCCGGCCGCCGCTGCTCGGCGAGCGCCCGCCAATCCTCGATCCATGCCCGTCGGATCTGAGATCCAAACGGGAGGTTGACTTCTTCTCCCCCCGAATTCCCTCTAAGTTATATTCCTGGCAGATTTTTGTTGCTTTTTCTTCATGCCATAACCCGTAGCTCCGTTTCGTGCGTGTAATATGTCAAAATGTTCGCCTCGAAGAGTAGATCATTTCATCTCATTGCATCATTTACATTTGAGCTCATCTTGATGCCCGAAATGCTGTTAGAAGAGGGCTATGTGATGTTAGTTTCTGTTTCTTAACAGAACATGCACTTTTGTCATTTTTTCCATGATTGATGTGTGCACCCTATGAATTTGAGTCCTACATTTGTTTTGTAATATTCCATGCCATCTTTCCAGGGATGTATGCCATGTATTTTTGTGATCTCTGTGGTGACTAGCACAAGCATGCAAACTAGGCTTCATGATGTTGCTGATTTCAGCCCTGTTTTGCTGATATTTTTATGCCATGTTAACTTGATGCTACCGAGAGATCCATGCATATTTTGAGATACTTCAGTAAGGATGTTTTGAACATATGGTTATGCTCTATCCATCCATGCCTTTTTTTGCAATTATGGAGTGTCATAGCTTGAGTCAATCGAGCTCTACTTTTGCTATAAAATGTTTCCTGGCAGATTGTTTACATGTTATTCAATTTTGCCTAGGGTGTTGTTGTTGATCCGTGTATGCTATGATGTTGTTCTTGCCATGTATATCTTCTATGTCATGTCTTCTTGATGGATGTATGCTCTGTAGTGAGTGCATCAAGCTCTTAAACATGCCTACTTGTTATCTGCTTTTGTCATGCCCTGATGCTGAATCTGTTAACGAAACTTGCTATATTGACATGGGTGCTATTGTATTTTCTGATCCTTTTTGGCTCATGGTCAGTAAGGGACTTTTGTTCTATGCTTTGAGTAGATTCATGTCATGCCTTGTTTTTCTATTATAAGTTCCTGTAGCATGCTGTTTTCTTGCTCTGGACATTGCTACATGATGCTGTTTTTGCCATGTTCAGTAATTTCACCAAGTCTGTGAAGCTGATATGTTTTGCACTTTTGCCATGCTTGTTTGGACCTGTTATGTTGTGAATTAGCCGTAGCTCAGTGTTCATCTTTTGTCAAGCATCTTGAGTAGATCACTGCCATATACTTTGTTGGTACGTTTGGGTGCAGTAGCTTAATTTCTTGTTGCTTGCTATGTGGCATCATCTTTGTTAATGGCAGTTTGTGTCATTCTTGTTTTGCTTGTCATTTGCAAACCGTGCATCCGATTCCGTGATCTTTATATCGATTTCAACCGAAATCATCTCATCTTTCAGCGGCATACTTGGTTTGCCAAGTTGATGCCTAGTTCATCATTTTCCTTCCGAACACGCATCGCATTGCATATCACATCTCGCATATCATGCCATGTATTGCATCATGTTGCTTGTGCATTGCACGTGATTTATTGTGGTTCCTTTGTTTGTGTTCTTTCTTTGGGTAGAGTCGGAGGCGAGTGCGTGAGCGAGGAACCTGTTGAGAACGCTTACGAGGATCAAGCTTTCGACAACTCGAGAACTTTGCGAGCAAGATGACCATACCCTCGAAATCACTTCTATCTTTGCTATGCTAGATGCTCGCTCTTTTGCTATGCCTATGCTACGATGCCTATCACTTGCTATATCATGCCTCCCATATTGCCATGTCAGCCCTAACCATCCTTTCCTAGCAAACCGTTGATTGGCTATGTTACCGCTTTGCTCAGCCCTCTTATAGCGTTGCTAGTTGCGGTGAAGATGAAGTTTGTTCCTTGTTGGAACATGGAGATGTTGTTCCTTGTTGGAACATGTTTACTTGTTGGGGATATCACAATATATCTGCTATAATTAATGCATCTATATACTTGGTAAAGGGTGGAAGGCTCGGCCTTATGCCGGTGTTTTGTTCCACTTTGCCACCTAGTTTCCGTCATACGGTGTTATGTTCCTTGATTTCGCGTTCCTTACGGTTGGGTGATTTATGGGACCCCTTGATAGTTCACTTTGAATAAGACTCCTCCAGCAAGGCCCAACATTGGTTTTACCATTTGCCACCTAAGCCTTTTTCCCCGGGTTTCGCGAGCCGAGGGTCATCTTTATTTTAACCCCGGACCGGTGCTCCTTCGAGTGCTGGCGAAACGAACGCCTGCAGGGCCACCTCGGGAAACTCGAGGCTTGGTTTTACTCGTAGTCTGTCTCATCCGGATGTGCCACGAGAACGAGATATGTGCAGCTCCTATCGGGTTTGTCGGCACATCGGGTGGCTTTGCTGGTCTTGTTTCATTCTTGTCGAAATGTCTTGTAGTCCGGATTCGAGATTGATCGGGTCTTCGGTAGAAGGAATATCCTTCGTTGACCGTGAGAGCTTATAATGGGCTAAGTTGGGACACCCTGCAGGTATTATCTTTCAAAGCCGTGCCCATGGTTATGAGGCGATGGGAATTTGTTAATGTCGGTTGTAGAAAACCGAAGTTGACCTCAATTAAAATACACATCAACGCGTGTGTAACCGTGATGATCTCTTCTCGGCGGAGTCCGGAAGTGAACACGATGTTGGAGTTATGTTTGGCGTAAGTAGTTTCAGGATCACTTCTTGATCGCTACTAGCTTCACGATCGTGCCTTGCTCCTCTTCTCGCTCTCTTGTGCGAATGTAGCCACCATATATGCTAGTCGCTTGCTGCAGCTCCACCTCACAACTCTGTCCTTCCTATAATCTTAAATAGTCTTGATCTCGCGGGTGTGAGATTGCTGAGTCCCGTGACTCACAGATTCTACCAAAACAGTTGCAGTGCCGACAATGCGGTCAGGTGGCGCAACCGAGCTCAAGTGGGAGTTCGATGAGGAACATGGTCGTTACTATGTGTCTTTTCCTCGATGATCGATAGTGGAGCCAGTTGGGACGATCGGGGATCTGTGTAGCATTTGGGGTATCTTCTTTTATTTTGGTTCCGTAGTCGGACCTTGAGTGTAATCTGAATGATGGATGTTTATTTATGTATTGTGTGAAGTGGCGATCGTAAGCCAACTATGTATCTCTTTCCTTATGTATTACATGGGTTGTGTGAAGATTACCTCACTTGCGACATTGCTTTCAATGCGGTTATGCCTCTAAGTCGTGCTTCGACACGTGGGAGATATAGCCGCATCGAGGCGTTACAAGTTGGTATCGAGCCATCCCGACTTAGGAGCCCCAGCGATTGTTTGTGGCGTTGTTGAGTCTAGAAAAAAAATGTTTTGAGTCTTAGGATTATATATATCGGAGAGTAGATTCTTTTTACTCCCGGTCCTTAAATCGCTCGGTGAGGTCTCTGACGTAGAAGTTTTGACTCTTCTCTCCTCAAATTTCACTAAAAAATTTAGGATCACGCGGGTATCTTGGAATCGTTCGATGGTTTTGTGGCGAGAACATTGTTCTTGGTGCCTCGACATTTAGGGGTTGTGGCGGTGTCCGGGGAGTTGAGCTCCGAGGTGTTGTCGTCACAATTTTATCGTTGCAGATTCTGGAATACGAGATTTGCCGACATCGAAATCTCTTTTATGCAGTTGTTGGTGAGATAACCCGATAACCCGATCTTGGGCGAGCTCGGGAGTATTGCCATGACTCGTATAACGGATGCTTTTGAAGGTCGAGGTACCACGATTTCGAAGGTTTCTTGGTTATGTGTTGACGGATGGATACAATTGGATCTAGGTATTGTTAGTTTGGGTGATATATTATGTGTCCCTGTATCCCCAACACCGCATTGCATAACCGTAAAGTTTCGGAGTTTATAGGTGGGATTCAAGTAGCTCTTAGCATTTCTTCCATGAGATATTTGGTTTGTGATTGGGTAATCCTTACCACTTATTTGTTCGATCGTACCTTGTTATTTTTTTCATCAACCTTAATCAAGTGGCTTCTCACCTTAATGGGCGTGTGATGTTAACTTTGGAATTCATTCGTTCATCCTTGTTGAATGTTTATTGTGAAGACTATATGTTGCAATTTCTATCCGTTGATTCAACTTGACTATCTGTCTATCAAAGTGCTAACGGATGTCACCCTCTTGAGATGGCTCCGCCAACGTCGAATCCGAACGTGATGATGGGAGTCGATCGAACCCTCCACCTCCACCTCCGCCTCCGGAGGCATGGCAACTATCATGGCAGCCACCAATGCCAATGCTCGAGATGATTTTGCAACTCTTGCAAGAGCGTATTCAAGGGCAAGGCAGTCAAGGAAATCAAGGCCAAGGCAACAACCAGCCGCACTTTGCTACCCTCAATCAGTTCCTTGCTAATCAGCCGAAGTCTTTCGGTTTACGTGTCGAGGCCACAGACGCCGACGATTGGCTTGTGGACATCTGCAAACATTTTGAATGTAGCAATGTCGACACGAGGACTTTGTCAAGTTTGCTTCGTTTCAACTCAAGGACCAAGCTCTTTGAGTGGTACCAGCAATACAAAGATTCGAGAGGAGGTCGTGTCATTACAGGATGAGTTCGGCGAGACTTGAGCTCACCACATTCGAAAAGTGTTGTTGAGAGCAAGCGTGAGGAGTTCCGCAATCTCAAGCAAGGCAACATGTCGTGTATCAATACAATATCCAGTTCGAGAACTTCGCTCGCTTCGCTAAGCAAGGCGTCCACGATGAAAAGAGTATGATCTATCAATTCAGAGGTGGTCTCGGAGAAGATCTGCAATTAGCTCTCGTGCTTTTGAGCGAGAAAAGTATGATGAATTCTACAACATGGCATTTGCAAGAAGCTGCCCAGCTCAAATGTGAGGCTTCTAAGAAGAGAATCGGGGATGCAGTTCAGTCTTCTTCTTCCTCTCAAGTGGCAGCTAAGCGCGAAGTTCTACCTTCCTCCTCCTCCGTTCCGTCGGCCTTATCGTGAGAAGAACTCAGGTGGTCGTGGATCTTCCCACCCACCCAACCCAAGCTATCGTAACAAGTCTAATTCTCAAGCTCCAAGGTCAAATGCTCCTTACCACCGTCCGCTCTCGGAGGTGACTTGCAACAAGTGTCGCAGAAAGGTCACTATGCGAACAAGTGCTTCAACCAAAGCGCCTTCCGCCTCCTCCTCTGTGAAATCTTCCAGCAATGCGGTGGTCAAGCATAATCCCAAGTCTGCAAAGGTGAATATGATGAATGCAGCATAGCGGAGGAATCTCTTGATGTGATAATGGGTAATCTTCGATTAATGATATTCTGCAAAAGTCTTATTTGATCTTTGGTGCATCGCATTCTTTCATGTCATATCCTTTTGCATCAAAGCACAATTTTGATCTGAGGCATTACCTAAAGCTATGCAAGTTATTTCTCCGGCTAAGCGTTTGAGATCTACCATGTTGGTTCGAATGTCGGTATCAAGATGGGCGACTATAGATTTCTGGCTAAACCAATTGTCCTTGGTGACTCGGATATTGATCTTATTCTCGGGATGGATGGCTTTCTCAGCACAAAGCTCGACTTGATTGTGCTGCCGAAAATTCAATTGACTCACTCTTCTAATGATGTGATCATCTATGCCGCTTCGTGATGAAACCATTCGGTTGTTTTCTCTCAATGAGAAGGGCGAATTGGATGCTATCTCTCGATTCGAATCGTTTGTGAGTACCAAGATGTCTTTCGGAAGAGCTTCCGGGAATGCCTCCTCACCGGCCGCTTGAGTTCGTTATCGATCTTGAGCACAGCATTGAACCCGTTTGCAAGCGTCCATACAAGCTTGGACCTGATGAGCTGAAGGAATTGAAGAAGCAGCTCGATGAACAAGAGCGTCTGGGTTTGATCGGACCGAGTTCATCTCCTTGGGGTTGTGGTGTTCTTTTGTCCGGAAGAAGGATGGCGCGGACCGACTTTGCGTCGATTACCGTCCATTGAATAAGAAGACTATCAAGAACAAGTATCCACTTCCCAACATCAATGAGCTTTTCGAGCAACTCAAAGGTGCTAAAGTGTTCTCCAAGCTTGACCTTCGTATGGGTTATCATCAAATTCGCATTCGTGAACAAGATATTCCCAAGACAGCATTCGAACAAGCTTTGGTTCTTATGAATATCTTGTCATGTCTTTCGGCCTTGTCAATGCTCCTCCAACATTCTCTCGGATGATGAACTTCATCTTCAACCCCTACACCAATGAATTAGTCTTGGTCTATCTTGATGATATTTTGGTCTTCTCCAAGAATAAGAAGGATCATGCCAAACATTTGCGATTGGTGCTAGACAAGCTCGAGTATCAATTCTATGCGAAGTTTTCCAAATGTGAATTTTGGCTTGATGAAGTGCTTTATCTTGGTCACATTATCTCCGCCAAGGGCATCGTTGTTAATCCCAGAAGGTGTCCGCAGATTGTGAATTGGGAACCTCCTCGGAATGTCAAGCAGACTCGCGATTTTCTTGGTCTTGCAAGCTATTGCGAAGATTCGTTGAGAATTTTCTAAGATTGCAAAGCCTCTTTCCAACCTCCTCGAAAGCATGTGAAGTATGTACGGTCTCCCGAGTGTGGCGTTGCTTTCAATACTCTCAAAGAGAAACTCGTCACAGCTCTGTCTTGACTCCTCTGATGAATCCAAGCCATTCGAAGTTTTACGTGATGCTTCTCTTCAAGGTCTCGGTGTTGTGTTAATGCAAGAGAAGAGAGTTGTGGCCTATACCTCTCGTCATTTGAAGCCCAGCGAAAAGAACTACCCCACTCACGATCTTGAGTTGGCGGCGGTTGTCCATGCATTGATAACATGGAGACATCTCTTGTTGGGAAGGAAAGTGGACATTTTCACCGATCACAAGAGTCTCAAGTATATCTTCACTCAACCCAACCTCAACCTCGAGCAAACTCGATGGGTCGAAATGATTCAAGAGTACAACCCAAGTATTGAATATACTCGGCAAGGCCAATGTGATTGCAGATGCTTTGAGCAGGAAGGCTTATTGCAGCAGCTTAATCCTCAAGCCCTTCCAACGGATCTCTGTGAAGCTTTCCATAGCTGAATCTTCAAGTTGTTCCTCAAGGCTTTCTTGCCAACCTCATAGTCTCTCCTACTTTGGAAGATCAAATTTGTGAGGCTCAACTCCTGGATACCATGGTGAAAAAGGTGAAGCGTGGTATCGACAAGGGCATTCAAGTACAAGTGCTTCCACATTGATGACAAAGATACTCTTTTCTTGAGGACGGATTGTGGTTCCAAAGGGTGATCTCGTAAAGTCATTATGAGCGGCGCACAATTCGCTTCTATCC
The DNA here is from genome assembly GCA_021605205.1 of Aegilops longissima. Classification (NCBI taxonomy): domain Eukaryota; kingdom Viridiplantae; phylum Streptophyta; class Magnoliopsida; order Poales; family Poaceae; genus Aegilops; species Aegilops longissima. The sequence continues at coordinate 325,861,770 of CM038680.1, forward strand.
ATTCATCACGGAAATGCGAAGATGTACCATGACCTCAAGCAGTCATATTGGTGGACTCGAATGAAGCGAGAAATTGCTCAATTCGTGAATGAGTGTGATGTCTGCGAGAAGAGTGAAAGCAGAACACCAACGACCAGCTGGTCTCCTTCAACCTCTTGCTATTCCGAATGGAAGTTTGATCATATCGAAATGGACTTCGTTGATCTGGATTTCCAAAGTCCAAGCGTGGAAATGATGCTATCTTCGTTGTCATTGACAAGCTTACTAAAGTGGCTCATTTTCTTCCTATCAAAGAATCTATCACAGCAGCTCGGTTGGCGAGCTATACACCTCGAGGATTGTCTCCTTGCACGGCATTCCACAATTGATCTCTTCAGACCGTGGCAGCATCTTTACCTCCAAGTTTTGGGATTCTTTCCAGAAGGCCATGGGCACCAACATTCGTTTCAGCACAGCTTTCCATCCTCAAACAAGTGGCCAAGTCGAGCGAGTAAATCAAATCCTTGAAGATATGCTCAGGGCTTGTGTCATTTCCTTCGGTATGAAGTGGGAAGATTGTCTTCCATATGCCAAGTTCTCCTACAACAACAGCTTCCAAGCGAGTTCGGGCAAGGCCCCATTCGAAATTCTCTATGGCAGAAAGTGCCGTACTCCTCTCAATTGGTCCGAGACAGGTGAACGCCAACTTCTTGGCAACGACTTGATCACAGAAGCCGAAGAAATGTGCAAAGTCATTCGTGAGAATCTCAAAGCCGCGCAATCGCGCCAGAAGAGCTATTATGATGACAAGCACCGTGATGTGGCTTTTGAAATCGGAGACCATGTCTACCTCCGTGTCTCTCAATGAAAGGCACTCGTCGCCCGGTATCAAAGGAAGCTTGCCCCTAGATCGTGGGTCCTTTCAAGATCATTGGCAAAAGAGGCGATCTCGCCTATCAACGAGCTTCCGTCCAACCGCGAACGCACGATGTGTTTCACGTGTCACAACTTCGCAAGTGCTTCAAGACTCTGGCGCACTATCAACTTCAAGAAATTGACCTTCAAGAAGATCTCTCTTATCATGAGCACCCGTTGCTATTCTTGAAGAAACCGAGCGCAAGACTGCAACAAGTCAATCAAATTCCTGAAAGTGAAGTGGTCACACCATTCCGACCGAGAAGCCACACAGGGCGCGAGGATCACCTCCGTTCGAATATCCGGAGTTCTTTCAGTCCTAGATCTCGGGGCGAGATCCTCTTGTAGTGGTGGAGTGTTGTAACACCCGGATGTAACTTTCCATATTTGTAACTCCAACTCTTGCCATTTTCGGCATTGTGATATGATATTCCCTCCGTGGTTGGGTTTTTGTCTTCGTGCGGGGCCCGGCCGCCCGGCTGCCCATGAGCAGCGCCCCGCTCCTCCAGCGCCGCCGCCCGCCCTCGCCGCCGCCACCTCGCGCGGGCGCCCGCCCGATCCTGCTGCCCCGGCCCCGGCCGCCCGTCGCCCGCCGCCTCTCTGATCGCCGCCTCCCGCCGCCGCCGCCATCCTCCGGCGGTCCCTCCTCCGTCGCCGTCCCCGGCCGCCGCTGCTCCGGCGAGCCGCGCCGCCGTCCTCGATCCGCGCGCCCGTCGTATCTGAGATCCAAACGGGAGGTTGACTTCTTCTCCCCCCGAATTCCCTCTAAGTTATATTCCTGGCAGATTTTTGTTGCTTTTTCTTCATGCCATAACTCTGTACCCGTAGCTCCGTTTCGTGCGTGTAATATGTCAAAATGTTCGTCTCGAAGAGTAGATCATTTCATCTCATTGCATCATTTACATTTGAGCTCATCTTGATGCCCGAAATGCTGTTAAAAGAGGGCTATATGATGTTAGTTTCTGTTTCTTAACAGAACATGCACTTTTGTCATTTTTGCCATGATTGATGTGTGCACCCTATGAATTTGAGTCCTACATGTGTTTTGTAATATGGCATGCCATCTTTCCAGGGCTGTATGCCATGTATTTTTGTGATCTCTGTGGTGACTAGCACAAGCATGCAAACTAGGCTTCATGATGTTGCTAATTGCAGCCCTGTTTAGCTGATATTTTTATGCCATGTTAACTTGATGCTACCGAGAGATCCATGCATATTTTGAGATACTTCAGTAAGGATGTTTTGAACATATGGTTATGCTCTATCCATCCATGCCTTTGTTTGCAATTATGGAGTGCCATAGCTTGAGTCAATCGAGCTCTACTTTTGCTATAAAATGTTTCCTGGCAGATTGTTTACATGTTATTCAATTTTGCCAAGGGTGTTGTTGTTGATCCGTGTATGCTATGATGTTGTTCTTGCCATGTATATCTTCTATGACATGTCTTCTTGATGGATGTGTGCTTACTTTATCATGTAATTCTCTGTAGTGAGTGCATCGAGCTCTTAAACATGCCTACTTGTTATCTGCTTTTGTCATGCCACATTCTTTGAATCATAATGAAACTTGCTATATTGACATGGGTGCTATTGTATTTTCTGATCCTTTTTGGCTCATGGTCAGTAACGGACTTTTGTTCTATGCTTTGATTAGATTCATGCCATGCCTTGTTTTGCTATTATAAGTTCCTGTAGCATTCTGTTTTCTTGCTCTGAACATTGCTACCTAATGCTGTTTTTGCCATGTTCAGTAATTTCACTAAGTCTGTGAAGCTGATATGTTTTGCACTTTTGCCATGCTTGTTTGGACATGTTATGTTGTGAATTAGCCGTAGCTCAGTGTTCATCTTTTGTCAAGCATCTGGAGTAGATCACTGCCATATACTTTGTTGGTACGTTTGGGGTGCAGTAGCTTAATTTCTTGTTGCTTGCTATGTGGCATCATGCTGTTAATGGCAGATTTGTGTCATTCTTGTTTTGCTTGTCATTTGCAAACCGTGCATCCGATTCCGGTGATCTTTATATCGATTTCGACCGAAATCATCACATCTTTCCAGCGGCATACTTGGTTTGCCAAGTTGATGCCTGGTTCATCATTTTCCTTCCGGAGCACGCATACGCATTGCATATCACATCTCGCATATCATGCCATGTATTGCATCATGTTGCTTGTGCATTGCACCGTGATTTATTGTGGTTCCTTTGTTTGTGTTCTTGCTTTGGGTAGAGCCGGAGACAGTGCGTGAGCGAGGAACCTGTTGAGAACGCTTACGAGGATCAAGCTTTCGACAACTCGAGAACTTTGCGAGCAAGATGACCATACCCTCGAAATCACTTCTATCTTTGCTATGCTAGATGCTCGCTCTTTTGCTATGCCTATGCTACGATGCCTATCACTTGCTATATCATGCCTCCCATATTGCCATGTCAGCCCCTAACCATCCTTTCCTAGCAAACCGTTGATTGGCTATGTTACCGCTTTGCTCAGCCCCTCTTATAGCGTTGCTAGTTGCAGGTGAAGATGAAGTTTGTTCCTTGTTGGAACATGGAGATGTTGTTCCTTGTTGGAACATGTTTACTTGTTTGGGATATCACAATATATCTGCTATAATTAATGCATCTATATACTTGGTAAAGGGTGGAAGGCTCGGCCTTATGCCCGGTGTTTTGTTCCACTCTTGCCACCCTAGTTTCCGTCATACCGGTGTTATGTTCCTTGATTTCGCGTTCCTTACGGTTGGGTGATTTATGGGACCCCTTGACAGTTCGCTTTGAATAAGACTCCTCCAAAAAGGCCCAACATTGGTTTTACCATTTGCCACCTAAGCCTTTTTCCCCGGGTTTTCACGAGCCCGAGGGTCATCTTTATTTTAACCCCGGACCAGTGCTCCTTCGAGTGCTGGCGAACCGAGCCTGCATGGGCCACCTCGGGAAACTTCGAGGCTTGGTTTTACTCGTAGCTGTCTCATCCGGATGTGCCACGAGCGAGATATGTGCAGCTCCTATCGGGATTTGTCGGCACAATCGGGTGGCTTTGCTGGTCTTGTTTTATTGTGTCGAAATGTCTTGTAGTCCGGATTCGAGATTGATCGGGTCTTCCCGTAGAAGGAATATCCTTCGTTGACCGTGAGAGCTTATAATGGGCTAAGTTGGGACACCCTGCAGGTATTATCTTTCAAAGCCGTGCCCGCGGTTATGAGGCAGATGGGAATTTGTTAATGTCCGGTTGTAGAAAACCCGAAGTTGACCTCAATTAAAATACACATCAACGCGTGTGTAACCGTGATGGTCTCTTCTCGGCGGTCCGGAAGTGAACACGGTGTTGGAGTTATGTTTGACGTAAGTAGTTTCAGGATCACTTCTTGATCGCTACTAGCTTCACGACCGTGCCTTGCTCCTCTTCTCGCTCTCTTTTGCGAATGTAGCCACCATATATGCTAGTCGCTGCTGCAGCTCCACCTCACAACTCTGTCCTTCCTATAAGCTTAAATAGTCTTGATCTCGGGTGTGAGATTGCTGAGTCCCGTGACTCACAGATTCTACCAAAACAGTTGCAGTGCCGACGATGCGGTCACGGTGGCGAACCGAGCTCAAGTGGGAGTTCGAAGAGGAACGTGGTCGTTACTATGTGTCTTTTCCTGATGATCGATAGTGGAGCCCAGTTGGGACGATCGGGGATCTGTAGCATTTGGGGTATCTTCTTTTATTTTGGTTCCGTAGTCGGACCTTGAGTGTAATCTGAATGATGGATGTTTATTTATGTATTGTGTGAAGTGGCGACTGTAAGCCAACTATGTATCTCTTTCCCTTATGTATTACATGGGTTGTGTGAAGATTACCTCACTTGCGACATTGCTTTAAATGCGGTTATGCCTCTAAGTCAGGCTTCGACACGTGGGAGATATAGCCGCATCGAGGGTGTTACACGTATGAGGCGTCGCAGGGCCCATCTCGCCCTCGCAGCATGGCATACTATGATACTATCGCAATATTTTCTTCTATTTATTTGCGTGTTTCATAAACTAGTGCCACTATAATGTAATCACGCTTTTTCACTATCTGTGCAAACAGGGTTATTCAGCTACATTTTGGTGGAACTGCACAAATGTACGGATGGAACCGGCATATATGCAGAGTGCGAGGTGTGCCAAGTAAAAATTACCGACACCAACCATGCTCCATGCACGCATTGGCATCCACCACCACCAGTGGGATGTGTGGCGCTCTCTATGGACGGATCTTTCTCGGCAGCAAATCCTCTAACCAAATACTAGTAGCTTATATTGGCAGTTTTCTAGGGAGTACTCTTTTCTGAAAGAAGCACCAATCTATTTTTCTTTATTTGTACACAGTGTCACAACTTTAACCCAAAGGTCCAGAGCTATTTAAGGGTGATTGGCGTAGTACTCAGAGACTGATTGTAACCATGATTTTCATTAGCTGTCATACTGATTGTAAGCATGAGCAGGTGGAAGATTAGGTTAGTGGGAATCTTACCTTAAACCCTACAGTCCTCAAAATCGCCCACTCATTGTCAAACCAAGTAAGGATCTCCTTCAACCTGGCTAACTTTGCCTGGTCGCCGCCGGTGATCTGCCTGATTCGGTGCTAGCTTTGGAAGATGGGAGGAGAGACGGTGGTCTTGCAATAGGGAAGAGGGAGAGGCGAGACGGTGGTTTTGGAATGGAAATGATGGAGAGGAGAGGAGGTGGTTTTGCAATGGAGAAGAGGGAGAGGCGACACGGTGGTTTTGGAATGGAGATGATGGAGAGGAGAGGAGGTGGTTTTGCAATGGAGAAGAGGGAGAGGAGCGTGTGGCAGCGATTTAGGATTGGACGAGAGGGACGGCGCGCTGTGACTAGATCAAAATCAAAATCAATTTACCCTTCAATTAAGAAAGCGACCCCACATTAACTAGTCTCCCTTTTATTCTGGGTCATAATTGACCATGATTTTTGCAGATAAAATATATGTTATATGTTGCAAAAATAATATAATTTGAAAGTACATTCAGATACGAACCAAACTATACAATTTTTGGTGACATGCATTCACATTTTGCTTGTCAAATACAGTACGTGGTCAAACTTTGACCCAAAATACGCAAAAAATACTTCCAAGACCAGCGCCGCTCTTCCGCTCTTCTCCTCTTAAACCACCGCCCCTCCTCTCCTGTTCCAATCTAAATACAGCGCCGCTCCTCTCCTCTTCCATCTCAAAACCACCGCCCCTCCTCTCCTGTTCCAATCCAAAACCAGCGTCGCTCCTCTCCCGTTCTAAACCAAAACCCGCGCTGCTCCTCTCCTCTTCCATTCAAAAACCACCGCCGGTGAGTGAAGGTGCTGTGCAGAAGTAGATCGATGGAGGAGTACAACTGATACGTGAGGATCGCAGATGACGACCCTGTGAAGCTAGCTAGGATGTTGGAGATACAGTCTTGGTTTGACAACAAGGACCAACTAGCGACGACAGCGACATCCATGGCCAAATATCTGCAACAGAGCGAAAAGGCGATGATCCTCCTGGAGGGAGTCGCGCGGGAGTACATAGAGTTGCTCCTCTGGGCCATGGAGCAAACAGATTCAACGAATCCGATCGTGAGGGAGCGGTGGTGGGAGTATCGATCCCAGATGGAGCATCCACCAGAGATTGAAGGATCGAGCATCTATCGGGTGCCGTTTGTGAGGGTGTCATTCCAGAGCGAGCCGGTGGAGTCTTCGTCGACCGAACCCAACTGTAAGAGGAGAAAAACAGTTGGCCCGACGATGCTTCACCGCCATCCTCTCCCTCGCCGTTCACATCATCTCACACGGGCGGCTGTCCGCCGAGGAATAGGAGGATTGCCCCCAGCACCAATAGTCGGGCAGGTTGTGAATTGTCAGGAGGAGCTTAGGGTTGTTAGTATTTGCAGGTTGTGAATTGTGTTTTGTGTTGTGTATTTTGAGTGTACTTTCAGATATGAATGTCTTTTGACTTTCAGATTTGCAGTATTGAGCATATGAAGTATTTTATGAATTCTAGAGATCTAATTTTAGCACTTAAAAAATGTAGTTTCATAGGAGTATAAAAGTGCAGACAATGTGATTTTCACAGAAGAAACTGCAAGTTTCAGTTTCAGATAAGGAACTCCAAGTTCAGTTTTAAATAAGAAACTGCAACTTTCAGAGTCAGAGCATTTATATTAACACGGCCTTTTCAAATAGTGTTAACATCATGCTGGAAGTTTTACTCATGGTCGAAACTGGAACTACCAGCCAGTTAACATCATGTTGATCAACATTCATGCATAGCACATCTTCATATGATGCATAGTCAAAAAGATATGTTATTTTCAAAATGCCCACACAATGTCGAGTATGCAAAAAACAGAGAAAACGAGGGACGAAGTTTTGGCAAGCGTTGGACGTGGTGTGCGTAGATGACAATTGGGACCCATATGTCAATAAAGGCAGAGGAAAAAAAAATTGAGATATTTTCTCTACACAGGTGGAATCGAACCCGGGTGGAACAGCTGTCGGGTAGTGTCACTCGGCCACTAGGCTAGTTCAGTTGTTTCGTTACTAATAAGGCACTTCCTCAGGTGGTCGGATCTCCTCCTGCGCCTTTGTGCGCTCGCCACGACGCCGCTGTCTACCGTTGTGAACATGCTGAACAAACGAGAGGACTGTACGTGGAGAGGCGGACAGTCGGGACCCACCAGGTCTATGGCCGTACGCAAGCAAGTGCCTCATCGAAAAAATACTTCCTCCTAATGCTATACTGACGTTGGGGCCCACGGGTTTGTCAACATAGTTACATTTTTTTAGGTGCTTCAACGTAGTTACTATAGGAGATCAATTCACAACGAAGCCGGGGAGCTGGCAGGTATCATTTATTATCACTAGGGCAGCAAGTATCAGCTGGGTTTTGGGCTGCCCCGTCTAGGCTTTCTTCTTTAACATGCGCAGCCCACGACCTCGGATGGGAGGTCCATAGGCCTGTTTGTATTTTTTTTAGGGTCGTCATATATCGACCGGCCTATGGACCTCCCATCCGAGATTTTATTTTTCCTGAAACATCGGCAGCCCAATTCATGTTTTTTTTAAGAAAACGCAGAGGTCTGTTCTATTTTTCTATATAAGAATAGGAACGCCTGGTCCAACTTATGTTTCCCTTCTAAATATATTATATATAATTTAAATTATTTTATATGTTATTATATATTATTGTTATTGTCATCATATATTTAATGATACTTACATATGTAATAAAACAATATCCCACATCTTATTAACTTATAAAATAATTTCTTAACAATAAAATCCTGGATTTTTTTTTGCAACGAAAATCCTGGTGATTGTGTACAAAAGGTTGGTAAGATTTAAGGACCAATGTAATAATAAATCACTTATTTTATATATATATATATATATATATATATATATATATATATATATATATATATATATATATATATATATATATATATATATATATATATATATATATATATACAAAATGCTCAGCCCCTGTTTATTTTTTGATAACATTGTTGCGCCCACCCCAACATTATAATTAGAATCAGCCCAGCAAAATCGTGTATTTCGAGAAAGTGCAAATGGTCTGTATTTTTTTAGGAAAAACATAAATGGGCCACATGGATGCTAAATTATTTGTTCACCAAACCCAGCTAATGGAGTGTCATTAAAAAAAGATTAAATAGACTGTAAATTCTACCCCACAAAAAAAAGACTGTAAATTCTGAAAAAATGGATTGAATACGTGCCACATTTTTGAAGGCTGAAATGTGGGCCAATAGGTCAAAGACAATGCAAGTCATTGTCAACTTAGTCCACAAATGATTCTGACATCGTTAGCCGTTGGATTTACATCCAACGACCGGCATCCATCTTCAATCTCTCGTCTTCTTCCTCCAGCCGCTGGGACCACCTGCTCCCGCCTCCTGCCGCTAGCAGCTCTGCTTAGCACGCCACATTGGTGCGCTACTCCACCGCTGGCCGGCCATCCCTCCACACCTCCCGTTCTTCTCCACCGATTGCCGAACCACACCGCACTGAACAGCTTAACCTCGTACACCTCTCCGTCCGCGACTCTACTCCTGCGTCTTCCCATCTCCGGCTGGTTGCTGTCCGGGGCCTCGCCGTCGTCCACCACCTTGGATGCGCTCGGCGCGGAGTGGTCAACGTGGTCAATGAACGACACCATCGGAAGTAGACTGTGCGTGGAGAGGATGACAGCTGGGTCCACGGCCGCACGCAAGGAAATGCCTCCTTATTACGCATAAAATAATGATTCCTCCACCTAACAACTGAGACCCACCGGAAGGGCCTCTGTATTTCATGAAAAAAATGTTCCCACCGCTGACAGGTCGGACCCACCAGCTATATCTTTGCACGCAAGGAAGTGCCTCCTTATTATGCACAAAAAAATGAATACCCCCTGCTAGCTGGGACCCACAATAGTGGGAGGCTGACTTGTGGGCCAACTAAGTTGACGGGGATGGAGGGCTTTGTCAACTTAGTCAATATGAACGATTCTAGCTCCAGTGACCGTACGATGTCCATCCAACGGTCGTAGTGCTTCTTCAACCTCTGGTCTTCTTGCTCCAGCCACCCAAAGTAGTGCCGGTCGTGCCTCGTGCTCTTGCCTCCCGTGGCCGGCTGCGATACCGCGGAGGCCTCACCGCCCCCTACTACTCCCACCGCTGGCCAGGCCATCCCTCTACTCACCCACACCCCCTGTTATTCTGCGGCAACGGCAACCTCACACCGCAGCGAACCAGTGAACCCTCATACTCCTCTACGCGTGGGCATCCACTGTCGCGTCTTCCCCGGCTCTGCGTCGTCCGCTTCCTAGGCATCGCCGTCGTCCACCGCCCTGGTGCTCTCGGCGCGGTGTGGTCAACGTGGTCAAGGAACGACTTCCATCGGATGTGGACTGTACGTGGAGGGGCTGACAGCTGGGTCCACATCCACAGCAAGGAAGTGCCTCCTTATTATGCGGAAAATAATGATTCCTCCACCTGACAGCAGGGACCCATCGGACGGGCAACCGTATTTCACGAAAAAAAATGTTTCCCCCCTGACTGCTTGGACCTACCAGCGACATCTTCGCACGCAAGGAAGTGCGTCCAGGCAAAAAAAACCATTCGCCCCCTGACTGCTGGGACCCACCAGCTACATCTTCGCACACAATGAAGTGCCTAACAGTCGGGACCCACCTGGTGAAGCGTCACGTAGCGTTGTCATTCTGGTCGCGAACGTAATGCGCATCGGGTCGGCGTAAAGCGCCGCACGTGTCGTAGTAGAGGCGCGCACGTAGCATGTACACGCATATACAACGCCGTGGTGCAAGAAAGTAACACGCCACGCACGCATACATACGGCGGGTCTCAACGCCTACTGCTGCGTCACGGCCAGGGCTCGTGTACATGGCTGGGTCGGAACGAAGAAACTGCGTTGTCGTCGTTTTCATGGGGACAGAACGGAATGCGTCGTGTTCATCGGGAGGCAACGGAACGCGTGGGAGCCAACCGGCTTGGACGGAACAGCCGATGGAAACGAGGCTTGGCGTACCGCAGAACGGAGGAAACGGCCTTGTGTTCGACCAGACACGTTCGAAACGGGATCCTGTTCATCGGGAGGGGTCTGGTGTATAGCAAAATGGAGGAAACGGACCTCCTACGGTCGAAACGGGGGTCCTGTTGATCGGGAGGGGTGTGGCGTACCGCAAAATGGAGGAAACGGACTTGTGTTGGAGCACTATGATCGAAATGGGGGTCCTGTTCATCGGAAGGGGTGTGGCGTACCGCAAAACGGGACTCCACGGGATAGTGTTCATCTCCACCGCCGACCCCCTCCAACCTCCACGGACTCATCGCTCATCCACCGTCGACCTCCTCCAACCTCCACCGCGATCGCTCATCCAAATTCCACCGCCGCTACTCCACCGCCATTGCTCAACCAGCCCTCTCCACGGGCTCTGCTCAACCACCCTCCACGGGCTACTGCTCATCTACCCTCCACCGCTCTCTGTTCATCCAGCCCTCCATGGGGTGGTCCTGTTCATCCAGCCCCAACCGGCTCAATCGATCAGGGTCCTGTTCATCCAGAGGCAACACCACGGGGTCCTGTTCATCCACCCCCACCGGGAACTGTTCATCCAAACCCCCCCAGCAACGCTCACTGTTCATCCAGAGGCAGCATCGATTAGCTTCAGTTAGCAGCGATAGCGAAGGAATCGCTCGATCGGGTTCAATTAACAGCCATCGATCGATTGCTCGGGTTCAGTAACGCGTAGCTTGCAGTGCAATCACTCGGGTTTAGTTAGAGCCCAACGCCTCGCTCGGGTTCAGTTAGAGCCCAATGCCTCACACCCACGCACATGTGTGTACGAGAGAAACACGCATCGCTCGGCCCCGACCACCCACCGTAACCGGAAACACCCCGATATTTTCCTCGCCCTCGCTTCTACCATGATTTTTTCCGTCATGGACGGCCCAAAGAATGTCATGCAGCTGCGTCTCTAGCCCGCCCAAGACGAAAATCCCATTTTTCTGTCATGATTTTTTGTCATAGAAGTAGGACCCCACCACATCTATGATGATACCGGGTTTTGTCACAATTATCGTCATAGAAATGTCATAAGTATGACAGGAAAAAAATTCGTTCGGCCCAAAATGTCACGGATGTGTCTTTTTTTGTAGTGATCCGTAGCCCCCGGAGTACGGAGTCGAGCTCCTCAACCCAGTGCTTGTCTGATTCTTTCAAAGACGCATTAGTCTAGGCTTGATGCCGCTCATAATAATACCATTGGCTTGTTTGACTTGACCATTCATTTTTAGGTGATAGACGGAGGTGTAATCAAGCTTAATGCCCAGATTAGCACACCAGGTTTTCACCTCATCAGCTGTGAAATTGGAGCCGTTATCGGTGATGATGCTGTGTGGGACGCTGCTACGTCTTGAGCTTGTGTTGGTTTTCCCCGAAAAGGAGAGGATGATGCAACACAGTAGCGTAAGTATTTCCCTCAGTTTTTGAGAACCAAGGTATCAATCCACTAGGAGGCTATGCACAAGTCCCTCGTACCTGCACAGAACGATAGCTACTCGCAACCAACGCGATTAGGAGTTGTCAATCCTTCACAAATACTTACTTAGAGTGAGATCGATAGAGATAATATTTTTGGTATTTTTGGTATAAAATGCAAAGTGAAAAGAAAAGGCAAAGTAAAAACAAGAAAGTATAAAAGTGATGGAGATTGATATGATGAGAATAGACCCGGGGCCATAGGTTTCACTAGTGGCTTCTCTCAAGAGCATAAGTATTCTACTTGGGTGAACAAATTATCATGTTGAGCAATTGATGAATTGAGCATAATTATGAGTATATCTAGGTATGATCATGCATATAGGCATCACGTCTGTGACAAGTAGATCAAACGATTCGCATCTACTACTATTACTCCACTCATCGACCGCTATCCAAAGATGCATCTAGAGTATTAAGTTAAAAAGAGTAATGCCTTAAGCAAGATGACATGATGTAGATGAATAAATTCATGCAATATGATAAATACCCCATCTTGTTATCCTCGACGGCAACAATACAATACGTGCCTTTGCAACCCTTTACATCGGGTAAGGACACCGCAAGATTGAACCCAAAGCCATGCACTTCTCCCATTGCAAGAACTACCAATCTAGTTGGCCAAACCAAACGGATAATTCAAAGAGACTTGCAAAGATAACTCAATCATACATAAATGAATTTAGAGAAGATTCAAATATTATTCATAGATAAGCTGGATCATAAACCCACAATTCATCGGCCTCAACAGACACACCGCAAAAAGAATATTACATCGAATAGATCTCCACGAGAGAGGGGGAGAACATTGTATTGAGATCCAAAAAGAGAGAAGAAGCCATCTAGCTACTAGCTATGGGCCGGAAGGTCTGAAGTAAACTACTCACACTTCATCGGAGAGGCTATGGTGTTGATGTAGAAGCCCTCTGTGGTGGATGCCCCCTCCGTGAGCTCAGAATGAGCCCCAAGATGGGATCTCGTGGATACAGGAAGTTGCGGCGGTGGAATTAGGTTTTGGCCCTGTTCGATCGCTTGGGGTACGAGGTATATAGGAGGAAGGAGTACGCCGGTGGAGCAACAGGGGCCCATGAGGCGGGGGCCCATACAGGGGAGGGGGCGCCCCACCCTCGTGACCGCCTCCGTTGTTCCTTGGCGAGGGTCCAAGTCTCCTGGATCACGCTCGTGAGAAAATCACGCTTCAAGGTTTCATTCCATTTGGACTGCTTGATATTATGTTCTTCAAACATCAAAAGGCAAAAAACAGCAATTTCAGGGCTGGCCCTCCGGTTAATAGGTTAGTCCCAAAATTAATATAAAATGGAAAATAAAGCCCATTATAGTCCAAAACAATAGATAAAGTAGCATGGAGCAATCAAAAATTATAGATACGTTGGAGACGTATCAGACGCCATAACGGTGCACGACACCGGATATGAAGTCTATCACTGGTCCGGCTTCGGCCGTTTTAACTGGTTTGGCCTCTATCCACTTAGTGAATTTATCCACCATGACCAGCAGATATTTTTTCTTGTGGCTTCCTCCTTTAAGGGGTCCGACCATATCAAGCACCCAGACCGCAAAAGGCCAAGTGATGGGGATTGTTTGTAGAGCGGTGGGTGGCATATGGATTAGGTTGGCGAAAAGCTGGCATCCGACGCAACGTTGGACAAGTTCCTGTGCATCTGCTCGGGCGTCGGCCAATAGAAACCTATGCGGAAAGCCTTACTTACAAGGGCCCGAGCCGCAACGTGGTGACCACCGAGACCGACATGAATTTCGGCCAAGAGCTGCCGTCCCTCTTCTTCGGAGATACATCTTTGAAGTACTCCGGTAGAGCTTTTCTTGTAGAGCTCTCCGTCATGGACTTTGTAGGCTTTCGAGCGCCGGACAATGCAGCGAGCCTCATTCTGATCCTTAGGGAGCTCTCGCCTATTAAGGTAGGCCAAGAAGGGTTCGGTCCATGGGGTAATGATTGCCATGATAAGATGGGCCAATGATGTTATTTCGGTGGCTGAGCCCCCGATGATATCGGTATTGTGTTTGGAATCTGGGGGTATAATCGGGTATGAGGTGGTGTTGCCGCTCCCCCCTTGCCACCCCATGGATGGCTTGAAGAGCCTTTCTAGGAATATGTTAGGCGGGACGGGATCACGCTTGGCGCTGATGCGAGCAAGGACATCCACTGCTTGATTACTGTCTCGAGCTACATGATGAAACTCGAGCCCCTCGAACCGAGCTGACATTTTGAGAACGGTGTTACGATAGGCTGCCGTCTTCGGATATTTGGCATCGAAGTCTCCATTTATTTGGGATATTGCGAGGTTTGAATCCCCGCGCACCTCCAGGCGTTGTATGCCCATGGAGTTGTCCATCTGAAGACCATGCAGTAAGTCCTCGTATTCGGCTGTGTTGTTGGAGTCTGTGTATAATATTTGGAGTACATACTGAACTATGTCTCCAGTGGGGGATGTTAAGACAACGCCCGCTCCTAAGCCTGCCAGCATTTTGGAGCCATCGAAGTGCATGACCCAGTTAGAATATGTGTCGTACTCTTTAGGGAGTTCGGCCTCTGTCCATTCGGTGACGAAGTCGGCCAGTACTTGGGATTTAATGGCTCGGCGCGGTTTGTATGTGATGTCAAATGGAAGGAGCTCAATGGCCCACTTAGCAATCCAGCCTATGGCATCGCGGTTGTTTATTATGTCATTCAGTGGTACTTCAGAAGCCACCGTGATCGAGCACTCTTGGAAGTAGTGTCATAGCTTCCGGGATGCCATGAAGACCGCGTATGCTATCTTTTGGTAATGAGGGTACCGGGATTTGCATGGTGTGAGGATAGTGGACATGTAGTATACCGGCTTCTGAAGCGGGAATTTGTGTTCGTCCTCCTCTCGCTCGACGACGAGCACCGTGCTCACCACTTGGTGCGTTGCCGATATGTATAATAGCATGGGTTCGACGACGTTCGGTGCGGCCAGGATTGGGTTGCTCGCTAAAAGAGCCTCTATTTCTTCCAGTCCAGCCGTTGTCGCATCCGTCCACTCGAAGTGGTCGGTGCGTCGGAGAAGGCGATAGAGTGGCAGCGCTTTTTCTCCTAGTCTGGAGATAAAGCGGCTTAAAGATGCCACACATCCGGCTAGTTTTTGGACCTGTTTAAGGTCTGTTTGTGGAGCCAATATGACAAAGCTCGGATTTTGGCTGGGTTTGCTTCAATTCCTCTATTGCAAACGATGAAGCCCAACAATTTTCCAGCGGGAACGCCAAAAACACACTTTTCCGGATTAAGCTTAATGTCATATGTACGGAGGTTGTCGAATGTGAGACGCAGATCATCTATCAATGACTCGACATGCCTAGTTTTGATGACGACTTCATCCACATATGCTTCAACTGTCTTGCCGATCTGTTTCTCCAGGCATGTTTGAATCATGCGTTGGTAGGTGGCCCCGGCATTTTTGAGCCCGAAGGGCATAGTGTTGAAGCAGAATGGCCCATATGGGGTAATGAATGCCATTGCGGCTTGGTCGGACTCCTTCATTTTATTTGATGGTATCCGTAGTATGCGTCGAGGAAACACAGTGAGTCGTGTCCTGCGGTAGCATCAATAATCCGATCGACGCGAGGGAGGGGGAAGGGATCCTTAGGGCAGATCTTGTTGAGGTCTTTAAAATCGACGCATAGGCACCAGTATTTATCCTTCTTTGGTACCATCACCAGGTTTGCTAGCCAGTCCGGATGCTTTATTTCTCTGATGAATCCGGCCTCGAGTAACTTGGCTAGCTCCTCCCCCACGGCTTGTCGTTTGGGTTCGGAAAAGCGCCGTAGTGTTTGCTTGACCGGTTTGTATCCCTTCAGTATGTTGAGGCTGTGTTCGGCCAACCTGCGTGGTATCCCTGGCATATCAGAAGGGTGCCAGGCGAATATGTCCCAGTTCTGGCGCAGGAACTCTCGTAGCGCGGCGTCAACCGTTGGGTCGAGTTGTGCCCCGATGGATGCTGTCTTCTCAGGGTCCGTCGGGTGGACTTGAAATTTGACTATTTCATCTGTTGGTTTAAAGGAGGTGGATTTGGGTCGCTTGTCCAGGATTACGTCATCCCTATCCACAATGGAGCGCAGCGCGGTTAGCTCTTCGGCCGCGAGGGCTTCAGACAGTGCCTCGAGGGCCAGGGATGCGGTTTTGTTTTCGGTGCGGAGTGCTATGTCCGGATCACTGGCAAGAGTGATGATACCGTTGGGCCCAGGCATCTTGAGCTTCATGTACCCGTAATGAGGTATAGCTTGGAAGCGTGTAAATGCATCTCACCCAATAGGGCGTGATATCCGCTGTTGAAAGGGGCCACTTGGAAGGTTATCTCTTCGGACCGATAATTCTCCGGCGTGCCGAATACCATGTCAAGTGTGATTTTTCCCGCACATCACGCCTCTTGACTGGGAATTATTCCTCGGAAGGTCGTGCTGCTTTGCTCGATGCGGCTCCTGTCTATTTCCATTTTGTTGAGTGTATCCTCGTAGATGTGGTTTAGTCCGCTGCCGCCGTCCATGAGCACTTTGGTGAGCCGAAAACCGTTCACAATTGGATTGAGGACCAAGGCGGCCGGTGCCCGGACTGTCCGGAATTTTGGTTCGTCACTGCCATTGAAAGTTATGGCCGTGTCGTTCCACGGGTTTGTTGCCGTGACTTGGCAGACTTCGGCGAGGTCGCGGAGGGCCCTTTTTTGCCGATTGTTTGAAGCGAAAGTCTCGAAGACCGTCAATATGCTGAGGTCGTCGTCTTCCGGGGGGTGTTGCTCTGGGTTATTTTTGGTGAGGATATCCTCGCCGCTCTTGGCCACTTGCCGGAGTATCCAACATGCTCTAAGGCTGTGGGTTGGTATGGTATCCGATGTTGTGTGTATTTTGCATGGCCTATCGAGCCATCCCTCTAAAACGGTTCCGCGCCCCGTAATGTGCTTAGATTTCTTTACTATTGGTTCGGCCGCCTTGCGAGGGTGCATCCTTTTTGCCCGGACGAAGGGTTGAGTGGAAACCAGTGGTTCCCGGAGGGCTGCCTGAGTTTTCCAGGCGCTTTCCATTGCGCAGTACTTCTGTATGATGGTTGCCAAGTCAGCGAAGTGTACTACACGACGACGGTTGATGGCGTTGAGGATTCCTACGTCCGTGCAATTATTGCAGAATGCTGAGATCGCGTCTTCTTTACGGCAATCTTTAATCTTGTCTTTGACAAGGAGGAATCTGGCCCAAAAATGATGGACTGTTTCTTGAGGCTGCTGCCGTATGTACATGAGATCGCGTATATCTGGGTGGGTGGGTGGCTTTAAATGCGAACCCTGACCCAATTTAGGATCCGGAGTTTGAGAAATCTCCGAGCTTAATGGTTCGGGCTCCGGGATATAAACTGGTTTTTCAGGCCCATCATCCGATTCTAGGTTCGGAGGACAGGGCGCGTCGTTCCGCGGACAAGTATCCGGCTCTTCGAGCTCGGAAATCCGAACATAGTTTGTCCTCAATATAGAGGAAAAGTTGTTGTTTTGCTCCTCTACTACCGCTATCTGATGGGTGATTGGCGGAGATTTGATATCTCTCCGATCGGGTTTAAGCCCAATCCGATCGTAGTCTGTAGCGACCCCAAAGGCGGCGATGCGATCTAGGAGTTTTTTTAAAGACGACAAATCCGTCGGATCCATCAGTTTGGAGTATTCGGAGTCAACACGGAGGTGATTTTCGATGACCCGAGAAGTCATCGTCGGCTTGACGACCGTACGGGCGGTCATGGTAAAACTGCCCAACCGGAGGGTTTGGCATGAGGACAGGGCTCCTCCGGAGGTGATGCCATCCTTGATAACAAGGCGAGCCATCAACCCTGTCTTTGACGTCACATCGGAACTCTCAATGAAAGCACCAATGTCAATGTCAAAACCGGCGGATCTCGGGTAGGGGGTCCCGAACTGTGCGTCTAAGGTCGATGGTAACAGGAGACAGGGGACACGATGTTTACCCAGGTTTGAGCCCTCTCTATGGAGGTAATACCCTACTTCCTGCTTGATTGATCTTGATGAATATGAGTATTACAAGAGTTGATCTACCACGAGATCGTAATGGCTAAAACCCTAGAAGTCTAGCCTGTATGATTATGATTGTCCCTAGGGACCAAACCCTCCAGTTTATATAGACACCGGAGAGGACTAGGGTTGTACAAAGTCGGTTACAGAGAAAGGAATCTTCATATCCGAACGCCAAGCTTGCCATCCACGCCAAGGAGAGTCTCATCCGGACACGGGTGAGAGTCTTCGGTCTTGTATCTTCACAGCCCATCAGTCCGCCCCACGTCCAACAGGCCGGACGTCCAAGGACCCCTTAATCCAGGTCTCCCTCAATGAGGCCCCGGATGAAGGGGTGGAGGGGAAACCCTAGCCCCCGGAGGAAATGGGGGATGAACGCGACCCTCTCACCAGGCTCCGGAGTAGGAATGACTTGATCTTTGTCAGGGATCCTATGCGCGATATCCGTGGACAGATAGCCCACGCTCCAGAGATCCTTGACGTCATTTTCAGTGACAAAGGAAGCCTCCCACTTGCCCTTGGAACCGGACCCGGCCATTGCTGGGGAGGGTGGCAGCAGTGGGAAGGACCGAAGTTGGGGGCGCTAGAGCTTGGAGGTTGGAAGACAGGAGCTAGAGGAAGGCGTGGGAAAAAAAAGAGGGATTTTTACCCTCTTATAGGCAGTGAAAATACCAAACGCCCCCCTCTCAAGCCATAAACCTCGCCTATTCCCAACGAGATCATGCGTAAGGCGTGGTTGGGTTACCCAAACCATATTGATGAGGATCCCGTAATGGGCGGGCATGATCTCTGCTTTGACAAGACGTGCCAATGGAGGCTAAGCCTCGGAATGCGGAACGGGAGGCGTGAAAACGGTTGAAAGTGTTAAAGAGTCAAGTGTGACGCTTCGCCGAAAAAGTTGTCAGTAAAAGACACTGTACCTATTTTTGACGTCTTGCCTTCGTGGCTAAGGGTTGTATTGATTATGCAGAGCCGGACACAGTTCCTTTATACAGGAAGCCAACTTAAGATATTCAGGAGAAGGAACCCGCCTTGCAATGCCGAAGATAATCCGCGTGCCGAACACATCGTCATCAAAGACTGGTTCAGGGGCTACTAAGGTAGTCCTGGATTAGGGGGTCCTCGGGTGTCTGGTCTATCCGATATGGGCTGGGCTGATGGGCCGTGAAGATAAAGCAGAAGACTATCCCTGTGTCCGGGTAGGACTCCTATATGTGTGGATGGTAAGTTTGGTGTCCGGATGTACTATTTCCTTCCTCTGCAAGCCGACTCTGTACAACCCTAGGCCCCTCTGGTGTGTAAACCGGAGGGTTTAGTCCATAGAGGCCATCAGAACAATCATAGGCTAGACAGCTAGGGTTTAGCCGTTACGATCTCAAGGTAGATCAACTCTTGTAACGCCTATACACATACCGAATATAATCAAGCATGATGTAGGGTTTTACCTCTTTTAAGAGGGCATGAACCTGGGTAAACATTGTGCCCCTATTGTCCATTGTTATCATCGACCCTTAGACACACAGTTCGGGACCCCCTATCCTAGATTTGCCGGTTTTGACACCGACAAACATGTAGGAGGCACAGGCAGTGGCGGAGCTTGATGAAGATTTTTGAGGGCGCAAAGAAAAAAATGCATGAACTCTCAGAATTTTTGAATATCCAAGGCTAATAATTAGGATGAGTTTCCCTAGTGTAGGGGTGCAATTGCTTCCTTTGGCCTCCGTGAAGCTCTGCCACTGGACACAGGGCATTACTCTGTAACTCTTTTTTTTTGTGGGGACATTACTCTGTAACTCTAGGACTCCAAGACCGTAAAGCTCAAGAGGGGTATTCATCGATGTCCATCTGGCTAGGCATTTTTCGCTGTTGGTGAAAAATCAATTGTGAATGAGAAAAATTAAATTTACAAATAAAGTGCAATATAAAATGTTTATTAATGTAAAGGTCGTGCAAAGTGATAATGTTATTCGCGCTAATACAAATAGCAAAGTGTATCTAGCTCTGTATAAGCAAAATGTACCTTATAATAAATAGAAAACTTAAAATTGCAGGGGTCGGATCTCTCGTGTTCAGTGTATTTTCCAACTTTGATGGATCCGCCCCGCAAATATTGTGACGTCCCCGTCTCCTCCGCCTAACCAGACCCGCCGCTCTGTTGTCTCTTTCGTATATGGCCGGCGCAAGATCGGCGGCAACCAGACTCACACACTCTTCGCTATTCCTACTGTCTCGCGCCGCCGCAGCGGCTGCGACCCGCCGTACCAATCTCCCCTCCTCCCCGAGAGGTACGGCTGACTCCTCCCCTCTATCTACCTTACGCATACTGCATATTTCTTGGTCTTGACCCCTTATGGTTTCGTGGTGTAAATGTAATAGTACTAGCTTGGGTGCCTCCTGATTTTGCCCGGTAGATTCGGCGCTTGATCGGCCGCCTGGTTGCTCGTCAGCGGCCCTTTTGGGGATGTAGGCTCTTTGACGGCCTGACACTATCTGTTCGGGTTTGTTTTGGGAAGTATGGCAAATGAAATGAGGGTGTTGTTGCACAACAATGTAGATAGCTTCTCAATGAATGTTACTCTTAACCTAGTTAATGCCCATCTCCACTTGAAAGTTTCCAGGTTTGCAATTCCATTTGAAATAGCTCAAGTCCTTCCTAACTGAGGATTAGAGGTCGCCTGCTAAAACAAAGCAGAACATTTCTTGGAATAAATCTTATTTTTAGAACTCATTAGAATATGAGAGAGCATTTGGTTTCATTGCCAACTACAGTAGCTCAGACTGGCTTTGCTGAGTCTGCCTTTCCTGCACGTTTGGCTGATTGGCTAGGAACGGTTTTTATTTTACGAGATATGTTTGCCGTCAAGAGCGAGCAGAATCAGCTCTCCAGAGCTGACAAGGTTTTTCTTGCCCTCCGATGCTAGCTCGCCCGCAAAATTTTTGTCGTACCAAACACATCTCCTAGCCTGGTAAGGCTATAACAGTTTTTTCTCATCCAAACGTACTCTGAAAGACTGTATTTTTTTACCAAAGTAATGTACCTGTGAAGTTTAAGTTGTTACAAGCATTTGATTGCAGCCCAGTTCTCAAAAGAGTTTGTGATAGGGTTCCAAAGTATACCTTTGCCTGGTAGTGCAGCCTTGCAGGCAATCGATTGACTTGTGTAGTCTGGGCTATAAACCAACTCCATGGAAGATACTTCATTCCAAATGAGAAACATTTATCTTATGAAACACTTCTGAATTTTTTACCATCAAATATATATACACACAGAATCAGCAATGCTATTTTCTGTTAAGAAATATGGTGAAGAAAGAATAACAAATCATGCATAAACCATGAATATTCCAATCGATTCATGTCAGTTTCTTGCCTTCAAAGTATCTATATAAAATCTAAATGCTAAAATTAGTCAGTTCAGTTTTTTTGGGAGCTAGTCAGCGCCGACTCATTTGTGTCTTTGTGATCGTAACTTATACCAGCAAGCAACCATTGGTGAAAGTAAGTTTTGAATCTAGATGGAGAGTAGAAGAGTAAGTGAGCAAGTCAAGATATTAGAATCCTGGCAAAGTGAGCATGCCAGAAATTTAGCCAGTCTTAGAGCATCTACAGCCAAGATACGCAAATCCGGGTCCCTATACATCCGCGGTCGCGCCTGGACGCGCCCGCAGGTGGTGACCGGGCGGGCCTCAAATTTTCCCATTTGCAGCCACAAACCCTATATTTAAAACACCTAATACATGCAAAGACATGCACATCGATCATTTTGGATGTTTTAGTCCGTGTTGGGCCGGCGGGGTTGTGTAAACGGTTGTGTAAACGCCAAAGAATTGTTTGTAAGATTTCCACTATAGAAACATCCGTGTTGGGCCGGCGTGGTTGGGGTTTTTTAGTTCCACGTCGCCGCCGGAGGAGTGCCGCGACTGGCTTAAATAGCCGCGTCGGGCAAAAGCGTTAAGCTACTCTCTCTTAATAGGGGCTATCAATGCTCGCTTTGTGAAGGAGCTCATATCCTTCACAAGGCGAACATTGATGGCCGCTACTAACAATAAGAACGTTTTTTAAGTATGAGAACTTTTTATTCAATCATTCTCATCAAGCTCCTACGAAAAAATCACGAAAAAGCTAGTCGGGCAATGTGTCGAATACATAGAGGGCAAGGTGGAGGGCAGGCCTGGCGCAGTGGTGAAGTCCTCCCCACTTGTGCCAAGAGGTCCTGGGTTCGAACCAGCCTCTCTGCATTGCACTTTGCAGGGGTAAGACTAGGTTCCTATAATCCCTCCCCAGACCCCACCTTGTGTGGGAGCTTCTATGCACTGGGTCTGTCCTTTACATAGAGGGCAAGGTGCAGTCCGGTGCAAGTGAAATCGGGTAGGTCCAAGGGGATTTGGTGCAATTTTTGCTGGGGTCGGGTTGTCAAGTCCGACGTGGCGGATGCGCCCGGTCAGCCCCATATCCGCCCCATATTTGGGCTGGATATGAGGGGTGCCGGTCAGCCCGGGTGTTTGAGGGCCGTTTGAAGCGCCCGTCTGGGTCGGTTTTTTTTTGACCGGGCCGTCCGACCGGGCGTAGGGGGGGGTTGAGGCGCCTGCTGTAGATGCTCTTATTGCATTTCACATTTTTGGGTATCTCCTTTGTCCCTCATCAGCCTTCTCTTCGAGTCCTAAATGGCATTTTCTTTTCTTCCCTTTCTCTACTTCCTTGTTGACCTAACTTAGTTGTAGTGTTCATGACTTTACATTCAATGAATATAAGGCAGTATTAGTTATCATGCAGTGTTTGCTGTAATCTTACATAGGAAATTAACTATTTAAACTAGTCATTAGTTACAACTCTAGGACTATAGTATGTCCATCAGGGAAATATTGCTTTCGTCACATTTATAGTTCAGTTGATAGATGGATATAATTTGTATCCTGCAAATTTTCAGCCTCTGACACCACATATTATTTGTTCACATTAGTTTTTTTTGTGTGTGCTTATTTTGCACTGCAGATTATTCGAAGATGGCTAGTTCAGTTGGAGGCAATGGCTACAGTGATGTTACACGGGTGCTATTCTGTGGCCACTATTGGCCTGCTTCTACTATTTATACGAAGGAGTACTTGCAAAACTATCCATTTATTCAGGTTAGTGATGCATGTGAACTTAGTTGATCGTCCTCTAACCTTAACTGAAATGTAAAACTTTTCAACTCTATAACGCCAATGCCACATAAATCATTAATTTATCTTCTGTTAGCTACCCATACTGCATGGTGAGGCATCTTCAGAACTTCAGATGACTGTTGTTTTAAGTACTATTGGCCGTTGTAGCATGACGCTTGACTTTGAGAGGGCACACATGATAAGAATGGATACAGAGCACATACTTTGCTTTCCATGTTCCGGTAAAAGGACTAACAAGCAATCTGGTCAAATAAGGATCATGCAAGGACCCAACGATGATGTTTTGATAATAACGTATGCCATTTGTCAATGCCTCAGTGATACAGGATACACATTTTTATCTTTTGTTCTTGCTGATATAAAATGTAGATCTCAAGAGTTTGGTATTTCTGAAAGCTTTGCAAATTAGTTTGTACTGGTTCCTGGTTTTCTTGTAACATGCTCTGTTATGTGTACCCACCTTGCTTTCTCATTATTATTTCTCCATTTGGAGTTCTGGAAAAAAAAGTCCACAATCCTGATTTTCTTCTTCTGATATCATAGTTGATGATGTGCTTACATTTTAGTCTTGAGAGTGTTTTCTGTCTGTGAAATGTGACTGTATACATGTAGGAACTTATGTCTGACCACATTTTAATGCACTTTTCAGGTTGACGAAGTAGGTCTTGAGCACGTACCCGATGTTATTCAAAACTACCATATATGTGTAGTGAAAAATAAATGTATAGATTCAGATATCATTGCCAAAGCAACTAAGATGAAGATTATTATGCAGTATGGTGTTGGTTTAGAAGGTGATTATAAGCCTGGATTAGTGGATCTGGTGTTGACGTATTATCTTACATTCTGATTGATCCATCGACATAACTAGGTCTTCTTATATGGAGTATGCAATTTTTTATAGGTGTTGACATAAATGCTGCTACAGAACAGAAAATCAAAGTTGCACGGATACCTGGGAGTACTACAGGAAATGCAATTGCTTGCGCAGAAATGGCTATCTATCTAACTCTAGGTGTTCTGCGGAAGCAAGTAAAGTCACATGACTAGCAGTTTTGACCTATTGGAAGTGCTGCTCTCTATTTCGTGGAGCTCCTATTGATGAACATTCATCTCATTCTTGTCTCACTACATCCACTCATGTATACAGTACCGAGTTTCTTAGTTCTCATGATAGCACGCCTAATTATGTTGATATTCCTGCACGATCGGTGAAAAATTGATGCAAATATGAAGTAGGCGAGCATATAATATTCTGCGCCACTAGGTCTTTGGTTGTATATTACCAGTACTTAAAAAGTGAAGCAAGTGAAGATATAGTATTCTGCAGTACATGAAACATAATGGCTTAAGTACTAAGTTTCATTTTTGCACTTTGTAGTTGTCATTACATAGGCCTTGAAAATTGAAACGTCATAATGACGCATGGGGATATTGGAAATGACTAGTATTCTAAAACATTCCACCCTGGGATAAAAGGGCCTGCAAGCTGCAGAAATTTGGGAACAAATACATGATGAGCGTATTAAACATGGTTTCTGTTTCACGTGGATCCTACTTAGTACAATATCCAACAATTTAGGCAATTGGACACTGATTTCGAGCCATGGTTCATCATGTTGCATATATTTGTACAGAATATTCACTCAGTTTTTGTTAAATAAGCTACCTTGGTAGCTGCCATCATTTGGAAGATAAGTTTTTTTAGTTTAATAAATATAAGTTAGCTTCTGTTAGTTGTAATGGAATATTCATGTTTTGGACTTTGGCCATAATTTGCAGAAGGGAATGGATACTGCTGTCATTCAGAAGGACTTGGGCCTTCCAGTTGGAGAAACAATATTCGGGAAAACAGTATGCTTTTCGTGTATGAGTTACTTTTTATCTACTTTCCACAAGAAAAATCCCATTTGAGTAGAAATTTGTATTTACTTTGCTAGATACTTATCCTGGGGTTCGGAGCCATTGGCATGGAAATTGCCAAGAGACTAAGACCATTTGGAGTGAAAATTCTTGCTACAAAAAGAAACTGGTCATCAAATACAGTGTCTTGTGGTAAGTTGCAGTATCATTCCCTTATGAGTGAATTATTAGATGTTGTGTTATCTTCCTCTCTCAAAATATTGCTATTGCAGATCTTGATGGGCTGGTTGACAAGAAAGGTGGTCCAGAAGATATGTACGAACTCGCTCGAGAAGCTGACATAGTTATAACTTGCATGACGTTAAACAATGAATCAGTTAATTCTTCTCTATGTTCATTTATTTAATAAAAAATACTGCCAGAAATATCTCTATTCGACTTCAGTTAGGCGGTTACTAAGGCACTAAAGCTATAAATATTTATAGGTTGGGATTGTGGATCACAAGTTCCTGTCAGCTTTGAAAAAGGTATGTGTATTTTTCTCCAATATACTTGTCTGCATCGTAGGAGATTTACATCTTATTTCTTAAATCTTCTTCTGAGATTTATTTACTTTACGGAATAAATAAGCCATCATTCTTGATTCATCCTGTAAGAAGAAAATTTGTATGTGAGGAAATGTTAATCTTAGAATGGTGTTGGAGGATCAGATTGTGCTGGTGTATGCATTGGAATAACCATCAGAAAATGGCAAAATGATCCCAGGAGCATATGTTCTTGTTTCAAAGAACACACGTGCTGCTAAAGTTTTCAAAAGGAAAAGATATCAAGAATATTCATAGACGTTTGTGGAATGATACTGTATACATATAGCGCCGTGTGTTCCCCGCAAAAAGGGTGTCGTGTGTGTGCACCACTGCGGACCAAGGTTTTTTGAAAAAAATTGTGGAATGATACTGTATACATATAGCGCCGTGTGTTCCCCGCAAAAAAAAACCGTGCTGCAGAAACACATGTGACAGGCATAACCGACCCCAATTGGCACAAATTATGGGTTGTTTTAACTATTTAAATTAGGAAGATATCTTGTAACCTGGCCCTTAAGCCAGCAGAAATAAGATAATCCTGCTTTTTATTGTTTGGCTCTATGTAAAGAAGACCCTCTTAGAATATATGAATGAAACAAGAAATAATCAGCCTTATGTTCGAGCCTCTCCTCCATTATCAACCTAGCCATACCGAGCTGGCGGTATTATCCATCATGAACTAAGGCTCGTGGCGTAGAGTTGATATTTTAGTATTTCTCTCTTTGCAGGCTTGCACACACATAAATGGACATATTTCATGACAAAAACTTAGAGTGCATAATTATTTTGCAATCTACATATAGGATCTGTTTTTGATTTTTGGAAAACTGTGAAATATATGCCTGACAGCAGAACTCCCGTTCTCAATAGCTGCCATGTTCTTGTAGGGATCATATCTCATCAATATTGCCAGAGGACGCCTACTGGACTATACGGCTGTGTTTAATCACCTTGAGTCAGGTCATTTAGGTGGTTTGGGCATTGATGTTGCTTGGACAGAGCCATTCGATCCAGAGGATCCAATTCTGAAATTCCCAAATGTTATTATAACACCACATGTTGCAGGAATCACAGAATACTCTTACAGAACCATGGCAAAGGTTTGCACTTGTTTCTCTGCAATGCACAAAGTTACTTCTCATTTACCAATCATGTATTTGTTGCTAGTAGTTATATCTTGTCTGTTAACTCCTGTAGTTACATTATAATATTTGTGTTAAAAGAACTTTTAGATTCACAAGCGCCACATTTGTTATTTATTTTTGAGCCAACTATGACATTTTAATATCATTAAGTAGCATCAATTACATTACCCTCCAGAATACGACTGGTGGATCATCTTTCCAAACAAAACTAGCACTAGAATCATATGGAGAACTAGTTAGTTTATGAGCTACCTCATTGGCTTCATGAGCACACTGTTTAAACATCGCAGTGCCAATTTAGATGACCAGCTTTCCTGGCCACAGGCTTGGTATGAAAAAGCAGTATTCTGTTGGAAGAACATTTTTTCTCATGACTAAAAGCATCAGTAAACAAGAAGATATATGCTTAAACGAAATTAAATGATATTAGCCACTTAGCAAACCTCCTCTTTCTCTGCGCATAAACTCATGATTTTCCTTGTGGATTGTTGCTTCCTTTTTTCGATATCCTAGAATTACTTTGAACTGAAGGACACCTCATTCAACCCCTGCTTAGATAGGCGTGTCATGTGCATTATCATTTCATTCTTAATAAACGAAGTCATCACCATCATCATTAACCGTGTGTATTGTCATTGAAATCCTCGATGTAAAAGAACGAAAGTTCGCTGACTTGTGTGACCATTTACCATTTCGTCTCGTACTGAATTTTGCTCTGCCTTTGGGTGCAGGTTGTTGGTGATGTCGCCCTCAAGCTTCATGCAGGAGAGCCATTCACCGAAATAGAATTTGTGAACTAGGCAAACTGAGTAGACGGCGTCATTGTTGATTAATTTCAGTCGTATTAGTGAACAGAATTACCAAATAAAGGCAAATGTTATGGACGATTGCATTACTGGAGAATCATAGGAATTCGACCGGTTTATTGATGTATAAAGCATTGTTGTCTGTCTGATTGCAAACATGTGAAGCGTTAGCAGCAAATTTCTGCATCTCTGTTGCATACAATCAACATTGTTAGAATGCCATGTTTGCTTCAAGGCCACTGAGAACCTGAAACAGTTTTGATGGTGGCCGCTGGGGTTTCGGAGTGAAAATTCTTATTTTTAAAAGGGAAGTGAAAACTCCTTGGATGGATGGATCCGGCAATGAAGACCCAAACACACACACGCGCGTTGCAGTTGCTATCTCTGAAGCAACACTATATCCTCTTTGGTGGGTGAATTTAGCAAAGGAGGCAGGACGATGTTCTTTCCAAAACGCGTAAAAAAATGTTTTTTCCGTAAAGATGTTATATAATCCTGGAGTCTTTTTTAGATTAAATCCAGCCATTGCTTTATTAGATTAGATTAGATCGGCAACATATTACGCTCTGACCGAAGAATTCTAGTCAGGAACTCAGGAATTATAGCAAAACACATGCATATATCAGTACCAAGAGCTTCTTTAACACATAGGTGCGCCATCCCTCAAAAAAAAAAAAAACACATAGGTGCGCCACCCAATTTGCCTCATGTTGAGTCCAAAGAACTTTGAAACCCTGGAAAGAACCACACATGTCACATCTGTTTGATGTCCTTCAGGATCTGAACTCCATCACTCCGAATAGCTTTGTCATCATTCCATAACTCAACTAAGGAGAAGCAATCTGATGGAACTATGATATTTTGAAGGGTTAGGTAGGGCACATCTAGATGTGCCCTAGTTATTGCACATCTAAGTCACTCAATCAAGCATAAGAAGAAAAAGAAAAAGGAAAAAAAAATATCCACACGAATCTCCGTGTAAGATCAATGATTTATGACTTAGATGTGCAATACTTATGGCACATCTAGATGTGCTTTAGCAAAACTGTATTTTGAACACCTCATTTGATTGTTGCCTCAAATCCATCCCGGCACACAAAGAAGCTTGGCGGGTTCATCATTGTCGGCCGATTAGCTGCTTGCTAGCTTCGCGGATAAGGAAACTTTAGTTCCTGTAGCTCATGGCTGGCCGGCGAGCTTGCTGCCGGACACAAGGAAGTCATGTGGTAGGAAACGGGCGCTTACAATCATTTAGACTTGGTTAAAATAGGGTTTAGTTCAAATATATCGAAACGGGCGCCGCTCTTATGTAAAAATTATCTAAGTTTGATTGAAAATCGTCCGGTTTGTATAAATTTGCATCAAGTTTGTTTATTTTTGTTAAATTGGTTTTCCAGCTCGCGCACCATTGTCTTCCGACTGGTCTTCATCTGTCCGTGGTGTCCAGTTTGGGGGTCAGTGTTGGAGATGCCCTAAAGTCCAAACACACCCTAATTCTGACGAGATGGCCCCACCTGCCAAAGACAGGCATGACTCGTCTTTTTTGCCCCTCCAAGTTTCGCGTTCCCCTCTGCCTGCCGCTTGTGGGGTAAGGCCAACTCCAACGCACGACCCCAAACGGACGTCCGGTTCGTCCGTTTGCGGCAGGAAAATGGACACGGCCGTCTGCTTGCAGTCGTGCGGCCATCGGTGCGCCCAACCGGCACGCCTCGTCCCAAACCGTCTAGGGTTGTGGACTTTGATTTTTTCCCTAAAAAAAGAAAATAAACTTGCAAATAATACGAGAACATAAATATAAACATAAACGTCCAAACGTCCATAGTACCAAAGTTCAATGCAGGTCTCAATTAAATTAAAACTTAATAGAAGACATAAAAAAACTAGATAAAGTCCCATCGCTGGTGGCAGCCGTCGTCTTCAGGAGTCGTCGTCCTACTCGTCGTCGTCGCTGGTGAGGTCGACGTAGGGCGGTGTCTGCCAAAAGTGGGCTAGCGGCCCCTGCCAGACCTGGTGCGCCGGCGGCGCCTGCACCACCTCCTCCCGTGGCTCCTGCTCGTGCTCTGGTGACCGCGGCGGCGTGGCTGACCATGGGCCAACACCCACTGAGTCAGCCATCTCCGGCGCCGTGCACGACCAGCTCCACCTCTGGCCCACCAGACGAGGGTTCCACGCGGCGATGGGCGGCTCCTCCACCACCTCGTCTGGCACCTCCTCCCTGACATCGACATCCATCTCCGGGATGGCCATGTCGCCGGCCATAGAGAGGGCCAGCGGGGTTTCCAGGCCATCCCATTTGTCGCTAATCGTGCGTGTTCATGGAGTCCTCCATGACACGCCTCATGAGACGTGCCTCCTCCTCCTCGGTCATGGGCGGTGGTGGTGGCGGGGATGGGGACGAAGATGGCGACGGCGTGATGTCGCGCACACGATGACGACCGCGCGTTTGCGGCGGACTGTCAGCACGAGCCAACCACGGGTGGCGATGGCTCGGAGGATGACTGGCACGGAAAGATCACCACCGCAGGTCGTGCTTGTCGCGGAGCCACGTATCCCGCCGCGGCGAATCCATGGCATACCTTGCATCCTCCAGCAGAGCCGGTGGCAGGCGGGCGCGGCATCAGTTGATCCGTGCAGCGGGCGCGGCCACACATGGGCACTGTTAGGATGGGCACGCGGTCGGTGGAGAGATGTCAGTTGTTCGGCAGGTGGACATCTCCCCACGGTAATGGCGTCCTAGTCTCCCAGTAGCGCCGGCAGACATCGACATGGATGTACGGCCTATCGCGCTGCCCGGCCACCGCCGGCGCGATCTGGAAAGCTGGCGGAGCAGGTGGTGCGGGCAGAGATGGTGGTGCGAGCGGCGCGGAACTGCTGGAGCAGCGTCGGCCAGAGGAGCTGGCCACGTGGTCATGCTTCCCCTTGCTGATCCAAGGCCAGCCCATGGCACCAGCTGAGAGGTGGGCGAGTGGGGGTGCGGCGGCGCTGGCTAGGGTTTGCTCCTGTCGGGGCTCGAGGAGATAGGCTGGTCAGGAAGTGAAAGTTGTGGACTGTCCGGTCCATGGCTTCCACATTAAGAAGGACGACGACCCTCCGCCTGTGTGAATGACGGCTAGGGCCCGCCGCGCGTGCGCATTAATTTTAGGCGATGGAGGTAGGTGGACGACAGCCATGCGTCCCCGAGACGGGAGACGAGCAAGCGCGTGCCCGTCCGTTCGGCGTCCGTGTGGATGCAAATCGGGCGCATGTTTGCGCCGGAAATGGGGCAGGCCGGATGCCATACAAACATAAAATGCGGATGCGACCGTGCGTTGGGCCGAGCCATCCATCCGTTTTGGCCCAAACGAACAAGCGCGGACAGGATGGGGCCGCGTGTTGGAATTGCCCTAAACCCTAGCCCCAGCTCTAACCAGCAGGCGGCGCCGCAGAGACATCTCCAGCAGGCACCGCTTGGACACGGTGAACTCATTCTCCTCACGCTTCGCCACTGCACTCTCTCCCCAGGCCCTCACTGTCAGGCCTGCAGTATACTGAAGATACATCTTCATTTAACTGTATCATATCAGAAAATACCTCTTCAGTTATCGGACAATCCTGGTAGCTCCTCAAGGTTACTTTCATCGCTAGCCGTTCGATGCTACTTACCGTTAAAACACTTGTCACTGTCTTGACAATTACCATGTGAGCGGGTAACTGGTTCACCTATAAAGCGGCCGGGTTGTGGCTTAGCTGGTATGAGATTTTCCCCAATTCGCCCAATGGCAGAAACCTAAACATATACAACGACGCCGATAGTTCAATATACTACCTAGATCGGGACCTTTTTCCTGCGATTTATCTATGATTTCTTTCCACACCAAAGATCGTAGCTAGGACCTGACAAATTGGTAATCAGAGCAAGGTTTCCTCAGGCACAATTTTTTTCTATCCAGAGAGTGATTAGTCCCACCCGATTCCCTCCCTATGAGTCGATTCGGGCCGATCCGAGCCAAGGCGGCGTTGCTGGCGTCAATCTGTACTAGGGCGGTGTTGGTGGCAATGATCTATACCAGGGCGGCGCAGGTGGCGGTGAATTGTTCAGTTGAAACCAGTAGAGCGGAGTGGTCGCCTGAGATCCCTTCTCCAGCGGTAAAATCCCATGTACATAGCTGGTTCGTGCAGTTTTGGTGGCGTGGATCGAGTAGGCGGAAGGATCTAAGCAGAGAGCCTGGTTACCGAAATCATTTCGGCAGTAAAATTCCTTCTTTCTTCCTCAGATCAAGGTGATGGGGCGTGCTAAGACGATCGACGAGGCCGATCTACATGAGGTCTTGTCTCTGCGTGATGATTTTGGTCTATTGCAGAGAGATAATGTTGGGCTCCGAATAGATGTGTCCAGGTTGCAGGAAGATGTGCAATCTATCTGCTCCAAGCAAGGAGAAATATCTTTGCAGGTGGGCAGTGTTGGAAACGGGCAAGCAACTCTCTGCTATGAACATGGCGTTGACATCAATTGTAGCCCCGTCAAGTTCTGCAAATCAGGGAGCAAGACAGACTAAACTTGATACATTGTTGAAATCTCCAACACTTCAACAAGAGGAAGTACCTAGGCAGCACATTAGAAGAGACCAGCTTAGGTAGCAACTAGAAGCTGAAAAAGAGAAAACCAGACAGTTGGAAGAATTACAGATGCAGAATTTGCCACCCATCAGAACTAGCAGAACTGTTGCTCCTCCTGGTTTCAATAATCAGGTACATCAGGAGACTACAAGTATGTTGGGCACTCCTGTAGCACAAGGAAGGGGAGGTGCAACACCTAGATTCCAGCAAGCAGCAAGGGACGAACCGCTATGGCAAGGATATTTCAGAACTTATGAGAAGGATATGCAGATACAGTTCATGAAATCCATGACCAAGGGACCTAAAATGGATTTCCCAAGATTTTTTTGGTGAAGATCCTGTGGGGTGGATCAGACTATGTAACAAAAATTTCCAAATGGCTGGTGCTCCTGAGGAATATAAGGTTTCTTTGTCTTAGATGTACATGATAGGTGAAGCGGATGTATGGTTGAGAAGATCTGGTTTGTTAAAGAAACATTGTCTTGGCAAGAATTTGGCAAAGAAATTATAGAGGTTTTCCGAGCAAAATTCAAATGACTTGACTGAAAAGTTTAACACACTCAAACAGGGTAATAGCACAATGGCAGAATATACCAAATTGTTTGAGGATTTAATGTCTGAGATACAGGAAGAAAATCTCGCCTTATCTGAATCTTTGTTTTTCAGATGCTATATCAATGGACTTAGAGAGGGTATCAAGTATCAATTGAGGCCATTGAGACCGACAACATTGACTGATGCTTTCTGTTTGGCTAGAGATGTAGAACCCTGTCATCCTCCAGTTTTTCATCAGAAGAAATCTAGTGTGTCATACAATAATTACTGTCAAAAGCAATATTCTCCTTCAGCAGCTAAAAGTACAAACACTTCTACGGTTGTATAGAACACAAACAGTAACAAGAATATTGAAAGTGTCAACACCAATATTTAGAGGATAGGAAAGTAGGAGAATGTCGGAGATGTGGAGATAAGTGGTTTCGTGGCCACAAGTGCACTCTAGTTCCAAATGTTCACATGTTGCAACAGGAAGTAGAGTGATACGTCTCCAACGTATATATAATTTTTGATTGTTCCATGCTGTGTTATTATCAATCTTGGATGTTTTATAATCATTTTATACCATTTTTTGGTACTAACCTATTGACATAGTGCCAAGTGCAGTTGCTATTTTTTTTTCATGTTTTTTACATCGTAGAAAATCAATACCAGACAGAGTCCAAATGCCACGAAACTCCACGAAGAATTTTTATGGTCCAGAAGGAACACAACGGGCCCTGGTTGCACTTGGGGGGTGCCCTGAGGGGGGCACAACCCACCAGGGCGCGCCAGGAGGCCCGGACGCACCCTGGTGGGTTGTGCCCACCTCGGGTGCCCCCCGGACGCCTCTTTGCTCTATAAATACCCCAATATTCCATAAACCCTAAGAGAGTCGATGAAATATTCATCCAGCTACCGCAGAGTCTAGAACCACCAGATCCAATCTAGACACCATCTGGGATGGGGTTCACCACCTCCATTGGTGCCTCTCCGATGATGTGTGAATAGTTCTTTATAGACCTTCGGGTCCGTAGTTAGTAGCTAGATGGATTTCTCTCTCTCGCTGAATTATCAATACAATGGTCTCTTGGAGATCCATATGATGTAACTCTTTTGCGGTGTGTTTGTTGGGATCGACGAACTTTGAGTTTATGATCAGATCTGTCTTTTTATATCCATGGAAGTATTTGAGTTTCTTTGATCTCTTTTATGCATGATTGCTTATAGCCTCGTATTTCTTCTCCGATATTTGGGTTTTGTTTGGCCAACTTGATCTATTTATCTTGCAATGGGAAGAGGTGCTTTGTAGTGGGTTCGATCTTACAGTGCTTGATCCCAATGACAAAAAGGTAAGCGACACGTATGTATCGTTGCTACTAAGGATAAACTGATGGGGTCTATCTCTACATAGATAGATCTTGTCTACATCATGTCATCGTTCTTATTGCATTACTCTGTTTCTCCATGAACTTAATACACTAGATGCATGCTGGATAGCGGTCGATGTGTGGAGTAATAGTAGTAGATGCAGGCAGGAGTCGGTCTACTAATCTTGGACATGATGCTATATAATGGCCATTGCCTGGATATCGTCATAATTATTTGTAGTTCTGTCAATTGCCCAACAGTAATTTGTTCACCCACTGTTTGCTATTTTTCTCGAGAGAAGCCACTAGTGAAACCTACGGCCCCGGGGTCTTTCTTCTCATATATTTGCCTTTGCGATCTACTTTTCCCTTGCATTTATTTTCAGATTTATTAAACCAAAAATACAAAAATACCTTGCTGCATTTTATTTCTATTTATTTTATTTGGCGTTCGATCTATCAATTTATTACAAATTTCTCCCGTCCATGCACCGTTTCTGGCGCCGTTACTCGAAAGGGATTGACAACCCATTTAACATGTCGGGTTGCGAGTGGTAGTTATTTGTGTGCAGGGGTGTTTACGTTGTGTTGCTTGGTTCTCCTACTGGTTCGATAACCTTGGTTTCATATATGAGGGAAATACCTACCACCGCTGTGCTGCATCATCCCTTCCTCTTTGGGGAAATACCGACGTAGCTTCAAGCGACATCATAGAGGAGACTGGTCCACCTGATGTTGAAACTGAACAAGAAAGTTAAGAAGAAGTGGCAGAGCAATCTGAACAGGCAATGTTCATTTCGTCTCATGCAATGGGAACACCTAACTACCCTATGTCCTATACTGTTCATATCTCTTAATGGAAAAAGAGCAGTAGCCTTATTGGATTCTGGTAGTTCTTCTTCATTTATAAATGAACAATTTGCCCTTAAAGAAAATTGCCATTTATTACCAGTTAAACCAAGAAGAATTGTTGTAGCTGGAGGAGGCACATTACTATCTTTAGTAGTGGTTCCCCATTGTCCTTTTCAAATGGCCAAACTCCCTCTGAAACATTCTTTTAGAGTTTTAAATCTTCCTAGTCATAATGTGATATTGGGGTATGATTGGTTTTCTCTAGTAAGTCCAGTTTCTTTTGATGTGCCACAAAACCTGTTCAGTTTCACAGTGCAAGGGAAAACAACAGTAACAACTTCCATGTACAACAAAACTGAGGAAATTGTGGAGATATCAGCTGAACAGGCAGTTAAAATGTTAGACAAAGGAGTGCAAGCATTCTTGATACAACTCCATAATATTTTGGCAGAAACACCAGAGAAACACT
Source organism: Aegilops longissima (assembly GCA_021605205.1). Taxonomy (NCBI): domain Eukaryota; kingdom Viridiplantae; phylum Streptophyta; class Magnoliopsida; order Poales; family Poaceae; genus Aegilops; species Aegilops longissima. The sequence continues at coordinate 325,897,197 of CM038680.1, forward strand.
GATATCTTGGTTGTAGTTAACAAGATTTTGGAAGATTATAAGGATTTGTTTGCAGAACCCACTAAATTACCTCCTCAAAGAGCATTGGATCACAAGATAGAACTGCTTCCAGGGGTCACACCACCTCATTCTAGACCGTACAGGGTTCCACACCACCAGAAAGCTGAGATGAAAAAACAGATAACTCACTTATTGGAAAATAATCTCACCAGACATAGTTAGAGTCCTTATGCAGCTCCTGTATTACTGGTTAAAAAGAAAGATAGAACTATGAGGCCATGTACTGATTTTAGGAAGCTCAACACTATCACTATCAAAAACAAGTTCCCCATACGAGTAATAGAAGATCTGTTGGATGAGTTACATGGTGCTAAAGTGTTTTCTAGACTGGATTTAAGATCTGGATATCACCAGATCAGAATGGATCCTCGGGATATTCATAAAACAACTGTAAGGACATTTTTGGGTCACTTTGAATATTTAGTGATGCCATTTGGATTATCCAATGCTCCTGGAACTTTTCAAGCTCTTATGAACTTCATCTTTGCTAAGTTCAATAGAAAGTTTGTCTTGGTATTCTTTGATGATATCCTAGTATTCAACACAAGTTTGGAGGAACATGTGGAACATCTTAGACAGGTCTTACAAACTCATAGAGAAAATGAATTGTATGCCAAACTTTCTAAATGCTCTTTTGCTGTTCCTTAGGTGGAATGTCTAGGTCATGTAGTTTCTAGAGAAGGCCTGTCTATAGATCCTAGCAAAATCTCAGCTATTGCAGCTTGGCCCATGATGTCTACTACGCAACTTTATCCTTGTAGATGTTGTTGGGCCTCCAAGCGCAGAGTTTTGTAGGACAGTAGCAAATTTCCCTCAAGTGGATGACCTAAGGTTTATCAATCAGTGGGAGGCGTAGGAGGAAGATGGTCTCTCTCAAACAACCCTGCAACCAAATAACAAAGAGTCTCTTGTGTCCCCAACACACCCAGTACAATGGTAAATCGTATAGGTGCACTAGTTCGGCGAAGAGATGGTGATACAAGTGCAATATGGATGGTAGATATAGGTTTTTGTAATATGAAAATATAAAAACCAGCAAGGTAACGAGTGGTAAAAGTGAGCTAAAACGGTATTGCAATCCTTAGAAATAAGGCCTAGGGTTCATACTTTCACTAGTGTAAGTTATCTCAACAATGATAACATAATTAGATCATATAACAATTCCTTAACATGCAACAAAGTGTAACGCCCCGGATTCGATGCGCCAGGTGTCTGCTAGTTATTCGTCGTCGTTGCCATGTCATTTGATTGCGTGTTGCACTTTGCCATGTCATCATCTGCATTTCATATCATGTCATCATGTGCATTTCATTTTGCATATGTGTTCGTCTCATGCATCCGAGCATTTTCCCCGTTGTCCGTTTTGCAATCCGGCACTCCTATGTCTCCGGCGCCCCTTTTACCTCTTTTAGGTATGCGGGTGTTAAACGGTCTCGGAATGGACCGAGGTTTGCCAAGCGGCCTTGGTATAGCACCGTGAACCGCTGTCAAGTTTCGGATCATTTGGAGGTTGTTTGGTACTCCAACGGTTAACCGGGTAACCGCAAAAGCCTCTTTTGTGTGCAGCCCAACACCCCCTCCAAAGTGGCCCAAAACCCAGCAAACTCCCCTCCATGCTCTCGGTCGTTTGATCACGTTCGTGTGGGCGAAAACCGCACCTCATTTGGACTCTCCTAGCTCCCTCTACCTATATAAACACCTCCCCCTCCAAAAATCGCAGTCCACTCCCCCCCGAAACCCTAAAAATCGTCCTCCGCCGCCACCGGACACGTCCGGCCGGCGCCGGACATGTCCAGCTGCCGCCCCCGACCAATCCCGCCTTGCCACGTGGCCTCCCGCCGCCGCCCGCCGAGGCCGCTGAACCATCCAGCGGACCATGGGCCCGTCCGCCGCCCGCCCAGCCCAGCCTTGCGCCTCCCGGCCTCCGCGCCTCGCCGCCTGCCGCCCGGCCGCCCTCGCCGCCCGGTGCCGCCCGGCCTCGGCCTCACGCCCGCGCGCCGGGAGGCCGCCTCTCTCGGCCTCCGCCTCCTCCCACGGGTTTCGCCGCCACCCGGCCGGCGAGCTCCTCTCCGCCTCCTCCTCCTCCCCGCAGCTCCGGCGAGCATTCTCCGGCCCCGTCTCGGCGTCCGTGCCCGCAACCCCCAGATCCAGATCCAAAAACGAGAGGTTGACCCCGATTTTGCCTAAGTCCCCGATCTGCTAATATTTTCACGCATTTTCATCGCATCATATCTCGGCATCCGTAGCTCCGTTTTGGGCGTGTAATATGTCAAATTGTTCGGCTCGACGAGTAGATCATTTCATCTCATTGCATCATTTTAATCTGAGCTCATCTTGGTACCCGAAATGCTGTTGGAAGAGTGCTATGTGATGTTAGTTTCAGATTCTTATCAGAACATGCACTTTTGTCATTTTTGCCATGATTGATGTGTACATCCTATGAACTTAAGTCCTACATGTGTTTTGTAATATGCCATGCCATCTTTACAGGGGTGTATGCCATGTATTTTTGTGATCTCTGTGGTGACTAGCACAAGCATGCAAACTAGGCTTCATGATGTTGCTGATTTCAGCCCTGCTCACTGATATTTTTATGCCATGTAAACTTGATGCTACCGAGAGATCAATGCTTATTTTGAGATACTTCAGTAAGGATGTTTTGTTATACATGTCTTTCTCTATCCATACATACCCTTGTTTGCAATTATGGCGTGCCATAGCTTGAGTCAATCGAGCTCTACTTTTGCTATAAAATGTTTCCTGGCAGGTTGTTTACATGTTATTCAATTTTGCCAAGGTTGTTGTAGTTGATCCAAGCATGCTATGATGTTGCTCTTGCCATGTTTAGCTTCTATGCCATGTCTTATTACTGTGAGTTGCCTTGCCATGCCATGTATTGCTCTGTGGTGAGTGGTTCAAGCTCACCAACATGCCTACTTATTGTTGTTCCTGCCATGTTTGAATCTGTAATATATCTTGCCATGTTTACATGGGTGCCATCATATCTTCTGATCCTTTTTGGCTCATGGTCAGTAAGGGACTTTTGTTCTATGCATTTAGTAGATTCATGCCATGCCTTTGTTTGCCATGATAAGTTCCTGTAACATGTTGTTTGATAGCTCTAAACATTGTAACCTGATGTTATTTCTGCTAAAGTCTGAAACTGTTATTATTTGCAATCTTGCCATGTGTTTTTGAGCATGTTCTAGTTGTTTCTGGAGATAGCTCAGTGTTCATGTTTTGTAATTCTTTACCTGTACATCATGCCCATGCCTTTTGTTATCATGTTGAGATACTGTAGCATGTTGTTTTGATGCTTGCAATATGCCTACTTGCTGTTTTGGACAGATTGTTGCTATAACTTGTATTGTGTGTATGTGTTGAACCGTTGCTCCGTTTTGAGTGTGCTCTATATGAAACTTGCTTGATTTTGCATGTAGTTTCATATTATCATGTTGCATCCATGTTTTGAGGTGTTTGCTTGATGTTTGTATGCATTTTGCATCAATGCCATGCTTAACTTGTTTTGCTCATATCTTCTAGGCCGTAGCTCCGAATTAAATGAACTTTATATGTAACTTGACTAGAATTTCGTGTAGATCATCGTGGTGCATCTTAACTTGCTGTTTAACAACTTTAACATAAGGTTTATTCAGATCTGGACCAATTTCGAAATTTGCATATGAGGACTTACCGAAATTGTTATATGTTGTTTCCGGCCTCATTTAAACTTGCTTTGATGTGTTGCTCTTGTTTGCATCATCTCTTGCCATGAGTAGCCTCATCTAGCTTTGTCATGCATCATGCTTGTTGTGCATCATGCCTTGTTCATGTGTGGAGTGTTTACTATGTTGTGTGCTTCTTCTTTTTAGTTCCCGTTTCGTTGCGACCGTGAGGATTCGTTCGTCTACGCTTGGTTCGGTTTCATCCATTCGTCTTCTTCATGGACTCGTTCTTCTTCCTTGCGGGATTTCAGGCAAGATGACCGCTACCCTGGATCTCACTACTATCATTGCTATGCTAGATGCTTCGTTCTATCGCTATGCTGCGCTACCTATTACCTGTTTATCAAGCCATCCCAAATTGCCATGAACCTCTAACTCGTTGTCACCCTTCCCAGCAAACCATTGTTTGGCTATGTTACCGCTTTGCTCAGCCCCTCTTATAGCTTTGTTAGTTGCAGGTGAAGATGAAGTTTGTTCCTTGTTGGAACATGGAGATGTTGTTCCTTGTTGGAACATGTTTACTTGTTGGGTTATCACAATATCTATTGTTTAATTAATGCATCTATATACTTGGTAAAGGGTGGAAGGCTCGGCCTTAGGCCTGGTGTTTTGTTCCACTCTTGTCGCCCTAGTTTCCGTCATATCGGTATTATGTTCCCGGATTTTGCGTCCCTAACGCGGTCGGGTGATTTATGGGACCCCCTTGACAGTTCGCTTTGAATAAGACTTTTCCAGCAAGGCCCAACATTGGTTTTACATTTGCCTCACCTAGCCTTTTTCCCTTGGGAGTCGCGCATCCCGAGGGTCATCTTTATTACCCCGGGCGATGCTTGTCTAAGCGTTGGTCCAAACTAGAGCACCGTCTGGGACCATCCCTTGGCAACTTGGGTTACGTCGGTACTGTGACGCTTAGCTTATCCGGTCGTGGCACGAGACGAGATACGTGCTGCTACTATCGGGATGTCGGCACGGAGGTCTTCTGGACTTGTTTTATTGTTGTCGAAATGTCTTGTAGCCGGATTCCGAGACTGATCGGGTCTTCCGGGAGAAGGAATATCCTTCGTTGATCGCGAGAGCTTATCATGGGCTAAGTTGGGACACCCTGCAGGTATAAACTTTCGAGCCGTGCCCGCGGTTATGTGGCAGATGGGAATTTGTTAATATCCGGTTGTAGTAAACTTGAAGCGAACTCTTCTAAAACACACCAACCGTAATGCGTAACCGTGAGTGTCTCTTTTCGGGTTGATCGAGAGGAGAACACGGTTTCGGGTTATGTCGGCGTAAGTAGGAGTTCAGGATCACTTCTTGATCATTACTAGTTGACGACCGTTCCTTTGTTTCTCTTCTCGCTCTCATTTGCGTATGTTAGCCACCATATATGCTTAGCCGCTGCTGCAACCTCACCAACTTATCCCTTCCTTTCCCATTAAGCTTTGCTAGTCTTGATACCCATGGTAATGGGATTGCTTTGAGTCCTCGTGGCTCACAGATTACTACACCACCAGTTGCAGTACAGGTTTGCGATGATCCCGACGAGAGCGATGTTTGCTTGTATTGGAGTTCTTCTTCGCTTCTTCTTGATCGGGGATAGGTTCCAGTCGGCAGCCTGGGCTAGCGAGGTGGATGTCGTTTGAGTTTCTGTTTATGTTTCATCCGTAGTCGGATGTTGATCTCTTGTATATGATGTTGATGTATTCTTGTGGCATTTGTGCCGTATGTATGTATCCCCATCTATTATGTAATGTTGATGTAATGATATCCACCTTGCAAAAGCGTTTCAATATGCGGGTCTATCCTTGGTGGGACCGTCGAGTTCCTTTTGGATAGGGTCGCATATTGGGCGTGACACAAAGAGTCAATCCAAAGTCACTAATAGCAGAGAACAAACGAAGAGATTATTGTAGGGTACGAAACTCCTCAAATTTATTCTTTCTAATCGATCTATTGGGCTATTCCTATAAGTGTCATAAACAACCCTAGAGTTATCGGAGAGTCAAGACGAAAATGTGTGCCAACCCCTATGCATAAGTTCACAAGGTCACATAACCTGCAAGTTGATCACCAAAACATACATCAAGTGGATCACGTCAATATCCCATTGTCACCACAGATAAGCACATGCAAGACATACATCAAGTGTTCTCAAATCCTTAAAGACTCAATCCGGTAAGATAACTTCAAAGGGAAAACTCAATCCATTACAAGAAGGTAGAGGGTGAGAAACATCATAAGATCTAACTATAATAGCAAAACTCATGGTACATCAAGATCGTGCCAAACCAAGAACACGAGAGAGAGAGAGAGAGAGAGAGAGAGAGAGAGAGAGAGATCAAACACATAGCTACTGGTACATACCCTCAGCCACAAGGGTGAACTACTCCCTCCTCATCATGGAAAGCGCCGGGATGATGAAGATGGCCACCGGTGATGATTTCCCCCTCCGGCAGGGTGCCGGAATAGGGTACCGATTGGTTTTTGGTGGCTACAGAGGCTTGCGGCGGCGGAACTCCCGATCTAGGTTTCTTTTCAGGGATTTCTGTATTTATAGGAACTTTTTGTGACAGTTTCACTTCAGGGGGGTCCACGAGGAGCCCACAAGGATGAGGGCGCGTCCAGGGGAGTAGGAGGCGCCCTCCACCCTTGTGGAGGCCCCGTGGATCTTCTCGCCCAACTCTTTTGCTTCGGGGGCTTCTTCTGGTCCATAAAAAATCACCATAAATTTTTAGGTCATTTGGACTCCGTTTGATATTCCTTTTCTATAAAACTCAAAAACAAGGAAAAACATAAACTGACACTCGGCTCTAGGTTAATAGGTTTGTCGCAAAAATCATATAAAATAGCATATAAATGCATATAAAACATCCAAGATAGATAATATAATATCATGGAACAATAAAAAATTATAGATACGTTGGAGACGTATCAAGCATCCCCAAGCTTAATTCCTGCTCGTCCTCCAGTATGTAATGATAAAAACAAAAAAAATTATGTGGAATGCTATCGAACATATTTATCCAAGTAATCTTCTCTATTGTGGCAAGAATATTCAGATCCATAAGATTCAAAACAAAACTTTAATATTGACATAAAAACAATAATACTTCAAGCATACTAACAAAGCAATTATGTCTTCTCAAAATAACATGGCCAAAGAAAGCTATCCCTAAAAAATAGTATAGTATGGCTATGCTCCATCTTCATCACACAAAATTTTCAAATCATGCACAACCCCGATGCCAAGCAATTGTTTCATACTTTTGATGTTCTCAAACCTTTTCAACTTTCACGCAATACATGAGCGTGAGCCATGGACATAGCACTATAGGTGGAATAGAGTATGGTGGTTGTGGAGAAGACAAAAAGAATGAGATAGTCTCACATCAACTAGGCATATCAACGGGCTATGGAGATGTCCATCAATAGATATCAATGTGAGTGAGTAGGGATTGCCATGCAACGGATGCACTAGAGCTATAAGTTTATGAAAGATCAAAAAGAAACTAAGTGGGTGTGTATCCAACCCGCTTGCTCACGAAGACCTAGGGCAATTTGAGGAAGCCCATCATTGGAATATACAAGCCAAGTTCTATAATGAAAAATTCCCACTAGTATAGGAAAGTGACAACATAGGAGACTCTCTATCATGAAGATCATGGTGCTACTTTGAAGCACAAGTGTGGTAAAAGGATAGTAGCATTGCCCCTTCTCTCTTTTTCTCTCATTTTTTGTTTTTTTGTTTTTTGGGCCCTCTCTTTTTTTGCCTCTTTTTTATTTTATTTTATTTTTCATCCGGAGTCTCATCCCGATTTGTGGGGGAATCAATAGTCTCCATCATCCTTTCCTCACTGGGACAATGCTCTAATAATGATGATCATCAGACTTTTATTTACTTACAACTCAAGAATTAAAACTCGATACTAGAACAAATATATGACTCTTTATGAATGCCTCTGGCGGTGTACCGGGATGTGCAATGACTCAAGAGTGACATGTATGGAAGAATTATGAAAGGTGGCTTTGCCACAAATACGATGTCAACTACATGATCATGCAAAGCAATATGGCAATGGTGAAGCATGTCATAATAAATGGAACGTGGAAAGTCACATGGCAATATATCTCAGAATGGCTATGGAAATGCCATAATAGGTAGGTATGGTGGCTATTTTGAGGGAGGTATATGGTGGGTGTATGGTACCGGCGAAAGTTGCGCGGTACTAGAGAGGCTAGCAAAGGTGGAAGGGTGAGAGTGTATAATCCATGGACTCAACATTAGTCATAAAGAACTCACATACTTATTGCAAAAAAATCTATTAGTCATCAAAACAAATTACTACGCGCATGCTCCTAGGGGGATAGATTGGTAGGAAAAGACCATCACTCGTCCCCGACCACCACTCATAAGGAAGACAATCAATAAATAAATCATGCTCCGACTTCGTTACACAACGGTTCACCATACGTGCATGCTATAGGAATCACAAACTTTAACACAAGTATTTGTCAAATTCACAACTACTCACTAGCATGACTCTAATATCACCATCTTCATATCTCAAAACAATCATAAGGAATCAAACTTCTCATAGTATTCAATGCACTTTATATGAAAGTTTTTATTATATCCCTCTTGGATGCCCATCATATTAGGACTAAATTTATAACCAAAGCAAATTACCATGCTGTTTAGAGACTCTCAAAATAGTATTAGTGAAGCATGAGTGTTCATCAATTTCTATAAAATAAAACCACCGACGTGCTCTAAAAAGATATAAGTGAAGCACTAGAGCAAATGACAAACTACTCCAAAAGATATAAGTGAAGATCAATGAGTAGTCGAATGATTACGTAACTATGTGGACTCTATAACATTTAAAAATTTCAGATCTTAAGTACTTTATTCAACCAGCAAGCAAAACAAAATAAAATGAAATGATGCTCCAAGCAAAACACATCTTATGTGGTGAATAAAAATATAGCTCCAAGTAACGTTACCGATGAACGAAGAAGAAAGAGGGGATGCCATCTGGGGCATCCCCAAGCTTAGGCTCTTTCCACTCCTTATTCCGTAGTCCATCAAAACTTTACCCAAAACTTGAAAGCTTCACAACACAAAACTTAACAGAAAACTCGTCAGCTCCGTTAGTATAATAAAACAAATCATTCACTTCGGTACTGTCAAGACAAGATTCATAATTTTTCTCACATGATGCCTACTGTACCATATCATTTCTACAATTTGTATTAATCAATATAAGCCATAGAAACTAGAAAACAAGCAAACTATGCATCGAAAATGGAATCTGTCAAAAATAGAGCAGTCTGTAAAGATCTGAATTGAGATCATACTTCTGTAACTCCAAAAATTCTGAAAATTTAGGACAACTTGAGAAATGTATATAGCAATATACTGTAAAAAATTAAAAATTGTTCAATGCTCCAGTGATTTTTAATAATTCTGTGACTGGGCGGAAAAGTTTCTGGTTTTGGACAGAAACTATCACCCACACTATCCCAAAGGCTTTACTTGGCACTTTATTGAAACAAAAGCTATAAAACATGATTACTACAGTAGCTTAATCATGTGAACACACAAAAAAAGTAGGGGCAAATATTGTGTTGTCTCCCAACAAGCGCTTTTCTTTAATGCCATTCTAGCTAGGCATGATGATTTAAATGATGCTCGCATAAGAGATAAGAATGAAACATACTGGGAGCATCATGAAGAATATGACTAGCACATTTAAGTCTAACCCACTTCCTATGCATAGGGATTTTGTGAGCAAAAAATTTATGGTAACAAGAATCAACTAGCATAGGAAGGTAAAAGAATCAAAACTTCAAAACTTTCAACACATAGAGAGGAAACTTGATATTATCGCAATATGTAGAAGCATATGTTCCTCCCTCATAATAATTTTCAGTAGAATCATGAATGAATTAAACAATATAACCATCACATAAAGCATTCCTTTCATGATCCACAAGCATACAAATTTTACTACTCTTCGTATAAGCAAATTTCTTCTCATTCGGAATAGTGGGTGTATCATATGAAACTTGAATACTATAAATTGCTTCCACATTAGAAGAGTAATGTTCAGTAAAAGGATATTCAAAATTAATAATTATCACTACTTTTTATAACATAAGTATCATTACAATAATCATCATAAGTAGCGACTTTGTTCTCATCATAGTCAATTGAAACCTCTTCCGAAATAGCGGAATCATTACTAAATAAAGTCATGACCTCTCCAAATCCACTTTTATCATTATAATAAGATTCAACGCCCTCCAAAATAGTGGGATGGTTCCCTCTTTGAGGAGAGGTCATTTTCCAAAATAGATTCTCATTATCAATCAGGTTCACAAGTCTTCTATCAAACCAATCATGGATTCTCACTAATATATATATGGTCCTTGTGAGCAAGCAGGCAAAATTGAGTTCATCAACTGGTTTTCAAACATTCATATGCCCCTAGACACTAATTGGATTCTAGTTGGGGATTTCAACTTTATTAGAGCTCCCACTGACAGGAATAGGCCTGGGGGAGATGTTAATGAGATGCTTCTTTTTAATGAAGCTATCAGTAACCTTGGATTGATTGAACTACCACTTTCATGTCAGAAAATTCAGCTGAAGTAATATGCAAGAGATCCCATTGCTGGTAAAATTGGATTGGTTTTTTACATTTGCTTCTTGGATGACCACATTTCCTAATACAGTTGCTATGCCCCTTTCAAGACCCATTTCAGACCACCTTCCTTGTGTCATCAAAATTGGTACTTCTATTCCAAAGGCAAAGGTTTTTAGATTTTAAAACTATTGGCTCAAACACTCTGATTTCAAAGATGTGGTCACTTCAGCCTGGAATATTCCTATGGGCAATCTTGATGCAGCAAAAAGTATCAATGCTAAGTTCAAAAACTTGAGAAGGGCTCTAAAGAAATGGGCTAGAAATATTTCTTATCTTAAAGCAAAAATTGCTGAAATTAATGAGGTGATTTTCCTGCTTGACTTATTTGAGGAATTCAGGGATCTAGGAGATTATGAATGGAACCGCAGGCAGATACTTAAAGAACATTTGCTCATTTTGCTAAAAAATAAAAAGATCTACTTGAAGCAGAGAGGAAAGATCAAAGGGGTCAAATTTGGTGATGAAAACACAAAATTCATCCATACAAAGGCCTCTATTAATTTCAGGCACAATCTCATTGCTATGTCGAAAAATGAGGATCACGTGGAGATTACTAACCATGCAGGGAAAGCAGCTCTGCTTTGAAATGCTTTCAAGAAAAGATTAGGCCACTATGAGAAAACCACAATGCACTTTGATCTGAATTCATTATATGATCATCAGGCTGAACCTTCAGACTTTGATAACCTGAAACTTCCTTTCATTGAATAAGAAATTAATGAGGTAGTGAAGCAATTTCCATCAGACAAGTCTCCTGGGCCAGATGGATTTAACAATGAGTTCTTCAAAAATTGCTGGGACATCATAAAATCATATGTATTTAGATTGATTCATGATTTTTATGAGGGACGAATTTCACTTGAGAGTATCAATACTTTCTACATTGCATTAGTCCCAAAGGGACCCACTCAAACTACTGCAAATGATTTCAGACCTATCTCCTTGCTGAACTGTTGCCTCAAGCTCATCACTAAACTTATGGCTAATAGATTAAAAAGGTGATCCTCAAAGTGGTCCGCATTAACCAGTATGGATTTCTAAAGGAAAGAGCAATACATGATTATCTTCGCTGGGCATATGACTACTTGCACCAATGCCACAAATCAAAAGAGGAAGTGGTTGTGTTGAAGTTGGATTTTGAAAAGGCCTTTGACTTAATTGAGCATACAACAATCATTGATATTCTCAAAGCAAAGGGGTTTGGGGATAGGTGGATTGGATGGATTAAAATGTTATTCACTTCTGCATCCTCTCAAGTGCTTCTCAATGGGATACTTGGAAAGAAATTGTATTGTCTTAGAGGAGTAAGACAAGGGGACACCCTATCCTCCTAATCTTTGTACTTGCTGTTGATCTTCTCCAGTCAATGATGAATAAAGCAATGAATTTGGGCCTTCTCACACCACCTCTTCGAGTAAACTCATGTCGTGACTTCCCTATAGTGCAATATGCTGATGACACATTGATTCTCATGCAAGCTGATGCCACACAACTCCATTGTCTCAAAGCTCTCCTCAATACTTTTGCTGAAGAAATTGGATTAATTACAACAAATCAAATCTCATTTCCATTAATGTGAATGATGAAAAGATGGAAATCTTGACCAACACTCTGAACTGCAAGAAGGGCACATTTCCCTTCAACTATCTTGGCATGCCACTGGGCCTTTACAAGCCAACAGTGGTGCAATGTATGCCCGGTGAACAGAGTTGCTAAAAAACTGGTGGGCCTATCTGCATTCATGACTCTTGCTGGAAGGTTGCTCTTCGTTAAATCAGTGCTCAACTCCCTTATTATTTACTTCATGGGATGCCTTGATGTACCTGTGACTATCAAAACTCAGGTCATAAAATACCTCAGACATTGTCTCTGGAGAGGACCAGACTTAGAAGATCACAGACCTGCTATGGTTGCTTGGTCCACTATCTGCAGGCCAAAGAGTCAGGGTGGACTTGGAGTCATGAACATTTTTTGTACAAAATCAAGCCTTCCTTCTTAAGAACCTTCACAACTTTTATAATAGAGAAAACATCCCCTGGGTTAATCTCATTTGGGAAGCTTACTATGAAAATGACACACTACTAGGGCAAAAATGGGAAGGATCTTTCTGGTGGAAGTGCAACCTGAGACTCGTAGAGAACTTCAAATCCATGGCAAGATGTTCAATAGGAGATGGAAAAATTGTCCTTTTTTGGTCTAAGCTTTGGCACACATCATGCATGCATCAATCCTTCCCACATCTATACTATTTTGTAAAAGACCAGCATCTTTCAGTACAGAGGGTTTTGCAGCATGAATATTTGGAAGACCTATTTCATCTGCCACTTACTGAGCAAGCATTTGTGGAATTTGAATTGATGGAAGAAATTCGTGACAACCTAAGAAGATCTGAATACATAGACCACTTGGATTCATGGAGCTACATGTGGGGAAATGCTACTTTCTCTGTGGCCAAGGCTTACAAAATTATGTAGGGGTTAAAGTGGTGCCAGAACAATTCCAGTGGATTTGGAAGAGCTCTTGCCAGCCAAAGCACAAGGTATTTTTCTGGAGACTGCTTCATGATAAGCCCAATACTAGGAATCTTCTCAGAAGGAAAACTTTTCATCTGGATAACTACAATTATGCTACTCTTAACTGCCCACAGGAAGAAACACTTCAACATCTATTCTAGACATGTCCATTTGCTACAGAATGCTAGGACATCATTTCCCAGCTAGACAAAGAAATTTATCCATCATGGAAGCTCTTGCAGACCTAAGGGATAATTTACAGCAACCTTTCTCCATGAAGATCATAATCATAGCATCCTGGGCCATCTGGATAGTCAGGAATGATAAAATTTTCCAAAACATCCTTCCAAGCATCAATAGATGGAAAGCAATCTTCCATTCAGAGCTACAGCTACTCAAATTCAGAATTAAGGACAAATATGATACCTCTTTGAACACTTGGCTGGACAATATTATCTTATAGCTCGCTAGTGGCTCTGTATATTATATTACATTAGGGTAGTTCTTTTATTTTTTTGGCTTGTCTCAAGCCTTGTAATCTTTTGTACTCATTATTTTTATAATAATATAGAAATTGCAGTGGGGTGTTGCCCTATTGTGTACAGTCAAAAAAATGAGCCATCAAATCACATAGACCCGGCAGTTAGTTGGACGGAAGAAGCAAACCATCACTCTTCATTGAATCCGCTTCTCCCTCATGCAGTACAGTATTCTTTTGGAAACCAACATTTCGCTTCATTGGATCGCGCCATCGAGCAAAACCAACATTTAAATCACATTTGTCGCGTTCGTGCCTAACCCTCCTCCACCCCACACGCTCCATCGCTCGGCATGCCACTCACCGCAAACCGAGTATACGCAAAGTTTCTCGCCTGCTTGTCAATGGATCGCGCCATGGAGTACCAGCACTACTGGAAGAGATATACGAGAAGGGGGGACAGCTAGCTGTAGCACAGACTCCCAAGAACTTTTTCACATGCATGTTGTGGCCGGCCGTGGTGATGTTCGAACGTAGAGCAATCGCGTGCACCGGAAAGCGGCACGAGCGGCGCTCTCTCGACTTGCGCCCCGATTCAATGTTGGCACCAGTGAGAGGTCGCATCCGCTCTGGCCATGCATGAATGCGGCACTGGCCGTTTCGGGCAAGAAGCGCGCGGGTGTGATGAAGAGGGTTCAGATTGGCCAGGGCGGTCAGGAGTGGGCGTGGCAGCGGTCCGGCCGGCCGCAAACGAGAGGTGTTGGACGTACTACGTAATTAATAACGTAAATAATGTGCCAGTTGGACAAATATGATTAGAGATGGAGATGAAAGTAAGAATTTTATGTAAACACGGATATGCATATCTATGTGTGTGTGCGCGCACACACACATAGCTATGACTCTCGCGACTACTCGTACACATCATCGATGTCTCGTTCTCCCTACACACACACACACTTAGTACTGCCTCATTTTGTTCCTAGGATAGGAGTATCATAGGAGTGAATATGAAGTGAGATAAATGGAGTACTACATACAAGAAGAAATGTACACACACTCGCTCTTCCTCTGACATGCCCACGAGTACACGATGGAGCACATTTGTACACGAAGAGGCAGGTTACACACATAATTTGACCCTTTAATTTGTTCCCTTCATAATGGAGGGCCGGGGACCACACGGGAGCGATACAAAGTGCCACCTAGAAGCGGCGGCGTGTTATTGATCGAATTTTCTTTCTTGGTATGTTAAAAAAAGAGTTGTCCGCTAGTTTTTGTTTTTTTTCAGGAACGCGTGTATTCTATTTAAAACTACAGCTATGGAGAGATTTTTTTACTCCATTATATATATAGACTCTTGTTTGATAGGGTTTCTTGCATGTCGCTCTCTCACCCTCTCCATATCTAAACAAGATGACAATCTCCACTCTATCTCTCTCCTCACCGGTGGTCACAGATCCGGCCGGATCCCGTCCACTGCGGGAGGTGAGGAGGTCCAGCGTTGATGTTGCCGCCATCGGCGATGGAGGAAGCCGATGCGCAGCATCCTCTCTGAGCCGGCGCGGGCATGCTGTCGTCGTGTGGGCAGATCCCGCCTGCCCGCCTAAGCCACATCTTGCCCACCTGAGGTATACCTTCTTTTTGATTTCATGCTTCATTGTACTCTGCATGCCGGTTTTCTTCTATACCACTACTCCCCAGCTCCCCTTGTACAGTAGCTGAGGTTTGTCGGCTGGTTCAACATTACCTATTTTTTACTATTATACAAGAAAGGCCACTCCAAAAGTTGTCCTGGTTTATCATTTATGCATCGGTAGAGGTATACATGTTTTTTATACAAAAAGTATATGGTGGTTGTGCGGTCATTCTCCATATGCTCCTATTGCTGCTGCTAATCTAAAACTATCACTGGTGAAATGAAGCATTTCCCATGTTAAAGTGACGTCCCTTTCAAGTAATGTTGTTGTCAATCTAGAGGTGTCGATAAATGCTTCTGTCCTGCTTTAGTTTTTTCCGGGTATCCTGCTTTAGTTCCCATCAATATAATCATGATGCTTCTATTTCTTGGTGTACATTTCACTAATTTTTATTAACAATTAAGATGCCATTGTTAATCTTGTTCCATTGCTAAAACAAAGTAATGACACTAGTTAAATATCATTTTTTTTATATTTGTGCAAACAGCAATGCGTATCTCCATACCCGGGCATGTCTTCCTCAATTTTAGTGGAAGTGCCCGGGCGTATCTCCATACCCGGGCATGTCTTCCTCAATTTTTTTGGCTTGTCTCAAGCCTTGTAATCTTCTGTACTCATTATTTTTATAATGATATAAAAATTGCAGGGGGTTGTTGCCCTATTGTGTACAGCCAAAAAAAGCCATCAAATCACATAGACCCGACAGTTAGTTGGACGGAAGAGGCAAACCATCACTCTTCGTTGATCCGCTTCTCCCTCATGCAGTACAATATTCTTTTGGAAACCAACATTTCGTTTCGTTGGACCGCGCCATCGAGCAAAACCAACGTTTAAATCACGTTTGTCACGTTCGTGCCTAACCCTCCTCCACCCCACACGCTCCATCGCTCGGCATGCCACTCACCGCAAACCGAGTATATGCAAACTTTCTCGCCTGCTTGTCAATGGATCGCGCCATGGAGTACCAGCACTACTGGAAGAGACATACAAGAAGGGGGGGATAGCTAGCTGTAGCACGGACTCCCAAGAGCTTTTTAACATGCATGTTAAGGCCGGCCGTGGTGATGTTTGAACGCAGAGCAATCGCATGCATCGGGAAGCGGCAGGAGCGGCGCTCTCTCGTCCGGCGCGTCGCTTCAATGTCGGCGCTAGTGAGAGGTCACGTCCGCTCTAGCCGGGCATGAATGCGGCACTGACCGTTTCGGGCAGGAAGCGTGCGGGTGTGATGAAGAGGGTTCGGGTTGGCCAGGACCGTCAGGAGTGGGCATGGCACCGGTCCGGACGGCCGCAAACGAGAGGTGTTGGATGTACTACGCAATTAATAACGTAAATAATGTGCCAGTTGGACAAATATGATTGGAGATGGATATGAAAGTAAGAATTTTATATAAACACGGATATGCATGTCTATGTGTGTGTGTACGCACACACACATAGTGATGACTCTCGTGACTACTCGTACACATCATCGATGTCTCGTTCTCCCTACACACACACAAACTTAGTACTGCCTCATTTTGTTCCTAGGATAGGAGTATCATAGGAGTGGGAAACAATATGAAGTGAGATAAGTGGAGTACTACGTACAAGAAGAAATGTACACGCACTCGCTCTTCCTCTCACATACCCGCGAGTACACGATAGAGCGCAATTGTACACGAAGAAGCAGGTTACGCACATAATTTGACCCTTTAATTTGTTCCCTCAATAATGGAGGTTCGGGGACCACACGAGAGCGATACAAAGTGCCACCTGGAAGCGGCGGCGTGTTATTGATCGAATTTTCTTTCTTGGTATGTTAAAAAAAGAGTTGTCCGCCAGTTTTTGTTTTTTTTTCCAGAAACGCGTGTATTCTATTTAAAACCACAACTATGGAGAGATTATTTTACCCCATTGTATATATAGACTCTTGTTTGATAGGGTTTCTCGCATGTCGCTCTCTCACCATCTCCATATCTAAAAAAGATGACAGTCTCCACTCTATCTCTCTCCTCACCGGTGGTCACAGATCCGGCCGGATCCCGTCCACTTCGGGAGGTGAGGTGGTCCAGCGTTGACGTTGCCGCTGTCGGCGATGGAGGAAGCCGATGCGCACCATCCTCTCTGAGTTGGCGCGGGCACGCTGTTGTCGTGTGGGTAGATTTCGCCTGCCCGCCTAAACCACATCTCGCCCACCTGAGGTATAACTTCTTTTGGATTTCATGCTTCATTATACTCTGCATGCGGGTTTTCTTCTATGCCACTACTCCCCAGCTCCCCATGTACAGTAGCTAGGGTTCATCGGCTGGTCCAACATCACATATTTTTTACTATTATAGAGGAAAGGCCACTCCAAAAGTTGTCCTAGTTTATCATTTATGCATCGGTGGAGGTAGACATGTTTTTTTACAAAAAGTATATGGTGGTTGTGTGGTCATTCTACATATGCTCCTATTGTTGCTACTAATTTAAAACTATCACTGGTGAAATGAAGCAATTCCCATGTTAAAGTGACGTCCCTTTCAAGTAATGTTGTTGTCAATCTAGAGGCATCGATAAATGCTTCTTTCCTGCCTTAGTTTTTTAGGTATCCTGCTTTAGTTTCCATCAAGATAATCATGATGCCTCTATTTCTTGGTGTACGTTTCATTATTTTTTATTAAAAATTAAGATGCCATTGTTAATCTTGTTCCACTGCTAAAACAAAGTAATAACACTACTTAAATATCATTTTTTTTATATTTTTGCAAACAACAATACGTATCTGCATATCCGGGCATGTCTTCCTCAATTTTAGTGGAACTGCCCGGGTGTATCTCCATACCCAGGCATGTCTTCCTGAATTTTTTTGGCTTGTCTCAAGCCTTGTAATCTTCTGTACTCATTATTTTTATAATAATATAAAAATTGCAGTGGGGTGTTGCCCTATTGTGTACAGTCAAAAAAAATGAGCCATCAAATCACATAGACCCAACAGTTAGTTGGACGGAAGAAGCAAACCATCACTCTTCGATGAATCCACTTCTCCCTCATGTAGTACAATATTCTTTTGGAAACCAACATTTCATTTTGTTGGATCGCGCCATCGAGCAAAACCAACGTTTAAATCACGTTTGTCACGTTCGTGCCTAACCCTCCTCCACCCCACACACTCCGTCGCTCGGCATGCCACTCACCTCAAACTGAGTATACGCAAACTTTCTCGCCTGCTTGTCAATGGATCGCGCCATGGAGTACCAGCACTACTGGAAGAGACATATGAGAAGGGGGATAACTAGCTGTAGCACGGACTCCCAAGAAATTTTTAACATGCATGTTGTGGCCGGCTGTGGTGATGTTTGAACGTATAGCAATCGCATGCACCGGGAAGCGGCATGAGCGGCGCTCTCTCAGCCGGCGCGCCGCTTTAATGTCGGCGCCAGTGAGAGGTCACGTCCGCTTTGGCATGGCATGAATGCAGCACTGACCGTTTCGGGCAGGAAGCGCGCGGGTGTGATGAAGAGGGTTCGGGTTGGCCAGAGCAGTCAGGAGTGGGCGTGGCAGCGGTCCGGACGGCCGCAAATGAGAGGTGTTGGACGTACTACGTAATTAATAACGTAAATAATGTGCCAGTTGGACAAATATGATTGGACATGGAGATGAAAGTAAGAAACTTATGTAAACACAGATATGCATGTCTATGTGTGTGTGCGCGCACACACACATAGTGATGACTCTCGCGACTACTCGTACACATCATCGATGTCTCGTTCTCCCTACACACACACAAACTTAGTATTGCCTCATTTTGTTCCTAGGATAGGAGTATCATAGGAGTGAGAAACAATATGAAGTGAGATAAATGGATTACTACGTGCAAGAAGAAATGTACATGCACTTGCTCTTCCTCTGACATACCCCCGAGTACACGATGGAGCGCATTTGTACATGGAGAGGCAGGTTACACACGTAATTTGACCCTTTAATTTGTTCCCTTAATAATGGAGGGTCGGGGACCACACGGGAGCAATACAAAGTGCCACCTGGAAGCAGCGGCGTGTTATTGATCGAATTTTCTTTCTTGGTATGTTAAAAAAAGAGTTGTCCGCCAGTTTTTGTTTCTTTTTCCAGGAACGCGTGTATTCTATTTAAAACCACAACTATGGAAAGATTTTTTTACTCCATTGTATATATAGACTCTTGTTTGATAGGGTTTATCGCATGTCGCTCTCTCACCCTCTCCATACTAAACAAGATGACAGTCTCCACTTTATCTCTCTCCTCACCGGTGGTCACAGATCCGGCCGGATCCCGTCCACTGCGGGAGGTGAGGAGGTCCAGCATTGACATTGCCACCATCGGCGATGGAGGAAGCCGATGCGCACCATCCTCTCTGAGCCGTCGCGGGCATGCTGTCGTTGTGTGGGCAGATCCCGCCTGCCCGCCTAAGCCACATCTCGCCCACCTGAGGTATAACTTCTTTTGGATTTCATGCTTCATTGTACGCTGCATGCAGGTTTTCTTCTATACCACTACTCCCCATCTCCCCATGTACAGTAGCTAGGGTTCGTCGGCTGGTCCAACATCACCTATTTTTTACTATTATAAAGGAAAGGCCACTCCAAAAGCTGTCCTGGTTTATCATTTATGCATCGGTGGAGGTATACATGTTTGTTTTACAGAAAGTATATGGTGGTTGTGCGGTCATTCTCCATATGATCCAATTGCTGCTGCTAATCTAAAACTATCACTGGTGAAATGAAGCAATTCCCATGTTAAAGTGACGTCCCTTTCAAGTAATGTTGTTGTCAATCTAGAGGCGTCGATAAATGCTTCTGTCCTGCTTTAGTTTTTTCCAGGTTATCCTGCTTTAGCTCCCATCAAGATAATCATGATGCTTCTATTTCTTGGTGTACGTTTCATTAATTTTTATTAACAATTAAGATGCCATTGTTAATCTTGTTCCACTGCTAAAACAAAGTAATGACACTACTTAAATATCATTTTTTTATATTTTTCTGAACAGCAATGCGTATCTCCATACCCGGGCATGTCTTCCTCAATTTTAGTGGAACTGCGCAAAATTGGATGGCCACTATTGCTCAGCCTCACTGTCCTCTGCCAAGTGTTCCTTTCTCAAGCTTGATTACCGAGAAGAAACAAACCACTGTGAGGATTGTCAAACTTCATTGGCGCCTGGCCCAAACTTGATGCAAAAACGATGATGCATCACCACTATGACCTATCGGTGGTCATGGTTGCCTCTCATGGTTGCATCGGCCGGTGAAGCTGGTCGATGTTCAATGAAGAATGGGCTATCTTTCATTAGTGCTCTTTGATGTTATCACAAAGATGATATCCTTCAACAGTTCATCTTGGAGCAGTTGTTTACGCTGGTGCAGTTTGATCACACAATTGGTATGAACCAAATGTTTCCTCGAAGAAGCATCAACGTTGGTACTAAGAGCAAACGTTTTGTATTGATTTCTAAGCCTTCTCAAAAATTTGTCTTCAGCTCCCCTGTAATTTTATTTGTCCAGCTTTTAACCAAATATGTGGTCAGACTTTGATTAAAAATATGGTGTGGACTGCTACCTCTTGAGCACTGCGTTGGTTCCCTTGAAGAGGAAAGGGTGATGCAGCAAAGTAGCCTAAGTATTTCCCTCAGTTTTTGAGAACCAATGTATCAATCCAGTAGGAGGCTACTCGCGAGTCCCTCGCACCTACACAAAACAAATAAATCCTCGCAACCAACACGATAAGGGGTTGTCAATCCCTACACGGTCACTTACGAGAGTGAGATCTGATAGATATGATAGGATAATATTTTTGGTATTTTTATGATAAAGACGCAAAGTAAAATAAAAGCAAAGTAAAAAGCAACAGAAATAACTAAGTGTTGGAAGATTAATATGATGAAGATAGACCCGGGGGCCATAGGTTTCACTAGTGGCTTCTCTCGAGAGCATAAGTATTCTACGGTGGGTGAACAAATTACTGTTGAGCAATTGACAGAATTGAGCATAGTTATGAGAATATCTAGGAATGATCATGTATATAGGCATCACGTCCGAGACAAGTAGACCGACTCTGCCTGCATCTACTACTATTACTCCACACATCGACCGCTATCCAAAGATGCATCTAGAGTATTAAGTTCATAAGAACAGAGTAACGCCTTAAGCAAGATGACATGATGTAGAGGGATAAATTCATGCAATATGATAAAACCCCATCTTGTTATCCTCGATGGCAACAATACTATACGTGCCTTGCTGCCCCTCATCACATCGGGAAAGGACACCGCAAGATTGAACCCAAAGCTAAGTACTTCTCCTATTGCAAGAAAGATCAATCTAGTAGGCCAAACCAAACTGATAATTCGAAGAAACTTGCAAAGATAACCAATCATACATAAAAGAATTCAGAGAAGATTCAAATATTGTTCATAGATAAACTTGATCATAAACCCACAATTCATCAGTCTCAACAAACACACTGCAAAAGAAGATTACATCGAATAGATCTCCACGAGAGAGGGGGAGAACATTGTATTGAGATCCAAAAAGAGAGAGGAAGCCATCTAGCTAATAAATATGGACCCGAAGGTTTGAGGTAAACTACTCACACTTCATCGGAGAGGATATGGTGTTGATGTAGAAGCCCTCCGTGATGGATGCCACCTCCGGCGGAGCTCCGGAACAGGCCCCAAGATGGGATCTCATGGGTACAGAAGGTTGCGGCAGTGGAATTAGGTTTTTGGCTCCGTATCTGATCGTTTGGGGTGCGTGAGGTATATATAGGAGGAAGAAGTACGTCGATGGAGCAACAGGGGGCCCACGAGGGTGGAGGGCGCCTGGGGGTAGGCGCGCCCCTACCTCGTGGCTTCCCTATTGGTTGCGTGACGCAGGGTCCAAGTCTCCTGGATCATGTTCGTTCCGAAAATCACGTTCCCGAAGGTTTCATTCCGTTTGGACTCCGTTTGATATTCTTTTTCTGCGAAACTCTGAAATAGGCAAAAAACAACAATTCTGGGCTGGGCCTCCGGTTAATAGGTTAGTCCCAAAAATAATATAAAAGTGAATAATAAAGCCCAATAATGTCCAAAACAGAAGATAATATAGCATGGAGCAATCAAAAATTATAGATACGTTGGAGACGTATCAAGCATCCCCAAGCTTAATTCTTGCTCGTCCTTGAGTAGGTAAATGATAAAAACAGAATTTTTTATGCGGAGTGCTACTTGGCATAATTTCAATGTAATTCTTATTAATTGTGGTATGAATATTCAGATCCGAAAGATTCAAGATAAAAGTTCATATTGACATAAAAATAATAATACTTCAAGCATACTAACTACGCAATTATGTCCTCTCAAAATAACATGGCCAAAGAAAGTTCATCCCTAGAAAATCATATAGTTTAGTCATGCTCCATCTTCGTCACACAAAAATGCTCTCATCATGCACAACCCCGATGAGAAGCCAAGCAATTGTTTCATACTTTAGTAATCTCAAACTTATAAACCTTCACGCAATACATGAGCGCGGGCCATGGGCATAGCACTATGGGTGGAATAGAATATGATGATGGGGGTTATGTGGAGAAGACAAAAAAGGAGAAAGTCTCACATCAACGAGGCTAATCAATGAGCTATGGAGATGCCCATCGATTGATGTTAATGCAAGGAGTAGGGATTGCCATGCAACGGATGCACTAGAGCTATAAATATATGAAAGCTCAACAAAAGAAACTAAGTGGGTGTGCATCCAACTTGCTTGCTCACGAAGACCTAGGGCACTTGAGGAGGCCCATTGTTGGAATATACAAGCCAAGTTCTATAATGAAAAATTCCCACTAGTATATGAAAGTGACGAAACAAGAGACTCTCTATCATGAAGATTATAGTGCTACTTTGAAGCACAAGTGTGGTAAAAGGATAGTAACATTGTCCCTTCTCTCCTTTTCTCTCATTTTTTTGGGCCTTCTCTTTTTTTATGGCCTTTCTCTTTTTTTTATTCCTTACTTGGGACAATGCTCTAGAAAATGATGATCATCACACTTCTATTTATTTACAACTCAATGATTACAACTCGATACTAGAACAAAGTATGACTCTATATGAATGCCTCTGGCGGTGTACCGGAATATGCAATGAACCAAGAGTGACATGTATGAAAGAATTATGAACGGTGGCTTTGCCACGAATACTATGTCAACTACATGATCATGCAAAGCAATATGACAATGATGAACGTGTCATGATAAACTGGATGGTGGAAAGTTGCATGGCAATATATCTCGGAATGGCTATGGAAATGCCATAATAGGTAGGTATGGTGGCTGTTTTGAGGAAGATATAAGGAGGTTTATGTGTGAAAGAACGTATCATATCACGGGGTTTGGATGCACCAACGAAGTTTTCACCAACTCTAAATGTGAGAAAGGGCAATGCACGGTACCGAAGAGGCTAGCAATGGTGGAAAGGTGAAAGTGCGTATAATCCATGGACTCAACATTAGTCATAAAGAACTCACATAATTATTGCAAAAATCTACAAGTCATCAAAAACCAAGCACTACGCGCATGCTCATAGGGGGATAGATTGGTAGGGAAAGACCATCACTCGTCCCCGACCGCCACTCATAAGGAAGACAATCAAAGAACACCTCATGTTTCAAATTTTTTACATAACATTTACCATACGTGCATGCTACGGGACTTGCAAACTTCAACACAAGTATCTCTCAAATTCACAACTACTCAACTAGCACGACTTTAATATTACTACCTCCATGTCTCAAAACAATCATCAAGCATCAAACTTCTCTTAGTATTCGAAACACTCATAAGAAAGTTTTTACTAATCTTGAATACCTAGCATATTAGGATTATTTAAGAAAATTACCATGCTATTTAAGACTCTCAAAATAATCTAAATGAAGCATGAGAGATCAATAGTTTCTATAAAACAAATCCACCACCGTGCTCTAAAAGATATAAGTGAGGTACTAGAGCAAAAACTATATAACTCAAAAGATATAAGTGAAGCACATAGAGTATTCTAATAATTTCCGAATCATGTGTGTCTCTCTCAAAAGGTGTGTACAACAAGGATGATCGTGGTAAACTAAAAAGCAAAGACTCAAATCATACAAGACGCTCCAAGTAAAACACATATCATGTGGTGAATAAAAATATAGCTCCAAGTAAAGTTACCGATGTAAGTAGACGAAAGAGGGGATGCTTTCCGGGGCATCCCCAAGCTTTGGCTTTTTGGTGTCCTTAGATTATATTGGGGGTGCCATGGGCATCCCCAAGCTTAGGCTCTTGCCACTCCTTGTTCCATAATCCATCAAATCTTTCACCCAAAACTTGAAAACTTCACAACACAAAACTCAGCAGAAAATATCATGAGCTCCGTTAGCGAAAGAAAACAAAAGACCACTTCAAGGTAATGTAATGAACTCATTCTTTATTTATATTGGTGTTAAACCTACTGTATTCCAACTTCTCTATGGTTTATAAACTATTTTACTAGCCATAGATTCATCAAAATAAGCAAACAACACACGAAAAACAGAATCTGTCAAAAACAGAACAGTCTGTAGTAATCTGTAACAAACGCAAACTTCTGGAACTCCAAAAAATCAGACAAAATAGGACGACCTAGGAAATTTGATCAGCAGCAATTGGTATCGATATTTTATCACGTTCTGGTTTTAACAATTGTTTTCGTGAACAGAAAGTTTCTAGAAATTAAAGCAAGATCAAATAACTATCATCCAAGAAGATCCTATAGGTTTAACTTGGTACAAACACTAATTAAAACATAAAAACACATCTAACCAGAGGCTAGATCAAACATTTATTCCTAAACAGAAGAAAAAAGCAAAAAACTAAAAATAAAATTGGGTTGCCTCCCAACAAGCGCCATCGTTTAACGCCCCTAGCTAGGCATAAAAGCAAGGATAGATCTAGGTATTGCCATAATAATGGTACGGCAAGTCATGAAAACTTTTCTCATATTCTCTACGTTCAGCAGCAAGTTTTCTTTAGGGCAAGCAAAAATAATCAAAAGGGCTAAATTTAATGGGACAAAAGTCCCCAAGATCAATCTCGGGAGGTATGGGTTCCTCCCTTGGCCCTTTGTATTGCACAACCAATTCATCATTGCAAGCATTCTTTTGGAAAAAAGTCAGAAGCCTTCGTTCAAGAGAAAAACCTAATCCATTATTCTGGATAGCAAAATCATCATTAAGCTCGGAAATTTTAACAACTAGAACATCGGACGGAACCTTTTTTCTAAGATTTTCATTATAAGCAACGTGATCCAAAGATTGTAAAGGCATCATGTCTTCTTGATTAAAAAGGATAGTCTTCTATGGGAGGATGACTAGCATCTACCCTATAATGCGCAAAGATTTCTCTAGCCTCTTTCATTATAAATCTAAACTCATGAGCCAAAAAGATAGTGGCGGCACACTTAACAGAAGAATGCTCAATATTAGAAAATTCTTTGTATGCAAGGATGCATATGAAGAAATTGCCTTTCAAGTTCAACTACAAGCAAAGATATTGCATCCGCAAGGCTACTAGTTTTATGAAGAATAGAGACACCCATAATGGGCAAAGCGCCGACACAAGTAAAGAAATCTTGAATAACTCCTTTCCCAATAATATTGCCACTACCGACTCGAAACTTTTTGGTATGCAAGATAGTAGGTTCCTCAAGAGGATCATCGAAAGCATCAAAATTTCCCAAGTTGTTATTATTGCCTTCATTAGCGATAACCTTCCCAGATTTAGACATGGCGAAAGAAAGACGAGCAAAAAGAGGCAAACGGAAAAGAGAGGGCAAATAAAACGGCAAGGGTGAAGTGGGGGAGAGCAAAACGAGAGGCAAATGGCAAATAATGTAATGCGGGAGATAAGGGTTTGTGATGGGTAGTTGGTATGTTGACTTTTGCATAGACCTCCCAGGCAATGGTGCCAGAAATCCTTCTTGCTACCTCTTGAGCACTACATTGGTTTTCCCTTGAAGAGGAAAGGGTGATGCAACAAAGTAGCGTAAGTATTTCCCTCAGTGTTTGAGAACCTAGGTATCAATCCAGTAGGAGGCTACGCGCGAGTCCCTCGCACCTACACAAAACAAATAAATCCTCGCAACCAACGCGATAAGGGGTTGTCAATCCCTACATGGTCACTTACGAGAGTGAGATCTGATAGATATGATAGGATAATATTTTTGGTATTTTTATGATAAAGATGCAAAGTAAAATAAAAGCAAAGTAAAAAGCAACGGAAATAACTAAGTGTTGGAAGATTAATATGATGAAGATAGACCCGGGGGCCATAGGTTTCACTAGTGGCTTCTCTTGAGAGCATAAGTATTCTACGGTGGGTGAACAAATTACTATTGAGCAATTGACAGAATTGAGCATAGTTATGAGAATATCTAGGTATGATCATGTATATAGGCATCACGTCCGAGACAAGTAGACCGACTCATGCCTGCATCTACTACTATTACTCCACACATCGACCGCTATCCAGCATGCATCTAGAGTATTAAGTTCCTAAGAACAGAGTAACGCCTTAAGCAAGATGACATGATGTAGAGGGATAAATTCATGCAATATGATAAAAAACCCATCTTGTTATCCTCGATGGCAACAATACTATACGTGCCTTGCTGCCCCTACTATCACTGGGAAAGGACACCGCAAGATTGAACCCAAAGCTAAGCACTTCTCCCATTGCAAGAAAGATCAATCTAGCAGGCCAAACCAAACTGATAATTCGAAGAGACTTGCAAAGATAACCAATCATACATAAAAGAATTCAGAGAAGATTCAAATATTGTTCATAGATAAACTTGATCATAAACCCACAATTCATCGGTCTCAACAAACACACCGCAAAAGAAGATTACATCGAATAGATCTCCACGAAAGAGGGGGAGAACATTGTATTGAGATCCAAAAAGAGAGAGGAAGCCATCTAGCTAATAACTATGGACCCGAAGGTTTGAGGTAAACTACTCACACTTCATTGGAGAGGCTATGGTGTTGATGTAGAAGCCCTCCATGATGGATGCCCCCTCCGGCGGAGCTCCGGAACAGGCCCCAAGATGGGATCTCGTGGGTACAGAAGGTTGCAGCGGTGGAATTAGGTTTTTCGCTCCGTATCTGATCGTTTGGGGGTACGTAGGTATATATAGGAGGAATAAGTACGTCTGTGGAGCAACAAGGGGGCCAAGAGGGTGGAGGGCGCGCCCTGGGGGGTAGGCGCCCCCCCTACCTCGTGGCTTCCCTGTTGGTTGCTTGACATAGGGTCCAAGTCTCCTGGATCATGTTCGTTTCAAAAATCACGTTCCCAAAGGTTTCATTCTGTTTTGACTCCGTTTGATATTCTTTTTCTGCGAAACTCTGAAATAGGCAAAAAACAACAATTCTAGGCTGGGCCTCCGGTTAATAGGTTAGTCCCAAAAATAATATAAAAGTGAATAATAAAGCCCAATAATGTCCAAAACAGAAGATAATATAGCATGGAGCAATCAAAAATTATAGATATGTTGGAGACGTATCATGGACTAAAAACCCGGATGGAGGTAGTACCCCTCCATTTTTATTTACTCTGCATATTGGATTTGACTGAAGTCAAACTTTGTAAACTTTGACCAAGTTTAGGCCAAACACAACAAACCATAATTACTGAGAGAGGGCAAACTGTACATACAAAATATTGAAATTAAATTTCTTTATTTGTACACACTCTCACACCTTTCCAATAATTTGGTGCGTGTGTGGTTGTTCACTTAACGGAGGGTAGTGTACCGCACGTGAACGACAGGAAGTGCGACCAGGACACGTGGATCGTTAGTTGATTGTAGTTTTGTTCATTGGTACTACGTTAAATAAAGAGCTTCATTTCGTATACAATTTAAAATGATTGTTATGGAGAGAAAAAGAAGACCACTCCACTATATTAGTACTATATACGAGTACTATATAAGATGGAGCCTCAGCGCTTGTTTGCTAGGGTTTGCACTGTTCACACTCTCGCTGCACTACATATATATATATATACACGTTGGAAGCTCAATGTTCCTTTGCTAGGGTTTGCTGTATTCAAAATCTCTCACCCTCTTCATCAGATCTAAACAAGACTGTGTTGGCCTCTCTCTCTCTCTCTCTCCCCCCTCGAAGTTGGTGAAGGAGTCGTCCGGATCCCGTCACACCGGGAAGGGGAGGAGGTGTAGCTTTCATTTTGTCGCCTTTGGCGAGGGAGGCATTCCACTACCGGCTGCGCTATTTTTTTCACCCAGCACCTGTGCGGGAGGGCCTCTGACCCCTTCTTCCTTGCTACCGTACGTAGTGTGGGTAGATCCGGCCTCCCGCCGCACGACTAGCCCCATCCGGATGACCCTCAGATGTAACTTTCTTTGAAAAACCTTCATTGCTCTAGCTGCATGCGGATCTTTTTCGATTATGTAGTCGAATCTAGGTCTTGGTTCTAAGAGGAAAGAAGGGGGGTGATGTCTGCTAGACTACGTTGGTATTTCCCCAAAGAGGAAGGGATGATGTAGCACAATGACGGTAGGTATTTCCCTCAGTGATGAGACCAAGGTTATCGAACCAGTAGGAGAACCAAGACCCACTATGTAAAGCGCACCTGCACACAAATAACAAATACTCGCAACCCGACGTTAAAGGGGTTGTCAATCCCTTTCGGGTAACGGTGCCAGAAATTGGCACATGGACGGGAGAAAGTTATAATAATTTGATAGATAGATCTCGCGGGTACGCGAGATAAAATAAATTGCAGCAAGGTATTTTTGTATTTTTGGTTTAATAGATTGGAAAAGAAAAGAAAATAAAATAGATCGCAAAGGAAAATATGTTAAAGAAGAGACCCGGGGGACGTAGATTTCACTAGTGGCTTCCCTCGAGAAAAATAGCAAACGGTGGGTAAACGAATTACTGTTGGGCAATTGATAGAACTTTAAATAATCATGACGATATCCAGGCAATGATCATTATGTATGCATCACGTCCAACATTAATAGACCAACTCCTGCCTGCATCTACTACTATTACTCCACACATCGACCACTATCCAGCATGCATCTAGTGTATTAAGTTCATGGAGAAACAGAGTAATGCAATAAGAACGATGACATGATGTAGACAAGATCTATTTATGTAGAAATAGACCCCATCTTGTTATCCTTAATAGCAACGATACATACGTGTCGGTTCCCCTTCTATCACTGGGATCAAGCACCGTAAGATCGAACCCATCACAAAGCACCTCTTCCCATTGCAAGATAAATCACTACAAAAAAAGACACTTCCGTGATGATACGTGTTTGTCACAGTAGGTCACGTTTTCTGTCATGCATGTACATCCATGATGATTTTATGACAGAATCAAGAGTCATACATGTGCTGTCGTAGAAATGTTCCATGACATTACCAAAATTATCATCACGGAAGTGTTCACTTCCATGACGATAAATGTCGTGTCATGGAAGTGCTTTTGTCAAGGGTGACCGACACGTGGCATCCACCGTAACGGGTCACCGTTAAGCTACCGGGTCTGGTTTTGGATCCGATAACCCGCTAACAACCACGACCGATGATGATTTTCCACGTGTAAAATTCTCATTGGCTGATGGAAACACGTGTCAGCTCCGCGTCGGCACAGGTGTCACTCATCCAATGGGCGAGATGCACCTATGATATGTTGACACGTGGACCGGCCCAAAAGTGGCCCATAAAGGTTAAATGGTCCGGCCCAACTAAAGGCTCACGAGATTTTGCCGACCATAATGGGCCGGCCCAGCTAAAGGCCCACAAGATTTTGAGGACACTAATGGGCCGACGCGTTAACAGGCTGCCATGTTTTGGGCCAAATGCCGGTCCATAATTGATCCGGTCCATTAACAGCCTGCCACGTTCCGGGCCCAATAAAGGCCCATATGAGATTCGGCCCATTAAAAGCCTCCCATGTTCTAGGCCAAATTACGGCCCAGATCAGATCCGACCCTTTAAGAGGCTTTGGGCTAAATTATGGCCCATATCAGATTTGGCCCGTTAACTGGACGCTTTGCTTTTGGGCCCACTTGCTAAAGGCCCATTTAGTAATTCGGCCTGATATTAGTTTCGATCTGTTAAAGGCCTGTTTAACATTTCGGCCCAATATTTATTTTGGCCCTATATTTATTTCGGCCCGTGAAAAGCCCGTCATATAGTTGGGCCTAACTACGGCCCGGTTTGCATCCGGCCTGCTCCAAGCCGATAATCTGATTGGGCCAAACAAGGACTGAGACAATTTTGGCCTGTTAACGGCCCGTGATGTGATTGGCACAATCATGTGCCGGGGTCTATTTCGGCCTGCTGCTGGCCCTTGAGTTGTTCGGCACGTTTCAGGCCCAACCTACTTTTCAGCCTCCTAAAAGCCCATTGAGTTTTCTTGCAAAAATAGGGTAGGCGGTTTACTCGGCCTATTAGAGGCCCAAATCTACTAGTGGGCCAGTTTAGCCCTATTAACGGACCGATTATGTAGTGATTCGCATGACGTCCCGATTATGTACCATAATTTTATGGTTTGGCTGGTTTACTGCGAAGACAGGATATATATACAGTAAAATAACTGCAGCATCGTGAATAAGAAAAAACCTAGACTATACGATAAAGAAATTACAACATATTACATCCACTAGGCATCAAAGTTCGCCACTATGATAATAAAGCACAAGCAAACAGCAGATTACATACACTGGGCCTCAAAGATCGCCACCAGTGCAAATAAACATGCCGACAAAATAATATACAAAACCGACAGCACTTCAATAGATTTTAAGAAAGGTTAGCCTGCTTGGGAGCTGCAACGCAAGCAGCTGAGCAAGCTGATGAGACTGCGCTTGTTTGACACTTATATCCTCCTCACTCTGAAAGATAAACAAGCAGACAGATGATAGGTTTTGCACATATAAGTATCAGTGCTGACAATTCATCACATTTCTTACCGACGAATAAAGTGACACAATTTAAAATAGCATTAACACAATATGGTATTGTTCAGGTTAAGACATGGCAAGAAATGACATTGTGAAGGAGTTGGCAGCTTCACGACACCACTGGATTACAGATCAAGAACTCATAAGTATCAATGGTTAGTGTGCTGTCAATTTATCCCATTTCAGATTGGCAAATAAAGAGATGGTTTAAATAATAGTAGAATGATATGACATTGTTAATAGTTAAGACATTGCAGAATATGACATTGTGCTGTAGTGGGTAGGTTCACCACACCACTGGATTACAGATCAAGAAAACAAGCATACATGCAGTGCAAAAGAAATCACTTGCTCTGTATAGTTTAATTTACATGGTATGAAGAAGGAACTTGGTTGTACAACTGAAAACTTAAATTGAGAAGGACAAACTTTTGTTTATGAACTACATAATAAACTTTAGACATGCAATTTGATGCAAACACCAAAAATAAACAGCTGTTGCAGTCATGCCTAACCAAATATACAACAAAGTTGAAGTCTTGAGAAGGACAAACTTACATTATTGGTGAAGACGGGCTCTATAAAGCCCTTGCCCATGCTGATGGGGGGGCAATTCAAGAAGTTTACCACAGAATCTTCTTCATAAGCATTGCCTTTATTCTACATTTTGTTAAGAGTAAATATAGATGTGATAATATAAGAAAAAATGGAGAATGTTTAAGATAAGATGAAGAGTGATGCTACAAACCAAGTAGCTATAAATGTATGTACATCGATACAGGCAAAAGGTACAACCAAGAGCAATGCAGAGCTAAACTTCTTCAGGACCATCGGTGTTATCCAACCTTATGGTAAGAGTAAATATAGATCTGATGCGTAGAAAATGGAGGGCAAAGGAATATAAGCTGCAGAGTGATGGTACATGGACAACTACCTATCAATATAAGTACACTGATAAAGGACAACAGGTACTTACAAGAACAATGCAGAGCTAAAAAATTTCATTGGCATTGGATATATTCTACACTAATGTAACCATTCATACAGATCAGATAATTTGGAGCGAACAATTGATAAGCAAGCTATCATGCATACTGCTGTCACATAATGAACCAGGTATGAATGCAAGTACAATGATACAGGACAACGGGTACTAACAAGAGCAAAGCAGCGGGCAGCATATTTGCGATATCCTGTCGTTCTTTTCAAACCGAAATTCTTCTTTGAGCTGATCTCCTGCAAAAAAGATCCGTAAGGCACATGCGAAAAAGTAGAAGTTCAAATTGTCATGTGATATCATAGAAAGTACCTCATACTGGGAACGAGACTAGTGCATAACAAGGTTTTTCCATTTAATGTCTTCTAAATTTAGCACAAGAGACTTCACCGGAAATTCGTTTATAGACTTGCCATCAAAGTGTGATTTCCTCAGGTAACACCGATACTGCTGCAATGCTTCCTTGAAAAGCGCAAGCAAGCTTTGCTCATCATGACTACCCAGATTGACCCTCGCCTACTTATAAAAATGTAATGTAAATCATTGATGTGTTCAATCAACAGAAAACAGGAAAATAATCACCATGAATAATAGCACTTACACGTAAGTGGGACAGGAAGATGTGAAAATGGTGTTTGTCTTCAATATAATCTTCCCATGATGGGAATAGATGCACGTAGTCCCTAACAGCATTGAAAGCATTGTATTTAGAACTGGGAATAACTGGAATGGGGTTCCAATCTACAGGAATTGGTCGTCTCTGCTGTTGGGATAGGTCCTCGGCCGGTGGACTTGCTGTACTTTTGGCTAGTATGGGATTTTTCTGTGGTACAGCTGGTGCTATGGCAACTGAAATCGGCATACCTTTTGCTGGAGTGCAGGTCTTGTGTGGTGGGGCTAGTGGTGTGGCCAGTGAAGTATGGGTACAGTCTGCCGGAGTCGGTCCTACGTTTTGTATCACTGGTTGTACAACCAATATAAGTGGGGTGTTGTCTGATTCCTCCGGCAACACCACATTTTTCAAGGACTTTGCTGGTGCTCCTTCAGGTTCGGCAATCACCCTCTTCCTTTTTGATGTCTGATGCACAAGAACGACATTCGAGTGAAAAAACATGGTATGATGACAGATGGAATATGTACTGATAATGGATGGGCATGGCATATTGACATATATGATGAGTAAACTAAGAAGATGGCGGTGCAACAAAGTAGAAGAAATGCAAGACAACATATGCAAGATACGCGCAATCAATAAAACCTTGCCAAATTAGAACAGACACCTTGATGGGTGAACAGGACAGGCCATCTGCCTTTGACTCCTCGAGGTTAGAATAGTCATTAGGATCATATTCTGATCAAGAATCTACAGGTGGGGAGCGTATGAGTCTCATTGCATCCAGAATGGCACTCAATGCCTTGGTGCCAATTTTGTAAGTCGTTGCAGTGTTCCAAAATATTCTTCTGATGCGCGGATTCTGATATTCACTGTAATTATGTATAATATCTGAGAACCATGAAAACATAAATAATAGTGAGATTATCTTTGTAATGCAGAGGATATTCTAATATAGGGGCGCCCCTGTAAACCCTTGTGTGCTATCACTGGATTTTGATGAGAGAGCTCATGTGTGCTGTAATATGGTGCATGCATTAATATAATCTGGCACAAGTACACAAAAAATAGGTTCCAGAAGTAAGGATAGTTAGCAGATGATAGGCTCATAATATACTGTATAGAGAGTTTACTGCCAACCCATGTGTCGGGGGTTGGGTGCGACATATGCCAAAGGATGGCTTATCATGGAGGGGCGTAGAACGTCACGGTGCCCGAAACGGGATGAGGCAAAGACATGCACGCCGCTGAATCTTACCCAGCTTCAGGGCTCTCCGAGGAGATAACACCCCTCTCGCTGCTCAAGGGGTCTCCGCATGATCACTATCACAAATGGGTACAAGAGGCTCCTTGAGCTGTTCGGGGTGAGGAAGTAGAAGGGCTCGGCTTGCTCTTCTCTCCCTCTATGTATGTGTCTAAAGCTACTAGCTTCCAACCCTTTGCATGGGTGCCCCGGGGGGTTTATATAGGCCTACCCCCCGGGGGTACAATGGTAATCCGGCTTGGTGTGGGCCCAAGCCGTCAGTCTCTAAGTCACCGTCTTCTCCGCCGACTCCTGGGACCCGCCGACTCCTGGGACCCGCCGACTAGCGGGCCCTGCCGACGGTCCAGCATGGGGCCGACAGCCCTTGTCCGCCGCGGGCGGGTCTTGCCGGCTGCAGATCACTGTAGCCGTGCTTCTAATGACGCGAACTTGGTCGTGAGGTTATGGCAACAGTGTCTCCGCCTGGCGGGCGATCACTGTTGCCATTCCCTGTCTTGTCTGGTTAATGGCGCGTGGATCCCGGGGGAGGGGCCGGCCGGCTTCCGGAGGCCGACTCCACCGGGTCCGTCTTTGGGGTGCTCTCGCCGTCTTGGTACTCCGCCGACAGCGGTCCCGCCGCCTTCGGGTCGTCAGACAGACAGCCTCGTGGGCACAGGAATCTGCCCAAGGTGATGATGTCAAGGCCGGTATGGCAACAGTGCTGCACCGCATGGAGATCTCCGTTGGTACGGCGCCCTGTAGCCATACCTGCCCTTTATGGACTGCGCGGGGATGGGCCGCGAGGCGGCTTTACCCCGTAGTCGCCCAGGCGTAAGGCGGTGGAGGTCGCGGGCCGACTCCCTCGTAGCCGGCCTCGCTGGAGGTCGCTGGCTTGAAGTCGGCCTGCACTGTCGCCGACTATCTGAAGGCGGCTCTTCGTCTTGGGGTCTTGAGGGGCGCAGCCTGCCCCGATGTTTTGAAAGGTTCAGGGGCTCGGGTCTGCCTACCCGTAGTCCATTACTCCGACAGTAGTCCCCGAAGCTGGGGAGGCGCCGAGGGCAGCCCATCGAGGAGCCTCGACAGCTTCATCCCTTCGATGGATCAATCTAGACTCGGCCGCCGTCTCCATCTGGAGTCGGCTTTGCAGGGGGCCGTCTCGCTCTTCAACGGTTTCGAAGGTCGCGGCGGGATCCGGGCGGCTTGCCTGATAAGCTTCCTGGCAGTCGCCCGTCACGGGCCCGCCACATGACGCCATGCAGCAGGGCTGGTCTGCCAGCCCACGCGCGTGACAAGACGGGCCCATCAGGCGGGGCCCGCCAATACCATGCCCCGGCGCGCAGCGGATCCGCTGCGGTCATGCGGGCGGTTGGGCTCCCCACGCTGTTACTGCGCGCAGTAACGTCGTGGGTTAAATCGTGGGGGCGCAAGGACGTGGGCGCAGTTAATCCCACGCCCGCCCCCTCGGCTTCGCAGCCCAGGCGCCTATAAGTAGGCGGGGGGAGGGAGGGGGCGGCGACGCACGCGCACTCTCTCATCCCCGCTCCCTGCCCCGTCTTCTTCCTCGCTCCTCCGCGCCGAGCCTCGTTCCCTTCTCGCCGCGGAGATGAGCTCTTCATCAGCCGCCGCGCCTCCCACCGCGCGCTCCGGCGTGTGGGACGGCTCCGTCATCGACGACGATATGGTGGAGTTCCTTTGGCAGACGCGCCGCATCCCCGGCGCAGCATCTCGTCTTGAAGCCAGCGCTTCCGCCGAGGGCGAAATCACGCCGGCGCCGGAGGAGGGCGAGCGGGTGGTCTTCCGCTCGCACCTCATGCGCGGGTTGGGGCTGCCGGCGAGCGGCTTCTTCCGCGCATTCTTGGAGTTCTACGGGCTCCAGCCGCACCACCTCACCCCAACACGGTGGTGCTATCGCCGCCGCATCCTTATGCGAAGGTTTCGAGTTCTCCCCACCATCGAGCTATGGGGAGTTCTTTCAAGCGGCTCGGGACGCCTTTGTCGCCGCGTGCGGCTCAGGCGGCGCGTTAATCGCCAAGAGGAGGCCGGTGGTCGATAATCCTTTCCCGCCATCCCCTTATCAAATCGGTGAAGATGTGGCAGCGCCGATTTCTCGTCAAGAACGCCGCCCCGACGGCGATCGAAGTCAACTTGCCGCCCTACATGGGCGGCGAATCGGCGGCCGACCCACCAGCTGGTCCCACAGGCCCGGACGCCGACTCCGCAGTAACGCCGCCGTCGCAGCAACCAGGATGATACAGTCGGAGGGCCTGACTGGGGCTGACTTGCTGGCCGCCTTCGTGGCGCGCCGAGTCCTCCCTCTCCAGGGCCGCCCTCATCTGATCTGCCAGATGAGCGGCCGCCGGGACCCCAGCCGGTTGTGCTCCAAGGAAATGCCCCACGCGGAGGTGGTGGACACGGTAAACTTCTTGGCGAACTGCGACCTTAAGGAGGAGTGGCGCTTCGGCAAGGAGCCATACTCGCGCGCCAATCCCCCGCCGATGGTAAGTCGCCTCTCGCTTCCTTGTTTCCTTCCTTAGCCGGATCCGGCTCTTACTTTCCTTTGTTCTTTCCGACTCAGAATCCTCTCATGCCGCCCTCGACCGGCGCCGCGGGGCCGGCTCGCGAGTTCGTCCCCGATCGGGCGGAGAGCGACGCCGACGACCCCGACTTGGGCGTGGCGGCAGTGGAGACCGACGCCGAAGGAGGGGGAGAGGCCGACGACCTCAGGCCCTCGGCCACTTTTGCAGACAGGCCTGATGACGAAGTCGCCCCCCGCCGCCAGCAGAGAGCCGGCCAACCAGGCGCAAGATCCTCCGCCGCCTTGGGTGGCCGAGGTGGCTCGAAGAAGCGCCGGGCCGGGCCGAGTCAGCCAGGCGGCCAGGCCAAGAGGATCAGGGGAGCAGCCGCCGCGACCCAGCGTGAAGAAGCGGTCGCGAAGGCCAACCGCTTCCGCAAGGAGGTGAAGAAGCCACCGCTGGTCTCCTCGTAAGTATCCTCTTATTCCGTCTTGTTTTCATCCCGTCCGTCTTGTTTTCATCCCGTCCGTCTTGGCCAAGTCTTCTTATGTCTTCTTTCTCTCATCAGGGCTCCCCTCACTCTGGAGAGGGTCGCTGCCGCCTCCGTCATGGGGTCGGCAGAGACGTCCGCCAGCAGTCGGCGGGTTGACCCTGCGGCCGCCCTCAGGGAGGCAACAGAGCGGAACACGCAGGAGAAGCGCGACGAGGAGGCGGCCGCCCGTCGAGAGAAGGCGGCGGCCGAGAGGGCGGTTGAAGCCGCCGCCGTAGCCCAAAGACAAGCCGAGGAGGCCGCGCGTCTCCAGTCGGCGCTGCTCGTCATTCCTCTGAACTCAGCGCCACCGCCGCCGGACTTCACGGGGCAATTGGAGGGATATGGTGGTGAGACTCCCGTCGCAGGGAGGGGCGGCGAGGTTTCTTCGCCGGGCGCGTCCGCGCCACCTCCGCCGCCCCCGCCGCAGTCTGAAGTCGCGCGGGGCAAACAGCCGGCGGACCCACCCGCGCCACCGACCGACGATGAAGCCGTGGCGCGGCTGCTTCTTCAAGTCGCCTTACCAGCGCGGCGCCGCCTTGAGAAGGCGGATTCGGCGCCGCGCCCCTTGGAGACCGGTGCCGCCAGCTCGACGATCCCCGACGCTGAAGCGTCGAGCGCCGCACCCGTTGGGTGGGTGCGAGGAGGCGGCACGGGCCTGCTGAACACGGCGCTCCTGGACGTCCATGCAAAGCTGCGGGCTGAAGGCGTCGCCCTCCAGAACCTCTCCAAGGCGCACCTGGCGTCGCGCTCTGCCGTGCGGGTAAGTTTTATTTCCAAGTTTCTCTTGATCTTCTCGTGTAAGCGCAGCACTCCACCGGGTGTAGTCCCGAGTTTCGGTCGGCTGCTGAGCAAAGCGTCCGGAACTTTATTTGCTTACTTCCAAGTCTTTATCTGTGTCTGGGATCCTTGTTACAGGAGTATCACAACCTCCGTGCTACCGCCTTCAACCGCAATGTTGAAGAGCTGAACAAACGGGCTGCCGACCTGGCGAGGAGCCGAGGTGAGTTTTCTTCTTCGCGGGGGCGCGCTTGCGCACCCGCGGGCTGTAGTCCCCGAGATTCAGGCCGACTGCTGCGCAGTCGGGCCGGATCTTCCTGGCGACCTTCTTATCTGACGACTTCGCGTCCTTCTTCTTTTGTTCTTCAGAGGCCAACGCCACTCTGCGAGATCAGTTGGGCACGGCCGAGACCGCCCTGCGCGCCAAGGAGGAGGAATGCGGCAAGCTCGCCGCGGAGCGCGACCTACTGGCCACGCAGCTGGCGGAGCAGAGGGAGTTTCTCAAGGCAGCGCCGGCCGAGGCGGAGAAGAAAGAGGCCGCCCTCCTGGCCGAGTTTGAGAGCGAGCGCTCCGCCTGGACCGACCGAGAGGCGCATCTGACCTCCGGCTTCCATGAGATCGAAGATATCGTTGATGGTAAGTTTGCTTTTACTTTCTCTTTTGGGTTGCCGACTATGGGTTAAGCCGGCTCTTGTCTTTTCTAACTTGCCTTTTCTTCTTCCTGGCAGACTTCTTCCCTGGTCATACGCAGGCGGCCAATCAGGCCATTGAGGCCGAACGCGAGGCGCGAAGGGCGGATGGCGCCAAGATCGCGGCCAACGCCCCCCGGACCCTTGACGAGCAGCTCCTGAGCATTGAAGCTCGTCTGCGGCCGGCTCATCGGATGCTGCGCCGTCTTCAGCGTGTCGGGGCCCAGGCGATTGCTGCCCTGTGGCCGGACATGCCGGTTCTGCGACTTCCCACCGGACCGCCGACCGGGCCGGAGGTCGCGGCTGGGCGTCTTGAGGCTTGAAGGGCTCCGCGCCCGAGCTGGAGCTCGCCGAGCCCTGGAATTGCCAAGGCGTGGTATCGAGGCTTGACCTGGACCGCTGGCCGTTCGGTCGAAGCTCAGCGGAGCTGCAGAGCATGGAGGCCGCCCTCGTCGAGCGTGCGGCGGCGATCGAGGACTACACGGACACCAGCGTCTTCGTCCCGGAGCGGGCTGAAGACGGTGGGGAGGCACCGCCGGAGTGGTTCGGGATGAACCCGGACTACGGCGAGGACTCGGCGGAGGTGATCGACTCCAGCACCGAGGACGAGGACGAGGCGGAGGACGGAGACGGCATGGAGGCGTCGGAAGACGGAGCGGGCGGCCAGCCTCAGCTCGACCGCGCCTCCAGCAACGAGCCGCGCCCCTCTGAGCCAGCCGCTGCCAGAGACGATCAAACATAGACTGCCCAGCCAGCCGCCCCGGCGCCTGACGCCGCCACCGCCTCCGGCCCTCCAGCCCCATCCGCTGCTTCTTAAGCCGCTGCGTTGGCTTTATTTTATCTGCTTGTTAGTCTTTCGAAAGAACTTTGTTAATTCGCACAATTCCACCCGCGGGGTGTATTCAGAACCTCTGTTCGAAGATCCGGCCAAGGGCCTAAGTTTATGTAAATATTGTTCTGATTTCGTGTTTTCTTGCTTGGTGCTCTTATGGCTTTCCTCTTGCCGCCTTCCCTTAAATGTCGTCTTGCCCGTCAGGCAGCCGCTCTGCGGACTGCCGTCTAGGTCAAGTGCTCGGCTACTTTTGAGAAGGCAAGTACTTGGCCATTTTTAGAGTCGTTTAAGCAAGTTGGGTAGAAAGCGGCAAGCCGGCCTCTTAAGAGTCAGCTTCATAAAATGGGCTGGGAGCCGGTTTCAACTATGTGTATGCTTTGGGTCCTTAGCCCTTTTTTCGTGTGGGCGCCCGCTCTACCTCACTCTTGCCCGCCAAACAGTCGCTCTGCGAGCTGCGGCTTCTGACAGGAGACGGCTTGGGCGCCGCAAGCTACTTGTTGGACTTCAGGAAGAACTTCATAGCTCAAAAGCGGCGAGTCCCCGGGCCGACTAGTCGAGCCCGGTGCCAAACAGCATAATAAAAAGGGTAACATACCCAAAGGCATAATTCTTATCATATAGATAACGAAAGAGGGAAGTCCCCGAGCTCGTCTCGGGGGGCCCGGAGTCTTGGTATTTCAAAAACAAAAGGGTAGCATGGTACATACTGCATCAACTGTAAAATCTTCGGAGGAGATTTGCATTCCATGGTCGCTCTGTCTCTTTGCCAGAGTCGTCCCTCTTGCGTGCTTTCGGGCTTCGAAAGTCCGATCGTAGTAGGAGTCGTTTCCCAGCACCTTGCTGATGATGAACGGTCCTTCCCAAGGCGCCGACAGCTTGTGCTGGCCGGCCGTTCGCTGAATCAACCGGAGCACAAGGTCGCCCTCTAAGAACGATCTTGGCTTGACCTTCTTGTTGTAGTAGCGGCGCAGGCTCTGCTGGTAGATGCTGGACCGGCTGAGTGCTAGCAGCCGCCCCTCTTCTAGCAGATCGACGCCGTCTTGACGTGCTTCTTCTGCTTCCTCCTCGGTGTACATGCTGACTCGCGGGGAGTCGAACTCTATATCCGTTGGGATGACGGCTTCGACACCGTAGACGAGGAAGAAGGGTGTGAAGCCGGTTGACTTGTTTGGAGTCGTACGCAGACTCCAGAGGACGGCTGGCAACTCCTCAAGCCAGCAGCCGGCCGAACGCTCCAGTGGTTCGACCAGACGAGGCTTGATGCCAGACAAGATGAGGCCGTTCGCTCGCTCCACCTGGCCGTTTGACTGCGGATGGGCAATGGACGCTAAGTCCAGTCGGATGCCCTGTGTCGCGCAGAAACGGGCCAGGGCACCCTTGGCGAAATTTGTGCCGTTGTCGGTGATGATGCTGTGCGGTATGCCGTACTGAGTCGTGATTTCGGCGATGAAAGTTACTGCCGTAGGACCATTCAACTTCTTGATGGGTTTGGCTTCTATCCACTTGGTGAACTTGTCTACCGCGACAAGTAGGTGAGTTAGGCCACCTCGTGCCGTCTTGAATGGTCCCACCATGTCCAGGCCCCCGACAGCAAAGGGCCAGGCGATGGGGATTGTCTTGAGCGCTGAAGCCGGCTGAAGCAGCTTGGAGCGGAACACCTGGCACGCCTTGCATTTTTGAACTAATTCCTTGGCCTCTTCTAGAGCGGTTGGCCAGAAGAA
This sequence comes from Aegilops longissima, assembly GCA_021605205.1. NCBI lineage: Eukaryota > Viridiplantae > Streptophyta > Magnoliopsida > Poales > Poaceae > Aegilops > Aegilops longissima. The sequence goes on from CM038680.1 coordinate 325,938,276, forward strand.
ACCGTGTCGGAAGGCTTTGGCGACGAGTGCTCTGGAGGCTGCATGATGGCCGCACTCGCCCTGATGAATGTCTTCGAGGATTGCTTGGCCTTGCTCTGATTCGACGCAGCGCTGGTAGACACTGGTGATGCTGCGCCTGACCAGCTCTCGATTGATTATAGTGTAGGCTGACGCTCGGCGTTGCACCTGCCGAGCTGAGGTTTCATCAGTTGGTAGCTCTCCGCTTACCAAAAACTTCAATATGGGCTGGGCCCATGAGGGTGATGCTATTCCTTCAACCGCCAGCACTGCTACTTGGACGAGGGCGGCTGGGCTGGGAGGCGGCGGGTTGGAGTCTGCAGCAGCTTGCTGCGTTGGAGAAGTCCCCGGGCCGACTGGCACAGTCCCTGGGCCGAGTACTGGAGTCTTTGCAAAGGTCGCTGCAGTCCCCGGGCCGGGTTCCGAAGTCCCCGGGCCGGCTTCGACTGCTGCGTTCTTGGGGGCGTCTTCAAGGATTCTTGTGCCGTCTGCCGAGGCTCTGGAGTCGGATCTGCCTTCTTCGGGGGGAGCCGGCACAAAAATGGAGTCTGATTCTGGTGACGGTTTGAAGGATGGCTTGAGAAGGCGCCGAAGGGCGACGCCGGATGGTATTGCCTGTCGGGTGGACCCGATTCTTGCCAGGGCATCTGCTTGGTCATTGTCGTTTCTTGGTATATGGAGGAATTCGCATCCCTCAAAATATCCACTCAGTTGCTGTACCAGAAAGCGGTAGTTCGCCATGTTTGCATCTTTTGCGTCCCAGTCGCCGGATGACTGTTGGACCACCAAGTCGGAGTCGCCATAGCACAGGATCCGGCGAATGCCGAGTTCCTTGGCAAGCCGGAGCCCGTGGATGAGCGCCTCGTATTCGGCGACGTTGTTGGAGGCGGCGAAATGGATCTGCAGCGCGTACTTGAGCTTGTCGCCTTTAGGGGAAGTGAGGACCACGCCGGCTCCCAAGCCGGTGCGCATCTTGGAGCCATCAAAGTGCATCCGCCAATGAGTAAAGTCGGGCGCTGGCGGCAGAGACTGGGTCTTGGCCCAATCGACGAGGAAGTCGGCCAGTGCTTGTGACTTGATGGCGGTGCGGGGCTGGTAAAAGATGGTGTAGGGGGCCAACTCTATGGCCCACTTGGCCACTCGGCCTGAAGCATCTCGGCTTCCGATGATCTCTGCTAGTGGGGCCGTGCAAACCACGGTGATTGAGTGCTCTTGAAAGTAAGGCTTCAACTTCTTGGCGGCAAAGTGCACGCCATAACACATCTTCTGGTAGTGGGGGTAGTTCTGCTTGGAGGTCGACAGTACCTCGCTCAGGTAATATACCGGCCTCTGGACAGGTAGCGCCTTGCCTTCCTCCTTGTGCTCAACCACAACAACTACGCTGACTACCCGGCTGGTGGCGGCAATATACAGGAGCATGGGCTCCTTTGGAGTAGGAGCCGCCAGCACTGGGGGAGTAGCCAGCATCCTTTTCAACTGGAGAAAAGCCATTCGCTTTGAGTTCCATTCGAAGAAGGTGGTCTTCTTCATAAGTTGGTACAGAGGAAGGGCTTTCTCACCCAGCCGACTGATGAACCGACTGATAGACGCCAAGCAGCCGGTGAACTTCTGCACGTCCAGCAGTCGGCGGGGAACTTCCATTCTCTCAATTGCCTTGATCTTCACGGGGTTGCACTCTATGCCGCGTTCGGATACCAGGAAGCCGAGGAGCTGGCCGGCTGGTACTCTGAAGACGCATTTCTCTGGGTTGAGCTTGATCTGGAATCGGCGCAGATTTTCAAAGGTCTCCTTGAGGTCTTCCAACAGCGTTCCTCGCCTCTCCGTCTTCACCACCAAGTCGTCCACATAAACGTGGGCGTTTCTGCCAAGCTGCCTGAGGAGGCACTTCTGCATGCAACGCTGAAAGGTGGCGCCGGCGTTCCTTAAGCCGAACGTCATGGTCAGGTAGCAGAAGGCTCCAAATGGTGTGATGAAGGCGGTCTTCAATCTGTCTGCCGGGTTCAAATTGATCTGGTGATATCCTGAGTATGCATCTAAGAAGCTCAATAGCTCGCATCCGGCTGTGGAGTCTATCACCTGATCAATTCTGGGTAGAGCGAACGGGTCCTTGGGGCAGGCTTTGTTGAGGCTTGTGTAGTCAATACACATCCGCCAACGCTTGTTCTTCTTTAGTACCGGGACCGGGTTCGCCAACCACTCGGAAAGAAAACTTCCATGATGAAACCGGCTGTAAGGAGCCGGGCTATCTCTTCTCCAACAACTCTTCTCTTCTCTTCCGACAGCGGCGCAAGGGCTGCTCGACGGGCTTCACATCAGGTCGGACATGTAACTTGTGCTCGGCAAATTCTGGCCGGTACACTGGCATGTCTTTGGGGACCATGCGAAGATGTCCCGATTCTCACGGAGGAAATCGACGAGCTCGCCTTCCTATTTGCTGTCGAGGTTCGCACCTATGACAGCGTATTTTTCTGGGTGCTCCGGGTCCAAGGGTATCTTCTTGGTCTCTTTGGCCGGCTTGAACGAGCCCTCAGCTTGTGACTCCTTGGGGTCGGACGACATCTCCGGCTGCTTGCCGGCCATCGTCACGACCCAATCCAAGAGCCGCTTCTCAGCCGCGATCACAAGGGACTCGGCTAGCCGGCTGCTTTCAGCCGCGCAGGCGGACGACTTTCTGTAGTCGCCGGCTACGGTCAGGATCCCCTTGGAACTCGGCATCTTCATCTTGAGGTAGGCGTAGTGGGGGACCGCCATGAACTTGGCCAAAGCAGGTCGGCCAAGCAAGGCATGGTAGGGGCTCTCGAGGTCCACCACTTCGAACCAGACTGGCTCTCGGCGAAAGTGATCCTTGTCCCCAAAGAGGATGAATATCAGAATCTTGCCAATTGGGGACCAGGAAAGGCCAGGTACAATTCCGTGGAACACAGTCCGACTATGCTGAAGCTGCCTCTGCTTGATTCCTAACTTCTCCATTGTATCCTTGTATAGGATGTTGATGCTGCTGCCTCCGTCTATCAGTACTCGCGAGAAGCGAGCGGCCCGCCTATCCGTGGCAAGGGTGGCTCCCAAGACCAGGGCGTAGGAGCCCGGATTCGGCATCACCTCTGGGTGATCAGCATGACTCCAGTTGATGGGCCTCTCGGACCAGTGCATGAACTCTGGGGCGTCTGATGCTACGGCATTCACCTCTTGCTGCTGCTGCCGCCTGCTGCGGCGATCATCTGCCACGCTGGTAAACACGACATAAGCACCGTGCTCTTTGGGGTAATCGTCTTGTACTGCGCCGACTGGCCGGACAGCCGGCTGCTGGGGCGGTGGTGGAGGCGGCGGCCCAGCAGCCGGAGGAGGGGCAAGGCCGTCTCCCTTGGCGATCCTGGTGAGCCAGTGGCACTTTCGGGTGGTGTGGTTCGACGGCTTCACGCCTGTGGAACTTGCGGTGGTCCGTCCCAAAGTCTGCTTTCGAGGAGAAGGCCGCAACCAGCTTGGACTTGCCGCCTTCGCCGCAGGAGGCTGCCCTCCGCTGCTGGTCTTCGATCGCCGCCACCTGCCGATCAAGGAAGTCGGCCTGCGGGCCTTGCGCTTGTGATCATTCTGCTGCTGCTGTCCTCGGCTGGGATCGCCAGCTGGAGTTCTGGGAGCATGAGGAGCTACCTTGCCCGTCGCACTGACTTCGATCTCCGCCTTCATGGAGGAGTCGGCAGTGGCGTATTTGTCTGCTATGACTAGCAGCTCGTCGAGGGTCTCCGACTCGTCGCAAAGGAGCTTGTGCTTGAGGAGGGTGCCTTCTCCGCACCCGGCGGCGGCAGTTGATTGATTACTGCACCTCGTGCACTCCTTCACAGGAGTTCCGGAGCTCGCCCCAGCGCGTGAGGTAGTCGCGAGTGGACTCGTTGGGGCCTTGTACGCATAAGGACAGCTGACGAGGCTTGGGAGGTCGCTTGTATGTGCTCGTGAAGTTGCGGACGAAGGCCTCGGTGAAGTCGACCTAGCCGTTGATGCTGCGGGGCTTCAAGCTGTTCAACCATGTCCGGGCCGTGCCCTGGAGCATGAGGGGAACATACTTTACGACAACACGCTTGTTGCCGTTCTCTATGCTGACGGCCGTGGAGTAGTCCACCAGCCAGTCCTCCGGCTTCACGGAGCCGGTGTATTTGGGCGTGTCTCGGGGGAGTGTGAACCCTCGGGGGAAGGGCTCGTCGCGGATGCGAGGTCCGAAACAAGGTGGGCCCAACTCATCTTCTTCTTCTAGCGCCAGGGATCGGTGAAGTCGCTCGATCCGGTGGCGGGCGTCGTTCTCGCCGACTCCCTCTCGGCGGCCAAGGCGGTCGCCGAGAGTCGGATGCTCGACGAGCGGCGGGGAGACTCGCCTTTCTCTGCGGGGAGGCGGAGGCTGATAGTCGTCCCGCCGCTCTACCGCCCTGGGACGGCCGGCTTGCTCGCTGCTCGATGGAGATGTGAGTCCGCTATGGCTGACAGCCGGATCTCGTTCTTTCTTCCGCGGGCGCCGTCGATCGGCGTCCGAGATGTCGCGCTTGATCTCGGCGGGGAGGCAAGTCGCCGTGTCGTCGCCGCGGGCGCCTCGCGGCGGCAGCCGGTTTCTTGCGCGGCGGCGCCGAGGAGCTGCTGGACGCGCTCCGTCATCAAGCGCTCCTCGCCCGCCGGTTATCCAGCTCGTCCGCCGCTGCCTGGGCAGCGCGAATGTTCTCCGCTGGCGTGGCGTATATAGGGCGGCCAACCCCAAACAGACTAGCGAGGGCCGCACCGCGCTGTCGGACCGCGCCTAGGCGGCTAGGCCCAGTCGGAGCCGGCGAGCCGCCACGCGCGATCCATCTCGCGCTGATAGGCTTCTGACAAGCGTCTCATGCTTGCCAGCTTCTGCGCGCCCTCGAGGAGCTGAAGGCGGCGCGCCTCCAGCGTTTCGGCATCGGCGTCCTCCGGAATGGAGGCGGTCAGGTCTTGCAGAACAGTGTCGAGAGGGTCACGAGCCCCCGCGCCGGAGGGCTCGCCATGGCTGATGACGAGTACTTCTGTGACGGTGCTCCCGCCGCTCTCCGCACGAGGGAGAGGCTCGTCGTAGACCACCAAATTGGTGGGGAACGCGTCGAACGACGCGGTGTCGGAGTCGACCAGCATCGGGTCGGTGGAGCCTACGGACCCCAGGTCGGCGGCGGGCTCGCCGTCGACGTGAAGCTGCTCGAGGAGGCCCGCGAGGAGGCTTTCGGGGCCGCCCGTGCCTGCGTCGGATGCAGGCTCGTCGGAGAGGCGAACCTCGCCGATGAGTTCGGCGAGGCAACTTGCCGCGCAGGCGATCTCAGCGCCATGCAGCGCGTCGGCGCTAACTCCATCTGGCATGCCGGGCTGGCTGCGCTCGCCAGGAAGGAAGAGGGTTCCCGTCCAGAGCAGGTCTCCAGACGACGGTGCACCAGGCCCCATGGTGGGCGCCAAATGTCGGGGGTTGGGTGCACATATGCCAAAGGATGGCTTATCATGGAGGGGGCGAGTAGAACGTCGCTGGTGCCTGGAAACGCGATGAGGCGAAGACATGCACGCCGGCGAATCTTACCCAGCTTCGGGCTCTCCGAGGAGATAACACCCCTACTGCTGCTCTGGGTCTCCGCATGATCACTATCACAAATGGGTACAAGAGGCTCCTTGAGCTGTTCGGGGTGAGGAAGGAGAAGGGCTCGGCTTGCCCTTCTCTCCCTCTATGTATGTTTCTAAAGCTACTAGCTTCCAACCCTTTGCATGGGTGCCCCGGGGGGTTTATATAGGCCTACCCTGTAACGCCCCGAATCCGATGCGCCAGGTGTCCGCCAGTTATTCGCCGTAGTTGCCATGTCATTTGCTTGCGTGTTGCATTTTGCCATGTCATCATCTGCATTTCATATCATGTCATTATGTGCATTTCATTTTGCATACGTGTTCGTCTCATGCATCCGAGCATTTTCCCCGTTGTCCGTTTTGCAATCCGGCGCTCCTATGTCTCCCGGCGCCCCCTTTTGCCACTTTTCGTGTGTGGGTATTAAACGTTCTCGGAATGGACCGAGGTTTGCCAAGCGGCCTTGGAATAGCACCGGTAGACCGCCTGTCAAGTTTCCTGCCATTTGGAGGTCGTTTGGTACTCCAACGGTTAACCGGGTAGCCGCAAAGCCCCTTCTCTTTGCAGCCCAACACCCCTTCCAAAGTGGCCCAAAACCCACCAAACTCCCCTCCATGCTCTCGGTCGTTCGATCACGATCGCGTGGCCGAAAACCGCTCCTCATTTGGACTCTCCTAGCTCCCTCTACCTATAAATATGTGTTCCTCGTCCAAATTCTGGATCATTTTCCCCCTAACCCTAGCCCCGCTCCTACGCGTCGCCGGACGTGTCCGCCCGCCGCCGGACACGATCACCGCCACCTCACCTCGGCCAATAGCGCGCCGCCACCTCAGCACCACCGCCTCCCGCGCCCAACCCGGAGGTGCCACGTCGCCCGCCGGCTCCCCGCAGCCGCTGCCCATGGAGCCCTCGTGGGCCAAGACGGGCCGAACCGCCGCCGCCGCAGCAGCATGCGCCGCCGCCGCAGAGCTCGCAACCAGCGCAGCCATCGGACTCCGCCGCCGTCCGCCGCCGCCTCGCCGTCCGCCGCCCGCCTCGTCGCCCGTGCCGCCTCTGTCCCCGCCACTGCCCGCCGCCTCGTCAGCGTCGCCCAAGGCTTCCGCGTCGTCGTTCGTGCCCGCGTTCTCGCAGCTCCCTCTCGGCGCCTGCGCGCCCTCGCCTCCGGCGAGCTCGCCCGAGCTCCCACTGGCTCCTCCGCCGCCCAACGCCGCCATACCTCTCCTCCGCCAGATCCGCCGCTGGAGGTCCGGATCCGCCATCTCCGGCCCTCCCCGACGTCCTCCACCATCTTCGGCGAACTATTCCGGCGAGATCCGGCCCTGCCTCGGAATACATGCAAGGTTGACTTTCCCCCCTCCGTTTTTCTCTAAGTCCCCGAGTATTTCAGTATTTTTATGCATTTTCATCGCATCATAAATCTGCATCCATAGCTCCGTTTTGCGCGTGTAATATGTCAAATTGTTAGTCTCGACGAGTAAATCATTTCATTCCATTGCATCATATTCATTTGAGCTCATCTTGATGCCTGAATATTCGTTGCAAGAGTGCTATGTGATGTTAGTTTCAGATTTTTATCAGAACATGCACTTTTGTCATTTTTGCCATGATTGATGTGTGTATCCTATGAACTTGAGTCCTACATGTGTTTTGTAATATGCCATGCCATATTTACAGGGGTGTATGCCATGTATTTTTGTGATCTCTGTGGTGACTAGCACAAGCATGCAAACTAGGCTTCATGATATTGCTGATTTCAGCCCTGCTCACTGATATTTTTATGCCATGTAAACTTGATGCTACAGAGAGATCCATGCTTATTTTGAGATACTTCAGTAAGGATGTTTTGAACATATGGTTATGCTCTATCCATCCATGCCCTTGTTTGCAATTATGGAGTGCGATAGCTTGAGTCAATCGAGCTCTACTTTTGCTATAAAATGTTTCCTGGCAGGTTGTTTACATGTTATTCAATTTTGCCAAGGTTGTTGTAGTTGATCCGTGTATGCTATGATGTTGTTCTTGCCATGTATAGCTTCTATGCCATGTCTTCTTATAGTTGGGTGCCTTTTCATGCCATGTATTGCTCTGTGCTGAGTGGTTCAAGCTCACTAACATGCCTACTTATTGTTGTTCCTGCCATGTATGAATCTGTAATATAACTTGCCATGTTTACATGGGTGCTATCATATTTTTCTGATCCTTTTGGCTTATGGTCAGTAAGGGACTTTTGTTATATGCTTTGATTAGGTTCATGCTATGCTCTAGTTTGACATGATAGCTTGCTGTAACATGTTGTTTGATAGCTCTAAACATTGCAACCTGATGTTATTTCTGCAAAGTCTGAAACTGTTATTATTTGCAATCTTGCCATGTGTGTTTGAGCATGTTCTAGTGATTTATGGAGATAGCTCAGTGTTTATGTTTTGTCATGCTTTACCTGTACATCATGCCCATGTCTTTTGTTTTCACGTTGAGATGCTGTAGCATAGTGTTTTGATGCTTGCAATATGCCTAGTTGCTGTTTTGGACAGATTGTTGTCATGACTTGTTTCATGTGTACGTGTTGAACCGTTGCTCCGTTTTGAGTGTGATCTATATGAAACTTGCTTGATTTTGCATGTAGCTTCATATTATCATGTTGCATCCATGTTTTGAGGTGTTTGCTTGATGTTTGGATGCATTTTGCATCAATGCCATGTTTAACTTGTTTTGCTCATATCTTCTAGGCCGTAGCTCCGAATCTAATGAACTTTATATGTAACTTGACTAGAATTTCGTGTAGATCATCTTGGTGCATTTTAAATTGCTTTTTAACAACTTGAACTTAAGGTTTATTCAGTTCTGGACCAATTTCGAAATTTGCATATGAGGACTTACCGGAATTGCTCTATGTTGTTTCCGGCCTCATTTAAACTCGCTTTGATGTGTTGGTCTTGTATGCATCATCTCTTGCCATGAGTAGCTTCATGTAGCCTTTGTCATGCATCATACTTGTTGTGCATCATGCCATGTTCATGTGTGGTGTGTTTACCATGTTGTGTGTTTCTTCTCGATAGTTCCTGTTTCGTTGCGATCGTGAGGATTCGTTCGTCTACGCTTGGTTCGGCTTCATCCGTTCGTATTCTTCATGGACTCGTTCTTCTTCCTTGCGGGATTTCAAGCAAGATGACCGTCACCTTGGATCTCATTACTATCATTGCTATGCTAGTTGCTTCGTTCTATCGCTATGCTGCGCTACCTATTACCTGTTTATCAAGCCATCCCAAATTGCCATGAACCTCTAACTCGTTGTCACCCTTCCCAAAAAACCGTTGTTTGGCTATGTTACCGCTTTGCTCAGCCCTCTTATAGCGTTGTTAGTTGCAGGTGAAGATGAAGTTTGTTCCTTGTTGAACATGGAGATGTTGTTCCTTGTTGGAACATGTTTACTTGTTGGGATATCACAATATATCTTATATTATTAATGCATCTATATACTTGGTAAAGGGTGGAAGGCTCGGCCTTATGCCTGGTGTTTTGTTCCACTCTTGCCGCCCTAGTTTCCGTCATATCGGTATTATGTTCCCGGATTTTGCGTCCCTAACGCGGTCGGGTGATTTATGGGACCCCCTTGACAGTTCGCTTTGAATAAGACTCCTCCAGCAAGGCCCAACATTGGTTTTACCATTTTCTTCACCACCACCTACATTTCCCTTGGGAGTAATTAACCCAAGGGTCATATTTATTCAGCCCCCCCCCGGGCCAATGCTTGTCTAAGTGTTGGTCCAAACTAGAGCACCGTGCGGGACCATCCCTTGGCAACTTGGGTTACGTCGGTACCTGTACGCTTCGCTTATCCGGTGTTGCCCTGAGAACGAGATATGTGCAGCTCCTATCAGGATTGTCGGTGCATCGGGCGGCTTTGCTGGTCTTGTTTTATTGCTGTCGAAATGTCTTGTAGCCGGGATTTCGAGACTGATCGGGTCTTCCCGGGGAGAAGGAATATCCTTCGTTGATCGCGAGAGCTTATCATGGGCAAGTTGGGACACCCCGCAGGGTTTAAACTTTCGAGAGCCGTGCCCGCGTTATGTGGCGATGGGAATTTGTTAATATCCGGTTGTAGTAAACTTGAAGCAAACTCTTCTAAAATACACCAACCGTGCGTGAATCGTGAGTGTCTCTTTTCGGGTTGATCGAGAGGAGAACACGGTTTCGGGTTATGTCCGACGTAAGTAGGAGTTCAGGATCACTTCTTGATCATTACTAGTTGACGACCGTTCCTTTGTTTCTCTTCTCGCTCTCATTTGCGTTGGTTAGCCACCATAGATTCTTAGTCGCAGCTGCAACCTCACCACCTTTACCCCTTCCTTTCCCATTAAGCTTTGCTAGTCTTGATACCCATGGTAATGGGATTGCTGAGTCCTCGTGGCTCACAGATTACTACACCAATAGTTGCAGGTACAAGTTGTGCGTTGATCATGACGCGAGAGCGATGCTTGCTTGTCTTGAGTTCTTCTTCTGCTTCTTCGGTCACGGGATAGGTTCCAGGTCGGCAGCCTGGGCTAGCAGGGTGGATGTCGTTTGAGCTTCTGTTTATGTTTCATCCGTAGTCGGATGTTGATCTTGTATATGATGTTGTTGTATTCTTGTGGCATTTGTGCCTTATATATGTATCCCCACTATTATGTAATGTTGATGTAATGATATCCACCTTGCAAAAGCGTTTCAATATGCGGGTCTATCCTTGGTGGGACCTTCGAGTTCCTTTTGGATAGGCTCGCATATTGGGCGTGACATACCCCCCGGGGGTACAATGGTAATCCGGCTTGGTGTGGGCCCAAGCCGTCAGTCTCTAAGTCGCCGTCTTCTCCGCCGACTCCTGGGACCCGCCGACTAGCGGGCCCTGCCGACGGTCCAGCATGGGGCCGACATCCCTTGTCCGCCGCGGGCGGGTCTTGCCGGCTGCAGATCACTGTAGCCGTGCTTCTAATGACGCGAGCTTGGTCGTGAGGTTATGGCAACAAGTCGCCGCTACCGGCGGCGATCATCATGCCATTCCTCGCCTTGTCTGGTTAATGGCGCGTTGATCCCGGGGGAGGGGCCGGCCGGCTTCCGGAGGCCGACTCCACCGGGTCCGTCTTTGGGGTGCTCTCGCCATCTTCGGTACTCCCGCCGACAGGCGGGTCCCGCCGTCTTCGGGTCATACAGACAAGCCTATGTGGGCACAGGAATCTGCCCAAGGTGATGATGTCAAGGCCGGTATGGCAACAGTGCTGCGCCGCATGGAGATCTCCGTTGGTACGGCGCCCTATAGCCATACTTGCCCTTTATGGACTGGGCGGGGATGGGCCGCGAGGCGGCTTTACCCCGTAGTCGCCCAGGCGTAAGGCGGTGGAGGTCGCGGGCCGACTCCCTCGTAGCCGGCCTCGCTGGAGGTCGCTGGCTTGAAGTCGGCCTGCGCTGTTGCCGACTATCTGAAGGCGGCTCTTCGTCTTGGGGTCTTGAGGGGCGCAGCCTGCCCCGATGTTTTGAAAGGTTCAGGGGCTCGGGTCTGCCTACCCGTAGTCCATTACTCCGAGACCATGATAACAAGAGCACACAACAACTAGGCAGATCGTAGTGTACATAAAAGGGGTACACCATAACCACGATATATAAATCGGGAAAGTGGAACTGGCTGAAAAATATGGTGTTGCATTACCGCTACTAATTGAAAGCCTATCGATCACGTACAGGCTAGCTCTATCAGCTACCTGCAGATGTCCCTGCGCCCCTTCCGGACAAAGAACATATTGTACGTACTAAATACAAAATAACAAAAGAGGAACATGTTAAAGAACAGAAAAGGAAGCATGTTCTTGAGGTTTCGCTTCATTTCATACAATGTTGGGTGCCCACTCATGATGAATCACAGCGCCCAAAGAAATGCAATTCCATGCTGTCTCTCTATATGTGGCCACATGCATTTGGAAAATCAAGTGGGAGCATTACCTGACCAATTAAATGTGTGTCTGTTAACTAATATCAGTATCATATCACAATTCGTATTTGAAGAAGTAAGGTTTGGACTTATGATTGGTGTGTTGTTTAGCTTCAAGAGTGGACTGCTGCTAGTGCTGACACATAGCAGCTACACAGATCATAGTGTAGATATAATGGGAAAACCGTAAGCATCAGGAGTAAAATCAGCAAAGTGGAACTTTCTGGAATATATGTGCTAGTATTGCCGGTACGGCTAGAAAGGCTTCGGATACCATCTCTCTTCAACTGAAGGTGTGGTAGTGTTAATATCAGTGTAACTCTCAATGGCGACACAGCTCCCCGCATTTCCTTGCAAATCTTATAGGATTCAAGTGGGCAGGCCACTACAAATCCCATTCCTATGTTTACAAAATCCTACGAATCAAAGAGGCCCGAAGAGTTCAAAGTGTCCATCACAACCGACCGTATAGACCTATACACTACAAATGTCCCTGCTCATCTTCACTACAAGGAACATACTGTACTACTATCATACTCCCTTAGTTCCAAAATATAAGTCTTTGTAGAGATTTCAACTATGGATCACATACAGATGTATACAGATACATTTTAGAGTGTAGATTCACCCATTTTGCTCCATATGTAGTCCATGGTGGAATCTATACAAAGACTTGTATTTAGGAACGGAGAGAGTACTTATTAAATAAGAATGGAAGAGGAACATGCTAAAGAAGAGCAAGCAGATTTTGGATAATAAAATGTTCGTTGCGCAGTGCCCACACATGATGAACCAGAGCGCATTAAGAATGCAACTCCCTGTTGTCTCTCTATATGTGGTGCACATGCTTTTCGGAAGTAAAGTAGGAACATTAGCTGACCAATTAAACGTTATCTGTTTTAGTAATATCAGCATCATATCAGATTCATATTTGAGCAACAAGTTTGGAATTATGAGTGGCACGTTGTTTAGCTTGATGGATTCAGGAGCAGTGCTAAGCAGGTTCGATGATGGTACTGCATATAAAGGCATGTCTGCATGCAAGTCGCATGACTTTTGTAATTTGGGTCAGTCGACCATTTTAGGCGGTTGGATGAAGATCCTATGTCTCCTAACCCTTCTTCCTCATCTATGATTCTTCCCATATAGAACACTGCACGGGCTGCCGGCTGAACCACCGGCCCCCATCGTCTGTGTTCCTCCGCCACCCCACCCCCAGCCCCACCCCACCCGCGTTGATTTTTCTTCATTCGGCGAGGCCCCACCACCGCCCCCACAACCACCGTTCCCACCCGAGCCCCTTCCTTCGCACCGGCGAACTCCGGTGAGCTCTCAAAAATCGACTGACCCAATTTTGAAATTTAGTCTACTGTCATTTAACTAGTGTGGAATATAAAAGGGGAAAACCATAAGCATTGCGAGTATAGTGTTGAGCGTGCCATGGAGGATCTGAAGGTGCAAACCGAACAAAGGCAACTTCCCAACCAATGTTTGCTTTCAACTAGCAAGTAAGTGATGGACAAGAAATCAGAGTAAAGTAGTGGTGATCTATTTTCTTGCTGTGATAAATAAGTTGAGCAGATACGAAAGAGTACCGCCTCTGGTGCGGCTCCGTGTATGCATCTGCTGAGAATTTGACGGTGTTGCAGTAGCAATGGCTGTCAGCAGCGTGGAAGCAGATCTAGGAGGGTAGACGGTGGCGGCGGGGCGCGGTGGACGAGACGGTCATAGGAGTGGCACCGACAAGGTGGACGACGACGGGGATGAAGCGAGTGGACGGGACGCAAAGACCCGGTCCGAAGCCGTGGATGAGAGAGGTCGATCTCTTGTAATAGCCGACGACGTCGGGGTATCAACTCCGGCATGGTGGAGGAGGACGACGGTGGATGGGGTGGCGGACGGAGGAGGCTAGGGTGGAGAGGGTGTTTTGGCGCCCATGGAGTACGAATAGGGAAATTGAGGGAGAGAGGAAGGGGGAACCATGTCTTCAGGGCGCGCTTGTCTCAAATGCCAGGAAATTTACAAACTTAGCCCCCGTTTAAAATTTCCTACATCACAGCAATATTAGTCGGTTGGGGATAGGACGGTAATCTCGCATACACCAAATACTTGCCGACGAGAGTTTGTTTTTGGCGCCCACCGTGTATGAAATGGGGAGGGAGTCGATTTCGGCCGAGGAGACACTATGTTTTGGCACCCACCGTGTATGAATCCGGGTGAGAGGCGGTTATGTCACATTTTATAGAAATTACAAACCTACCCCTATCAAAACCTATAGAAATCGAGCCGATAGCCTTTGCATGTCAGGGATAGACAGTAATTTCCATCTCACATATTTTGGTCTCGGGCAGTTACTGCGACTTTCCCCGCTTCGTTCAAACTTTTGCAGAGCAAGAGTGCATGTTTACCGTGCCAACTCAATTCGAATCCAGTTTGTATTCTATTTTTGTTCGGGCAGGATCCATTTGCGATTGGAATAAAATTCTATATACATCATTTTTTATATATACTTTCAAAGGCACAACAAAGAATTCTGCTCCTTTATATGTATATAATATGATTTACAAATACAATGATCTCAAAATCATAAGGTTGAATTCAAAAAAATTAAACCAAATTATGTTCTAATAAAATGTATGGATCAGTAATATCTATTAAATACGAACATAGATGCGCATGAATTCATATGAGTATGCATGTTTGATAGATCAATTTTGGTTCGAGTATGAATTACATGTATCATCATCTCGAATTGAAATATTTGAATCCCTTTTATGTTGACTCCTTTCACGCCCATCTCTCTCGCTTGCTCCTTCATGTAGCTATCATTCTCTTTTCTCCAGCTCACCCGCACGCTCACTTCATGTTTCTCCTATCTTCGCAAACATGGTCTCGACGTCTCCCTTGAGAAGTGCCACACTCTCCCTATCATTATACATTACACGGTTTTCATTATCTCTCGCGTCTCTACCGTTCTCTGGCATCACTAGGTACCTAAGCTTTATTTTTCACCGCCACACACACAATCTCACTCGTCTTTCACTTTGTCTTTCTCTCTATGGGGTTCTCTCACACACCCTATATGTCTCTAGATATGACTCATACCACTAAAATTACTCTCTCCTGCAGACACAACATTTGTTGCGGTCTCCTTTCCATCTCCATCCCAGTTATAAAATTGACATTATTCATTTGTTTACCAATCAGACAAACTCCCCCTGCTCTCTCTCTCTCTCTCTCTCTCACACACACACACACACAACTCCTGCTTCCACTCCCCTTCCCGACTATCGTCTCTCTCTCACACCCACAAAACTCTCAGTTTCGCACCCCGACTCGTATTTCTCTCACATCATTGATCGACTAGCCTCCAGATAGGTTTATACACCGCACACTCGTGCTTCCACTATCGCGTTCATGTCTCTCTCGTGCTCCTTGTATCTATGTAGATTTTTCGTCCCTTCTTGAGACACGCCCTCTCGATCGTGCACACACACACACACACTATCGCCTCATTTTAAGCTGATACCTCTCGCACACACACTCTTTGCGTCTTTGTCACACATGTACTCCGTCCTCCTCCTCTCTCCCTCTCTCTCGCACACACAACACACACACATGGGCTTTTTGCAACAACTAGCAAGATGCCCATGCGTTGCACGGAACATCAAGATGCATTTGTATGAGTAGTTTATCTTGTGGGAGAAAAGGATGCACGGAACATCAAGATGCATCAAGATGCCCATGCGTTTGCAAATGTGGAGAGGGGTGTGGGTATCTTTTTGCAAAATTGCCATAGTTTCCTTCCTATTCGTCAGATATAAATCAGACGGCCTATATTGCAGGATGGCAGGCACACCATCATCACCAACTCTGTTTTTTATCTCTACTCTTATAAAAATCATAGTCGTTGATGATGGTGTGCCTGTCATCCTACAATATAGGCCGTCCGATCTATATCTAGCGGATAGGAAGGAAACTATGGCAATTTACCCGCACTCCTCTCCACATTTGCAGATAAGGCCTTCCCTCGTTCATCCTTTTCTCCCACACGATCTTGATGTTCCGTGCAATGCATGGGCATCTTGCTAGTAAGAATAGAAATTAGAGATGTACCACTTCTCGAATCTTGAAACCAACAACATTCCTCCCTTATCTCATCAAAACTGCCAAAGGAATATATTTTGAGTGAAACATAAGATATTTTTAGTGAGACACGTATTTCAAAACTAGACTCTTTTTTCTATCAAATCGTGAATATGTATTAATCTACTTTGATCGTGTGGCAACGCATTGGCACATTGCTAGTAGTTATTACTACTGTATAATTTTCTGGACACCAGACAAACGGTGGAGTACATATACGAAGCGAAGAGGTGCACGCACGCAGTCGGTCTCTCGCTGTCTCGCACACATGAGAGTTACGTAAAGGCACCATTAACAAATAAACCCTAAAACCCTAGGTGCACGATTGCTGCATGTGCGGGTACCGGGTGCGTGGTGGAGCGCACCTTTGTAGGAATAGTCAGCTTGGGTGATAATTTGATCCGTAGGAGTTGATGGTCGGGACCACAGGTGAACGACCTGGAGGCGGTGGCTCGCCAGTTGCCACAGATCGAGTAGCCATGTTTAAAATATCATTTTTAGCGGGGTAAGAGTTCCGATTTTCAAGGGCGTGTTATAAGTACTTAAGTAGTTTTTAGAACGATTGGTATGGAGCGAAAATGGAATTCATAACTACTACTACCTCCTTGGCGTATGGTTGTATGGGTTTATGTTGCGAGATGTTAAACCTGGTAGTTCTAGGGCAAATACTATGGTTTAGATGTTGGTTTTCAGTAATGAAAATCGAAAGGGGGAAACCCTTCTTTGATAAAAAAAACTACTACCTCCGTCCTGGTTTACTAGTCCCCATCGTATTTTAGATCAAAGTTTGTCCATGAATTTTACTTGTAAAATGTGAATGGAAAACGAGATTTTGTTATACCAAAAATAGGACTGGAGGGAGTGATTGCTCTGACACGGACGCGACCTCTCATAGCGCAGCAATCGAACCGACGCCGCCAAGAGGGCCCCACTCGCTGCAGGCCGGTTGAACACGCCTCGCCGCATGCAACCGGCTTCAGACTGCCCTTTGCCTCCATTGAATCCAGCGCAGTGCGGCAACACGCCCTTCATGAGCCGCCAACATTTTAGAACACAAAAATTATCAAAATATAATTAATTACGCATGGTCTTGACTTGTTGTGCTCAAGACCGTAGCAGTGAACTAGAGTTTTTTCTTTATTTATAACTCTCCTCACATTTTTTTGGCTTTGAAGTGAATCATGGTTGTGGACATTATCTATGAATGTGCAGATATCTGTGAACATGAGTTTGATGTGGAAGTTTAACTTGGAATGTTGGGCTTGCGCGTGAACTATACCATGTCCAATGCTTCATCTGTTATTGTTCGGAAAGTAATTGCTGTTATTACATGACCCTAAAAAAATTATTTTGTGCCACATCAGTGGATGCACGGACATCACAACAGGCATGCTGACTGGATAAACATTTGAACCTAGCTATTATGAAGGAAAATTTGTATTGGCAACAATTTTAGATAGCAGGAGACGCCTAGCTTACTCTGCCTCTGCTAGCTTCTTTCTGGCTTCTTCCATCTCTTCTTTGGCTGTTTGCTCTTTTCACTTCTTCAGGAACTCAGCTACATTCTCAAGGGCTGTTGCACGCTTTCTTTCAGCCTTTACTAGAGCCATGAGGACACGAACAGTTGACGACTCCACCTGGCTTGTGTGTAATCCAACATCATCTTGGAATTTGCACCTTGTGTCTAATCCAGCATCATTAGGGAACTGGCACCTTGTGTGTAATCCAGCCTCATTTTGGAAACATGATCTCGAGGTTGACCCTACTTCCATCCTTGCAAGAACTGCATCCTGACATGAAGTTACTTCTTTTTTAGATCAATACTCAAAGCAACCCAGATCCATTTAGTAGAAGCCAGATAAACAGGACTCGGAGAAGTGAATTCAAAAGGAAAAATATATAAACACCCACTTCCTACATCAAGCTAAAAGCGGAAGCACTGGGACGATTAAGACTCTTCTTAATACACATGAAGAACACGAGGCTAAGAGAAACATAAACTACAACATATACACATCGAAGAACACGAGGCTAAACGAAAGTAATTGAAAGGGTTTTACTTACCAAAGCTCGTTTTACAGGTTCGGTGCAGCTCCTCTTTAACTTGCCACACTCCTTGAAGATGTCCCCAATATCCCGTGTTTGGTCTTCATTGCTCCTCTGCATGTTCGCACTCGTGGTTTTCAAATCTCAACATGGCAAGAAAAATATATTATTAATACTCAAGCATCTTGTGGGAAACATTAAAGCACTCATCTGCCATGTTAGAGCATCTCCAACAGAAGCGCAACGCGCGCCTTAAAAAGCGTTTACAGTGCTGAGATCGAGAAGTAGAGATAGAGAGTAGAGACTAGAGAGTAGAGACATAGATAGTTCTCAGCATAGATAGATAAAAAAATAGATAGTTCAACTACTCCTCGTTGTCCGACTCCTCCTCGGTGATGTCCTCCTCCGGCGTCTCAATGTAGGCGTGAAGATACCGATCGTCCTCGGATTCCAAGGGCGACGCTGAACCTAGCCTCATGTTGAATTGAGCGTCCGCTTTTCGCGTCTGCTTGTACTCGCGATAGGCGGCTTGCTCCGCCCTCCTCTTCTCCCTCTCCGCCCTCCTTTGCGCGTAGAACAAACACTCGTTGATGATGTCCTGCGAGAAGCGTTGGCGCCACAACGCCATGGCTTCCTCATCCATCTCGACGATGCCGAGACAATGCTCCCGCCTCCGGTTGTCGTGGCGATCCTTGCCGGTGATAAGCCGCAGCAAAGGTGCGAGCTCCTGCGCCCACTCCCGCGTCGGCACGTTGGGGAAGTTCAATGTTCTATGAGGCCACCGGAGGCGCCACGCCGCCGCGTCGTACGCGTGGGCGGCCTCGTTGGCGGCGGCGAAATTGCCGAGGCCGAGGCGCATCCCGCGGAACCAGATCTCGGCGGAGAAGCCGCCGGAGGGGCGCGCGCAGACGCCGCAGTATCCCCAAGTTTCCCGGCGATGCGGCGGCATGGTGGCGCGGCGGCGGCGAGGCGAGAAAGAGCGGTGGCGAGGTGCAGAGCGGGGAGAGAGCGGTGGCGAGGCACAAAGCGGGGAGAGAGCGGTGGTAAGGCACAAAGCAGTGGGAGGGCGTTGGATTTTATAAAGCGCGCCGGACGCCGCGTGCCAAAACTAGCGCACGTCGGGCCGCTTTTTCCTTCACGCGCGTGATCCTTTCCTGACGTCCCGGCTATCTCTACTCTGTTCTCTACTGTTATATTTATTTTATATTTAATATTTATATCTACTATCTTCTCCACTGTTATATTTATTTTATATTTAATATTTATCTCTACTTCTCTACTCTCTACTTTTTTTTCTGCTTTCTTTTTCTGTTAAAAAACAGAGTTGGTGATGATGGTGTGCTTGCCATCCTGCAATATAGGCCGTCCGATTTATATCCGACGGATAGGAAGGAAACTATGGCAATTTTGCAAAAAGATACCCGCACCCCTCTCCAAATTTGCAAATAAGGCCTTCCCTCGTTCATCCTTTTCTCCTACAAGATAAACTGCTCATACAAATGCCTCTTGATGTTCCGTGCAACACATGGGCATCTTGCTAGTTCTAATTTTTTTCCATCATTTGCCACACTACTATTTGCAGATGAAGAACCTACCCAAGCACAGCATGATACAGGAGCGACACAGAATTACAAGCTGATATTCTGTTGGACAATGGAGGCTATAACCAATTACTTTTACGGGAACAATAGAAACCAGGAAATTTGAAGGGTAGGTATGAACAAAATTGGAACTGCACATGTACTGCTAGGTGATCCAATACACACATTACCAATCGAGGAGGAGACCGATGGTCGCGGCGGCCTCTATGCATCATGGTCGGCAACGGGAGTCAGTTCATTGTCCACGACGGTGGTGCTTCTACGCTTGGCGTCGGCTTCCGGGAAGCAGATCCGGGACCGTGGAAGACGGTGCCGGGGAAGAGGCTCCGTGTACGACGACGACGGTGGACCGGCTCTAGTGCGGCGTACGAGGTCGTCGATGAGGCAGATGCGCTGCGGTGGACGAGTGCGCTGATGGAGAAGGGGAGGAGCACGAAGGCTGCGGTGCCGGGGAGAAGTCTATTTTGTTGTGGGGATGAAAATGGGGAGTATTCAGGTGTACTACTCTAGGTGCCGGGGTGGGGTTGGCTAGGTAGGGTGAACCTGAAGTTACGAAAACATGCCCCTACCAAGCGTAATCCGTAGACCTGTTCCGAAGGTTATGAAGGTAACTTCGCACTGCTCGAATCAAGGTCACGAGAGATTTTCCCACCGACCTCAAAATTTTGTGAGACTGAACTCCCCGTGTGGCGTGTTGGGCGATTGGGCTAAGCAACTAGCGATTAGTACTAGTAACTACTAGTACTCCCTCCGATTTTATTAACTCCGCATATTAGGTTTGACCGAAGTCAAACTTCCTAAAGTTTGACCAAGTTTATAGAAAAATATAAACATTTACCATAACAAATATGTATGATGTGAAAGTACATTCAATAATGAATCTAATGGTATTTATTAGTTATTATATATGTTAATATTTTTTGTTATAAACTTTCTGAGAGTTTACAAAACTTGACTTTGACCAATGCTAATACGCGGACTTAAATAAAAACGGAGGGAGTACACATCTGTTTTCTGAGTTTGTAGTGAACTAATCATTTGTTGTAATTGTGAATAAATATATTAGGCTACTGACTTCAAATGTGATGGTCTATACAATTCAATAGTTACATTCATTGTTGAATTCCAAGATGTATACGAGGTCTATAATACTTCACAATATGCTCAAACTCACATAATCCCAATCAAATGAGAATCTAAATGCATTTCATAGTTATTACTTTGTAGGATGCAACAAAACCAACCATAAATCTACATCATCCATTGTAAAAGCAACATTTTGAACACATCCCAATGTGTGAATGAAACGTGTAGAGAGAGCTTGCGAAGATGGAGCAGATAGGGCGGTAAAGATTGTGTGTATGTGGACAAGATAGTAGGAGACAAACCTAACGAGAGAGAGAGAGAGAGAGAGAGAGAGAGAGAGAGAGGAAGAAGTTAGGTCTGTGAGATAGATGGAGACATGTAATATACGTGAGATGTGTGTGCATCCGGATTCTGTAGACGTGGAAGGAGAAGATACAACAGGTTTGATGAGAGAACTGGAAAAACATGGACGACAGGGGAAGGATCTCGTGGGTTGAGGGATTGATAATTTTGTGTGGGAGAGAGAGGGATTGGTAATTTTGTGCGGGAGAGGGGGAAGGAGTCAGTCAGCCGTCGTCACACCATCCTGCTTCCAAATGGCCCCACATTCTCTAGTGCAGTGTGGTCGCCGTCTTTGATCTCCTCGATGCCCTCTTTGAAGGTTGAGGTGTTGTGCATGCTGGGGTGCAGAGAAGCACTAGCGAGAGTGGTCGCCATATAGCCTTGGATGGGGATGAATTGTGTGCTTGGGGGAGAGGGAGTGTGTGTGCGGTGTGTGTGCGTGTGTGCGTGTGTGTGTGTGTGTGTGTCAGGTATTGAGAGAAATCAAACCCATGGAGAGAAATGTGTGTGTATGTGATGGAAAGCTACATGCTAAATAGGGTTTTCACAAAGAGATTGTGCGTGCGAGATAGAGAGCGATGTGCGGGCCTTGAGGTGGGCAGGGGCCGGGTGAGGGTGTCAAAATGTGTGGGTTGATGCATGTGTTCGATGCGATCGTGCGAGCGATGGACGAATCGAGAGAGATGGTTGTTGTGTTACGGATGCTCCTCTCTCTCACACCCACACCCACACAAATACAAATAGAAGACCGTTCTCTCATGTATACACAATGTATCAGCATCTATCTATGTCTCACTCATGCATGATCATTTACACATTCACACCTCTCTATGTCTCTATCACACCCACACCATCTCCACATTGCCCTTCCGCCACAACACACATATGGACACATACACACGTTCTCCCTCAATCACACACACAAAATCAGTATAAAAAAAACTAGGGCGCACCTAAAACGTCCAAATCCAAATAAACACAAACTGGAGCTAAATTTAAATATATGGAAATATTGTAGCGTCAAGAACTTTTCCAAGAAAAAAAAGTTGTGTAATATTCGGGGATTGTCTTCACACACACAAAAAGGTTCGGTGGGTGTCCTTCGAGCGCGACACGGTGACGCACCGTTCGATCGACCACGCGGCCGCGGTTCACGCGCTTGCACAGGATTCCGTATTGTGGTTGTGGTAATTGTAGGATCAAAAGTATGTCTAGAGGGGGGGTGATTAGACTACTTGACCAAATAAAAATCTAGCCTTTTCCCAATTTTAATTCTTGGCAGATTTTAGCAACTTTTTAATTCTTGGCAGATTTTAGCAACTTAGCACAAGTCAAGCAATCAACCTACACATGCAATTCTAAGAGTATAGCAGCGGAATGTAAAACAATTGCATATGAAGGTAAAGGGAGGAGTTTGGAGGGAGCAAACGCAATGTAGACACAGAGATTTTTTATCCGTGGTTCCGATAGGTGGTGCTATCGTACATCCACGTTGATGGAGACTTCAACCCACGAAGGGTAACGGTTGCGCGAGTCGACGGAGGGCTCCACCCATGAAGGGTCCACGAAGAAGCAACCTTGTCTATCCCACCATGGCCGTCGCCCACGAAGGATTTGCCTCACTCGGGTAGATCTTCACGAAGTAGTTGATCTCCTTGCCCTTACAAACTACTTGGTTCAACTCCACAATCTTGACAGAGGCTCCCAAGTGACACCTAGCCAATCTAGGAGACACCACTCTCCAAGAGGTAATAGATGGTGTGTTGATGATGAAATCCTTGCTCTTGTGCTTCTAATGATAGTCTCCCCAACACTCAACTCTCTCTCATAGGATAGGATTTGATGGAAAGATGATTTGAGTGGAAAGCAACTTGGGAAGGCTAGAGATCAAGATTTATGTGGTTGTAATGGAATATCTTGACCTCAACACAAGTGTAGGTGGTTCTCTCTCAAAAAATGTATGTTGGAAGTGTAGGCATGTTCTGATGGCTCTCTCCATGAATGAAGAGTGGGTGGAGGGGTATATATAGCCTCCACACAAAATCTAACCGTTACACACAAATCACCAAACTCGGTGGGACCAATTCATAGAACTCGGTCGGACCGATTTGGTTCATAATGTGACCGTTAGGGTTTTCGGTGGGACCGACATGTCAACTCGATGAGACTGATTCCATTAGGGTTAGGGCATAACGTAATCTCGGTGAGACCGATTACACAAACTCGGTGAGACCGATTTTGGTAATAGACTAACCAGAGAGTTGGTCAGGCAAACTCGGTGGGACCGATTCGCTCATCTCGGTTGGACCGAAACGTTACGAAAAGAAAATAGAGGTTTGCATTGCAATCTCGGTGGGACCGATCGCTCATCTCGGTTTGACCGAAATGTTACGAAGGGAAACAGAGAGATTACAATCCCATCTCGGTGAGACCGAGATCCCTATCGGTGAGACCGACAAGACAAGGGTTTGTGGCAGTGGCTATGTCAAGTGAACTTGGTGGCGCCGGATAGATCAAATCGGTGGGGCCAAATTTGACTTTTGGTTTGGGACATATTTGGATATGAGAAAGTAGTTGAGGGCTTTGGAGCATATCACTAAGCATTTTGAGAAAGAAACTCATTAAGCAACACCTCACACCCTCTTAATAGTATTGGCTTTTCCTATGGACTCAATGTGATCTTGGATCACTAAAAATAAAATGTAGAGTCTTGTGCTTTGAGCTTGAGCCAATACTTTTGTCCTTAGCATTTTGAGGGTCCACTTTCTTAACCCGTGCCATGCCAATCATTGAGCTTTCCAAAAATATTTATCTTGAAATAGCATTAGATCAATGAGCTATATGTTGTTAGGAATTACCAAAACCACCCAGGGATAGTTGCACTTTCAATCTCCCCCTTTTTGGTAATTGATGACAACATATAGATCAAAGCTTCGACAAATGATCATAAGATTGAAAAACATCATCGCTTTGAGAAGTATGTGATAAGAAAGAGCTCCCCCTAAATTTGTGCATTATTTAAAATTTGCTTTTGAATGCAAATGCACAATCGATTAGGATCATGGGTTACTCTTTCATGTCACATGCATCTTGGTGGAGCGCTCAAAATGATAGAAATTGAAAGCATGCACTCATCACCAAGCAAGTGAATGATCATATAAGGATATCAGAGATAATATCATCCAACAAGCATTAAGGTAGCATATGATCAAACACATGATCAAACAAGTATCTCACAAGGACATAAAGTATCTCACACAAGCACACAATAAAGAAGTTCAACCAAAATAGCAAGAGAGATAAAAAAGCAGCACTCTCTCTCGAAGCCTATGATCTATACATTCCCCCTCCCTTTGGCAACAAGTTACCAAAAAGTTCAAAAATGCATAGTGCTAAACGTCTCTCAAGCTTGGCCTTCATGAGGTGGTGTAGAGATGACTCCAAGGGCGAAAGCTTCTGTCGATGTAGCTGGAGCTGGTGGAGTGGCTGCTGGAGGTGGCACTAGAGCTGTAGCTGCTGGTGCTGATGTTGTAGCTCTAGTATCTGTGATTGGCCCTGCAGCAGATCTCTGGCTTCTAGGCACTCACTCAAATTCATCAGTAGTTGCCTTATCCTTCTTCTCCTCTGCTTCCTCCTAAAGCTGCTCAACTGCTGTCTGAATCTTAGTTACCTTGACATCAAGATCATAGAATTTCTGCTCAATGATCCTCTCCAAGCTCTCCTGGTTTTGAGTGAGGGTGTCCAAGCCCTTCTCAATCCTCAAATTGGATTGGATCAGATATCCAAGCTGATCTTGCTTGCTCTTCAAGAACACTTGAGATGCCTCTTCAACAGTTGGCATCTTTGCAGCTTTCTCTGCCCTTGCCTTCTCTCTCTTCTCATGTGCTTGCACAGATGTGGGGTCTTCCTCATTCATCACAACAGTGCTGTCTTCAAAATCAGGATGCAGAGGAAGGTGCTCCTTGTCCAACAGATATGTTCCTGTGCCCATCTTGGAGTTGATGAGCTCCTGAATGTGTGGAGCATACCCACAGCTTCTCTTCTGGTCAGCGGCTGTCCTTTTGATTGTCTCTACAATCAAACTCATGACCTTGAACTTCTGAGGCACATCAAACAAGTGTAGCAAATTGATAGCATGTCCTCTGATCATCTTGTGAACTCCTGACTTGGGTAGCAATGTGTGCCTAAGGATCCAGTTGATGGTAGGCAGACCAGACAACAGGTAATGTACTGATCCAAGCTTGTGAGTATCCAAAGCTTTATCTGGGATCTCCTTGTAAATGTTTGCCATTGAGTTGTGATCCTTCTTCTTGTCAGCATATACATCCAAGTCATCCTCATGTTCTTCAGGGGCATTGATCAGCTTAGCCCATTCTTCAACTGTGGATTGGTACCTAGTACCTTCTGACATCCAAACTATCTTCCCATCTGGGTAGAAGTGAGCAGTGGAGTAAAATTGCATGATCATCTCATCATTCCATTTGGTGAGCTTCTTTCGAACAAACTTATCTACTCCACAAGCCTTGAAGCTGTAATAGACTCTTGAATAGTGATCTTCATTTTCCTTGATGTACTCCCAGTCCACCCATCTCATGTCACACACTATGGGCTTCTTGTCAAGCAGGATAGTCTCATAGAAATCTCGATGTTCCTTTGTGTGGAACCTATAGTCAACTGTTGTTCTCCTCCTCACAGCATAAGGATCTGATTGTCTCCACAATTTCAGTCCTACATCCTTTCTGATGTGCATGTCTTCAGCCACTGGATGAGCATCATTGTGGTCTGGAATCTTGGGCTTCAACTTTCTCAAAACAAGTGAATCATCTTCTTCTCCAGCTTCAGGCACTGGGGCCTTGTTCTTTTCTTTAGCAGGTATACTTCTGGTGTTTCTCTTGGGTTTTGGGGGCTTCTGAGCTGGAGCTTTGGGAGCAGACTTGGGCTTTGATGGAGGAGCCCCTGATCTGATTGCATCTCCCATAAGCTTTTGAGCTTTGGGTGCTGGTGCAGCATCCTCTTCCTCTTCTTCAGAATCTCTCATCACTAAGGGCTTGCCAAGAACTCTGGCTGTAGTGGTTCTTGCCCTCTTCTTCTTCTTGTCCTCACCAGCTGCTTCTTCTTCAGATTCAATGGTGAACTTCATAGTTTCACCTGTGGCAACTTTCCTTGGCTTTGACATTGGCATCCTCCTTGCAGGTGCCTTCTTGTTCAGTCATGGCTTACTTGCAGCAGTTGTGCCATACTCTTTTTTCAGTACCTTTTTCCTTGAAGTGGCCTCATCCTCAACAGCCACATAATCCTCATCCTCAGAATCTGAGGTTCTCTTCTTCCTGGATCTGGTTGCTGCCTTTGGCAAGTTGCTTGGAGTGCTCCTGCTTCCATCATCAGAAGTGCTAGAGGGATCTGAGCCCTCACTCATCTGCACATGTTCCTCTGACTTGTTCTAACTGTCACTTTGATCAGACATCTTGCAGGTAAACTGTCAGCACACCCTGTGAATAGGTTGTAGATGAGGTAGAGTAGATGAGCATCACAAAGTGCAGAGTTTTTGCAAAACAGATGACTTAAAAACTTAGTTTTAGTTCTTCACACAAAGCATTTCGGATCTACCGATTTGTAAACTCGGTGATACCGAAGCAGCTTTTGGAACCTAAACTAGTGAACTCGGTCAGACCGAGTCATAGTTCGGTGGTTCCGTGACTGCTAGGGTTTCACAGAGAATCAAACTCGGTCACACCAATTTGCAATTTTCGGTCAGACAAAAAACGCATGTGCAATGGCCTAAGCCAAATCGGTGAGACCGATTTCTACAACTCGGTCGGTCCGAGACGAGTTTGGCGGAGACCTAACCCTAAATTTTCAAATCAAATCTAATCTACGGGATGCTTTCGCTGGACAGGATGATTTCATACGTGGCAAGAATCATGGCAAAGCAATGTGCTACGAATCGGAGTTAAGGAATAGCACAAAGATCAAGTTCATACCCTACTTCGGCGGTGAACTTGCTACGGCGGCAACGGCGGGGCAGATTACCGTTGACGGCGACGGAGACCAGCGGCAGGAGGTTGTTGGTGGCGAGAGGACAATCCGGAGACTCGAGGAGGCAGAGCAGGTCACGCGCGGGTGAAAGGTTTTGGAAAACTTTCCAAAATTTGACCCGTCAGTATATATAACATGACCCTATCAGTGTGACCGAGTGGAACAACTTGGTGGCACCGAGATGCAAAACTGTGAGCAGTTACTGCAACTCGGTGTGACCGAAAAGTTCTAATCGATTGCACCGAGATTGAAAACCTAGATCAACTTAGTGATCTCGGTATGACCGAAAAGGGTGAATCGATCAGACCGAAATGCACAAAGAGGTTTTGGAAGTTTAAGTCTATGACGAATGGGGGACTCCGAGTGCTCCTCACACAGAGTGGTTCGAATTTGACTTGATCAAACTTTATGATGTAGCATGAACGGAGTTTGAGACGAGGAAAGCATAGATAGCTAGAGGGAGTTCTTAGGCATTCTTGTCCATCCATTTGGCAAAAGAGAAAAAGCCAAACAATCAAAGCAACAAATGGATGTCCTCAAATGAGTAAAATATGCATCCAACATGCTCACACAATAAAATGACAAATGAAATATGTGACAAAGCATGCAGAAACACTCTAGCATCTATCAAGCAATTTGGCGATGACTAGGTCATCTATATATGAGTATATTGACTTAGGAGTCAAATGAGAACATTTGATCATAGGTCATACTCATCGTTTAAGCACAAGTGGGGTTACCACTTTTACATAAAGCATTGTTGTGCTCACACCATTGGAGTTGATTTAGCTCAATTGATTAGAGTAAAGCTCCCCCTAGATGTGATATCCCCCCTAAGAGGGATGAACTAACCTTGGGTTTTGTCGATGATGACTTCATGTAGGTGTTGAAGATGTGGGTGCTCAATGTTGATGTAGATCATTCGGAGCAATCCTTTGGAGTGAGTTGCACTTTCAATACCTACACGGGTTAGTCCCACAAGGAACAAGCAAGGATATCCATAGACATAGAGTGATGTTCACACAAGATGATGTTCATGAAAGTATTAGATTACCTTGTCCCTTGTCTTACCAACAAGAGGGTTTGTGGCTCCTTGAACTAGTGCAAGATGTGGAAGTTGTTTGCACTTGTCACTGCCAAAATGATAAGAGTGAAGTATGTTGGCGGAGTCACCCTCAAGAACTCTCTAGTTCTTCTTCTTCGGGATCCACACCATCTTGATGGTAATCCTTGGAGTTGTAGTCGTAATTGATGAAGTAGAACTTGATGTAGTCTTGGGAACCCACTTGACCAAGGCCTTAGGAGCTTCGTCAAATGCATCAATCTCCTCTTGAAGCTTGTCCTTGCCTTTTTGCTTGTGGTCTTGTGGTGGAAGATCATCTTGAGCTTGTGTTGCTTGGAAATAAGTAGGATCATACTTCTCTTGTTGAGGAACAAACTTCGTCTTGGGGTATTGATCTTCTTCCCACTCAACTCCATTGACATTGAATTTTCGTTCAGAACCAATACCTTGATTCTTCCGGTGTCTTCCTTGGTTGCGTACAATTTCCTCAAATTGCTTACTTCCGGCAAGACTCTTGTAAACACCTTTCTCTATAATTCCCTTCAATAAGCTATTTTCTTGCTCAAGTGTAACTTGGCTAAGAGAATCATTAGTGGAATCAAGAGAACTACTAGAAGCAACAATATTGGATTTAGCATGATTGTTGTTACTACTAGAGGAAGAATATTTCTTGTTCTTGTTGCTAGATTTAACTTGTGGCATGTAAGTAGACAAGAGTAAACGCTTGGCAATGTTAGAAGAACTTTTCTTGCGAAGATCATCATTGATTGCTTTTAAGAACTCATGCTCTTGCTCAAGGCTGAGCTTTTCAAAGCGTAGCTTCTCATGAGTCTTTAAAAGTTCTCGATGGTCTTCCAAGGTAGTTTCATGAGCTAACTTAAGATTGTTTAGTTCTTTAGTTAGACGCTCGATCTTCTTCTTATCATCATCATTCGTTTTATCTTGATTAGCATGATCATTAGCAAGTTCATCATAGTTTTCATAACTAGAGTTGTCAACAAGTAAATCATCATCTCCTAGCAAATCATCTTCATCACCATTGAAATCAACATACTCGGGGTGTGTTACCTTTGGACCTTTGGCCATGAAGCATCTCCCAATTCCTTCATTTGGTGAGTCAAATATGTCATAGGAGTTGGTTGACACAAGTACTAGACCGGAAACACCTTCATCTTGAGTATATTCGGAGTCGGAGTGATAACTTCTTTGGGAGTGATGGTCGGAGTCGGAGCCGGATACCCATTCACCAACATGAGCTTGATGTCTTCTTTTTGTGTAGCTCTTTGATGATTTGTCCTTCCTCTCTGAATCCTTGCTTCTCCGAGAGGGTCTTCGTTCATAATGATCATCTCTACTCCTTCTCTCTCTTGATGGTGATTCTTCTCTTCTACTTATTCTCTTGGGAGAATCTTCTCTTCTTTTGTAGGGAGCCGTACACTCATTAGAGTAGTGTCCAGGTCTTCCACAATTGTAGCAATTGCACTCACGACTAGAAGATCTTTTGTCATTGTAGGACCTTGACTTGGAACTTCTTTCCTTGCTTCTACTCTTGTAGAACTTGTTGAAGTTCTTCACCATTAGGATCAATTCTTCATTGAAGGTTTGTTTCTCACTTGATGATGTGGGAGCATCACATGAGGCTTTGTAAGCACCACTTGACTTGTTGTGGAGCTCTTCCTTATCCTTGAGTGACATCTCATGAGCAACAATTCTTCCAATGACTTCCGTTGGCTTGAGATCTTTGTAATTGGGCATCATTTGGATCAATGTGCACACGGTATCATATTTTCCATCCAAGGCTCTTAGGATCTTCTTGATGATGAATCTATCGGTCATCTCTTCACTTCCTAAGCCGGCAATCTCATTTGTGATGAGAGCAAGCCTAGAGTACATTTCGGCGACACCTTCACCATCCTTCATTTTGAACTTGTCAAGTTGACTTTGAAGCACATCCAATTTGGATTCCTTGACAGAGTTGGTACCTTCATGCATATCAATCAAAGTATCCCAAATTTCCTTTGCATTCTCAAGACGGCTGATTTTGTTGAATTCTTCGGGGCACAATCCGTGGAAGAGGATATCACAAGCTTGAGCATTGTATTGCAGCATCTTGAACTCTTCCGCGGTAGCTTCACGGTTCGGTTCTCTCCCATCAAAGAATTCACCTTGCAAGACAATACACACAATAGCCCAAACGGCGGGGGTTATGTCCAAGAATATGCATTTTCATCTTATGCTTCCAACTAGCAAAATTAGTACCATCAAAGTAAGGACCTCTACGGCGGTAATTTCCCTTGCTAGACGCCGTACTCTCCTAGGTTGTGAAACCAAGCCTATGACCACCAAAAGCTATGGAAATCAAAGGAAATGGAGACCAAAGCTCTGATACCACTTGTAGGATCGAAAGTATGTCTAGAGGTGGGGTGATTAGACTACTTGACCAAATAAAAATCTAGCCTTTTCCCAATTTTAATTCTTGGCAGATTTTAGCAACTTAGCACAAGTCAAGCAATCAACCTACACATGCAATTCTAAGAGTATAGCAGTGGAATGTAAAAAAATGCATATGAAGGTAAAGGGAGGAGTTTGGAGGGAGCAAACGCAATGTAGACATGGAGATTTTTTATCCGTGGTTCCGATAGGTGGTGCTATCGTACATCCACGTTGATGGAGACTTGAACCCACGAAGGGTAACAGTTGCACGAGTCCACGGAGGGCTCCACCCATGAAGGGTCCACGAAGAAGCAACCTTGTCTATCCCACCATGGTCGTCGCCCACGAAGGACTTGCCTCACTCGGGTAAATCTTCACGAAGTAGGCGATCTCCTTGCCCTTACAAACTCCTTGGTTCAACTCCACAATCTTGACGGAGGCTCCCAAGTGACACCTAGCCAATCTAGGAGACACCACTCTCCAAGAGGTAAGATGGTGTGTTGATGATGACCTCCTTGCTCTTATGCTTCAAATGATAGTCTCCCCAACACTCAACTCTCTCTCATAGGATAGGATTTGGTGGAAAGATGATTTGAGTGGAAAGCAACTTGGGAAGGCTAGAGATCAAGATTTATGTGGTTGGAATGGAATATCTTGACCTCAACACAAGTGTAGGTGGTTCTCTCTCGGAAAATGTATGTTGGAAGTGTAGGCATGTTCTGATGGCTCTCTCCACGAATGAAGAGTGGGTGGAGGGGTATATATAGCCTCCACACAAAATCTAACCGTCACACACAAATCACCAAACTCGGTGGGACCGATTCAGAGAACTCGGTCGAACCGATTTTGTTCATAATGTGACCGTTAGGGTTTTCGGTGGGACGGACATGTCAACTCGGTGAGACTGATTCCATTAGGGTTAGGCATAAAGTAATCTCGGTGAGACCGATTACACAAACTCGGTGAGACCGATTTTGGTAATAGACTAACTATAGAGTTGGTCAGGCAAACTCGATGAGACCGATTCGCTCATCTCGGTTGGACCGAAACGTTACGAAAGGGAAATAGAGAGTTTGCATTGCAATCTCAGTGGGACCGATCGCTCATCTCGGTTTGACTGAAACATTACGAAGGGAAACAGAGAGATTACAATCCCATCTCGGTGAGACCGAAAAGACTAGGGGTTTGTGGCAGTGGCTATGTCAAGTGAACTCGGTGGCACCGGATAGATCAAATCAGTGGGGCCGAGTTTGACTTTTGGTTTGGGACATATTTGGATATGAGAAAGTAGTTGAGGGCTTTGGAGCATATCACTAAGCATTTTGAGCAAGAAACTCATTAAGCAACACCTCACCCCCTCTTAATAGTATTGGCTTTTCCTATGGACTCAATGTGATCTTGGATCACTAAAAATAAATGTAGAGTCTTGTGCTTTGAGCTTGAGCCAATCCTTTTGTCCTTCGCATTTTGAGGGGTCCACTTTCTTAACCCATGCCATGCCAATCATTGAGCTTTCTTGAAATATTTATCTTGAAATAGCATTAGCTCAATGAGCTATATGTTCTTAGGAATTACCAAAACCACCCAGGGATAGTTGCACTTTCAGTAACTAATATAAGCGCTGCCTCAGTCTAATGTTTACGTGTACTAGTACGGTTTTCTTTTAAGTTTGACCAACCCTATATAAAACTAAACTAAGCTCCCATACGCGCACTCATCAATATGTCGCCGCCGCCATTGCGCATGCCGGCGCCAGCCTGCTCCGGCCAACCATTTCTCGCCCATCACCATCGTGTTGCCGCCATCCCTGTACCATGAAGCCGAAGGCTCGCCCGCTCACATCGTCTGTAGTCCCTGCTCGCGACGCCGCCGCGCTGCCAAGCACGCAAGCAGCTGGTGGAGCCACGCCTATGCACGCAGCATAGGAAGAGGAGGACGAGCGCATGCTCCAGCACGCCGGCGAGGAGTAACTAGAGTGCCATTGTCGTCTCCTCCCGCGCGAAGGAGGCACACATGGTGGCTGTCGCGGTGGAAGCCAGTCGCGCCCGCGCCGAGCCCGCAAACCGGGTGCGGACGTGGAATCTACCTTCGAACCTTGAATAACACATGGATCCTACAATCTAAAGGAGCAATTTGGGTCAGTCCACTCTTGTGAGCCGTTGGATGCAACATGGATGGCTAGAAGGGCTTATTCAACCTCCGAATTGATGCACTATTCATCTTCTCAGCCCGCCACCCGCCTAACCGCCTGCCGCCGCTGCCCCGCCCTCCCCTGAACCGCCTGCCACCGCCATGCTCCTCCCCCACCCCTGCCATCCGTTTAACCCCGGCACGATCCATTTTTTTCCAGTGAACTGCATTCCACACCCAACACTCATAAGATAGATCATGGGCACCCTGCCACCCTAATATTTTTGAGAACTGATGACAGTGAGATTCTCTCACTGCCTTTTATATTAATAAGATAAAGTTAGGGGGGTTAGAGTGTCCAGCACTATACAATTTACATGGAGGGGGTGGGGGGTTAGATAAATAGCCTAACAAAACAGAAGGTGAAATCAAAGCAAGTTAACTATTGATAGAATGTAGGGCCCTGCTCCTGCTTTGATCGATGAACCAGCATGGCAAAGTCCTGCTTGAATCTGTTCCTCCAAGAATCAAATGAAGGTTGAATTCCTCTGAAGTGTTTATCATTCATCTCCTTCCAGATCCCCTAGGCAGCGACTGCAAAAACTTCTAAAAACATCGGCCTTGCCCATCTGTCCTTGCCCTCATGCAGCATTCTGAACCAGTCAATGTCATTTGGCCATTGTATCCCCAAAGCATCCCATCATCTCTAACTGAAGGGGCAGGTGAAGAAGAGGTGAACAATATCTTCCTCAGGCGGGTGGTGGCAGAGTAGGCAGGTATAGTCATCATTTTGGACTCTGAAATGTCTTCTCCGGAGCATATTTCTAGTGTTCAACCTGTCAGCCAACAGCAGCCACAAGAACACCTTCCATTGCATTGTACATTTGGTTTTCCAGATCCAGCCAAAAATGTCATCAACTTGTATCTGGCTAAAACAGTGGGCATAGTATTTTGAAGATCGAAATTCACCCCCTCCCCAAACACAAGACCGCACATCCTTGTCATCAGTCATTGAGGTCTCCAGGGTCTCTGACTGCAGTCCAGCAACCTCATTCCTAGCCTCCAAAGATAGAGGCAGGTGGAACACATCTCCCAACCTCTCAGAGGACAGGAGATGCCTCACTGATATGTCTGGTTCTGTCGGCGTTCTGGGAACGGGGGTCCCCAGACTTGCCTGCTTGCGGCCTGCGGCGTGGCTCAAGTGGGGCCCCAGCGCGGCCCAGCTTCATCAACTCAAGCTCAAGACCCTCGCGAGGGGCAAGATTCATGGGCGGACGATAAGAACCTTCCTCAGGAGCAGCCTCGTCAGGCAGGCTCACGAGGAGGCGGAGAGATCAAGACAGGGTACCTCACGAGGGTGCCCCATGACGCAAGCCATGACGATCAAGACCAGGCAGGCGCCAGGCGGGCGCCAGCCTGCGCAGTGTCCTCATTTCCCCTTTGGTGCAAAGGAGGCAAGCACAGGCCAAAGCGTCAGGCAAAGGTTACCGCTTCGGTGCAACAAGACCAAGACCAACAGAGCGGTAGGACGGAGATCATCGTGGAGCCCAGGACGGCGTCACCGTCAGAGTCTTTGGCAGCCGAAGACCAACTTTAGTCAGGATAAGTGTACCAGATGTTCCCCTTCAAAATGGCCAATTGTTGGCGCCCTTCTTGCTCATTATTTGGGAAGAGGCCCAGGGCCTCCCTCTATAAATAGGATTAGCCACCATAGAGGTAGGGGGATCGATTGACGAGACACGGGTTGAACCGACCAGAGAGAGAGAGAGAGAGAGAAGCGGTTGGATTCACCCAAGCAGTCCACCGCACCAGCTCAAGAACAGCCCCTCGCGAGGCTGTTCTTCCTTTGTACTGTTCATCATCAGCCCCTGAGGCAATCCACCACACCACACACTGGAGTATGGTATTACATAACAACGGTGGCCCGAACCAGTATAAATCTTGTGTCTCTTGTGTTGTTCATCGTTCATAGTTTAGATCCCTTGCTAACCATCGACGTGTGAGCTGGTAGGGGAAAGATCTCCGCGCGCACCCCAGTGTTTGAACCTCAAGGGTCTGCCGGAACCCGAAATCTGACATTTGGCGCGCCAGGTAGGGGTGCGCTGGGGCCTTTCTTCCGCTGGTCGCGTGTGATCCTTCCGTTGTGTCCATGACTGACGCTCGCCGGGCCCGTGCTGACCGCCGGGCTGCTCACGCCGCTCGAGTTGCCCAGACGGCTCCCGTCGGTGGACACCCCCGTCGTTCCCCATCGTCCGCCGCCAACGCTGCCACCGGCCCGGAGGGGAACGAGCGGCAGGCCTGCTGGGGGGAGCTGCGCGACCTCCACCTCGCCCATCGCGCCGGGCCAGCGCCCCGGTCGTCGTAGCTCTCCTGGGCGGCTCACTGGCGCCACCTTCGAGCCGCCACGTCATGCCGTTCACCCGCCAGATCGCCACCGCCTCCATGCATCAGGGAGCCCCGCCGGGCTGGGTGGCGCCCGAGGCCGACCTGCTCTTCAACTCGGACGATCACCCCTCCAACCCCGCCGGTTCGGGAGCACTTCCGATGCTGTGCACCCCCACCATCTGCGAAGTGGCAGTCACCAGGACCCTCATCGACGGTGGAGCTGGCCTCAACGTGCTCTCTGTGGAGGCCTTCAGCCTCCTCCATGTGCCACTAGAGCTGCTCCAGCCCAGCAGGCCTTTTTCGGGAGTCGGAGCCGGTTCCACCGCCTCCCTGGGGCAAATTCGCCTCCCAGTGACCTTCGGCACGCGCGACAACTTCCGCACAGAGCTGATCGACTTTGACATCGCCCCCATCGGCCTCCCCTACAACACCATCCTCGGCTACCCGGCCTTGGCCCGGTTCATGGCAGCAACTCACCCGACGTACAACCTCATGAAGATGCCCGGGAGCAGCGGCGTCCATACCATGTCAGGAAACACCGGAGATGCACTGCAGGCGCTCAAGCTTGTTTTCAAGGCGGCAGCGGCGGCACGGCCCGCTAGCGCTGACGCCCCCGAGCCCAAGGGGGCTGCGCCATCCAAGAAGAAGCAGCTATTTACTCAAAACAAGGCGGAAACCAAGCAGGTACCAGTCGACGAGGACGGGTCCACTGATGCCACCTTCACCATAGGTGCAAACCTCGAACCCAAGCAGGAGGAGGCCTTGGTGAAGTTCCGGCGCGCAAACAAGAAGGTGTTCGCATGGGGACCTGACAGTTGGCGGGGGTACCGAGGGGCGTGATTGAGCATCACCTCAACGTGTGCCCCAACGTGCGCCCCGTGAAGCAGAAGGCGAGGCGACAGTCCATAGAGAAACAAGCTTTTATCGTCCAAGAGACCCGCAAGCTAGAGGCAGTGGGGGTTATTTGTTAGGACCCCGATTCCAAGTCACATTGATCTAGCTGGTAACACCTCATATCACTTTTTGCGGCTTCACGCACGGTATTCCCACAGGTGTCGCCTTACCATGGCCCGGGACCGCTTAGCCTTTTGGCTCACGATATGATAGTGTCGCTAGCATCCATATGACAGAGAACCCGGCCGACATGGCTAGTCGTGAACCCAAAGCGGCACTAACCCATGGGGACAGGCATACATGAATCAACTTGAAAGTGTCGGTCCAGAGCGTGTGAATCCGGGCTGTAGCACTGGCTAACAGGACTCAGGAACCCGGCTGTAGCAGGCTAGGCAGACTCGGATGTCACCGCGTGACATTTCCCGTAGGGACAGACACAGAACGAAGTGAAACACATGCCGCCACCAAGTGTTCCGAGCAAGAGTCTGGGCTAGCAGGACTCCGGTGAACCGGGCTTGGCTCATGGAAGCACAAGACTACATTTCCCCATAAGAGAGGCTACCAAGGATAAACAACTAGGTTGTCGGATCCCACACATACCAAGCATTTCAATCATACACACAATATGCTCGATATGTGCAAATACAACATGGCATCACAACAAGACTCTACGACTCAGAGTATTTATTCAATAGGCTCCGAGGAGCGAGATATTACAAACATGGGTCTCATGACCCAACATACAGAGCATACAAGTCAAGGTACAAGCGGAAGCTTAACATGTGTGAGTACAGACATCTACAAATGAAAAAGGCTGATAAGCCTGACTAACTACCAGATCCTGCCGAGGGCACAAGATCGTAGCTGAGGTATCAAGCTAAACGTCGAAGTATACACGGAACTACTAGCGAGACTGACGTCTCTCTGCAAAACATAAAATAGGAAAGAGTACAAATGTACCCAACAAGACTTACATCAGAACTAACTACATATGCATCGGTATCAACAAAGGGGGTGGTGGAGTTTAATAGCAGCAAGCCAGCTTTGACTCGGTGGCTATCCGGAACTATGACTGCAAGTAACTCTTTTGAGGTGGCGCACACGAGTCCACATATTCACCATATCAATACACCACTATGGATCCGATCCCGTCTTCCTACGAGAACGCCATCCATAGCACTCACGCTTATCTTGCGCATTTTAGAGTATCCACTTTCACTTGTCTATCAACTGCACAGGCAACCCAGAAGTCTGTTACCGTGGACGCGACTATTCGAATAGATCATTTATAACCCTGCAGGGGTGTACTTCTTCACACACGCTCTCGCCACTTACCACCATGTACACGTCGTGTATCTCGGCAACCTTCAAGCGGAAGCCTGGCGAGGGAGTCGGCCACGACCTGACTAACCACACAAGTCTCTAGTCCAGGTTTATGGCCTATTCGGGTTCCATCCGCGTGGAGATCCGGCCGGGGTTTCGCTCACAGCCCCAAACGATGTGTGCAGGGTTCCCGATACACCAAACGGGCGCTCGGTACACCGGGCCACGGTGTATCTACCGCATCATAGCCCACCCCTACGGTCAGCGCTACGCACGGCCTCCAACACATATCCTACAAACACCAGAAACTAGTTGCAACTCCTGGACAGAGATCGAGGCGATTAATAAGCCGAGAGGGGTCGAGTTACCGGAACCCAATGTGTGGTAGTAACTGCTCATGGATCACAAACACGTAACTCAGTTCTCGAGGACGGCTGCAATGAGACAACCCACCATGTACTCCTACATGGCCTCTCACCGCTACCTTTACCAAATCGTGTTCACACACTTAGCTCTCAGCAGTAGGACATGTTCACACACCTCCGATTCATCCCCGATGAATCGACCTGACACAACTCTAAGCAATAGCAGTGCACGACAAACAAGCATGAATGAGTAGGCACATCGTGGCTCAAACAACTCCTACTCATGCTAGTGGGTTTCATCTATTTATCGTGGCAATGACAGTCATGCAGAGGATAAGGGTTCAACTACCGCAGCAAGTAACAGTTGAATCGATGTTGTACTAATGCAGTAAAAGAGAGCAGGAGCGAGAGAGTGGGTTTGTATCGGAATGAACAAGGGGGTTTTGCTTGCCTGACACTTCTGAAGATAATATAGTTCTTCATCGGTGTCATTGATCACGTCGTCGGTACGTCGTCTACCGAGAGGGGACAAACACCGGCAAACAAGGAAGAACACAATCAATGCAATGCAACAATATGATGCATGAATGTGACATGGCAATATGATGTGATTTGAGCTAATGCAACTAGCAACCAGATTAAATGAAATTGGTTTGAACCAAAGATTCAAATTCAACTCCATATGTGATTATTCAAATGCCATTTATATGGTTTGTCCTAAACAGCAGCTATAAGTTGTTCTAACATGCATGAAAATGGTACACATGGATAGATTGGATTTTACTGATCATTTTTCATATATAAATCTTTGCATTTGGAGTTACGGTAGATTTTCTATGATTTTTAGAAGTTTATACTATTTTTTGGAATTTCCTGAATTATAACTAATCCAGAAAATGACTAACGGCGTCAGCATGACCTCAGTGTGACGTCAGCAAGTCAACAGGGGGCCGGTCCAGGTCAAACCTAACACCGGGGCCCACATGTTAGTGAGACAGGGCTGTTTAGCTCGCTGACAGGTGGGACCGGTCAACAGCCACGTCAGCAAAGTCAATGCTGACGTGTGGGGACAGTCAACGTGTGATGTGGCCAGGTCAAACCGACATGTGGGGCCCGTGGGCGTTAGTTTAAACTAAACAGGAGCTAATCTAGCTTAATTAGGCAGTGGGGCCCTTATGTCACTGAGAGAGGGGGCTAACTAGCGGAGTCATTAGCGACTAGTGACGGTGCCACGTCGACTTCACCGGAGTTCGATCGGCGATGACCAAACCAACGGCGGAGGCTCGCCGGAGTTGAGCTACAGGCAGCGGCTGGACGCGCGAAGGCCACCAGGAGGTAGCCCGTGCTCGACCACGTCCAGAAGAGCGATTTGGAGGCCTCGGGGTCACCGGAGATGACGACGACGAGCACAGAGGCGGCGGCCGGAGCTACGGCATGCTCGGTCTGGCGCTACTGGGCGTCTTTGGGCGAGAGGGTGGTGCCAGCGGGTTGCCGGGGACGTGCTGAGCATGGGAGCGTGCTCAGGCGCGACGCGTGTGAGCTCTAGCCACGGCGGCGACATCATCGGCGGCGACTGAAGCTCGGTCAAGTGCGGGCGAGGGTGCTACGGTGCGGGAGCGAGCAAATTAAAGGAGGGGAAACAGTCAGGGCCTCACATGGATCTCTATGGCGTCGTCGGCGAGCTAGGGGACGCGCTGGAGTCGACGAACGGGGGTGGCGATCGCCGGCGACCGAAGCTTGCAGACGGAGTCGAGGCGGTCGTCTTGGGCGTTCGGGCGCTCGGGGCTCGCTCCAGGCGGCGTAAGGGATGGTGGCGGAGCTTGCAGACGACACGGGGAGGCAAGGGAAGCACGGTGA
The DNA here is from genome assembly GCA_021605205.1 of Aegilops longissima. NCBI lineage: Eukaryota > Viridiplantae > Streptophyta > Magnoliopsida > Poales > Poaceae > Aegilops > Aegilops longissima. The sequence goes on from CM038680.1 coordinate 325,977,556, forward strand.
GCGTGGCTATGGCGAGCGGCGGCGACAAGCTCCGCTCGGTGGTGCAGGGGAGGAGCTAGGGAGGAGTGGAGAGGCTAGGGAGCGAGGGAGAGGAGAGAGGGGTCACGAGCGTCCCCGTGGCATCGCTAGAAGGGTCGGGGAGGGGGGAAGCAGGCAGGGAGGAGGCCACGGCGACGGCAGCGCTCGCCACCGAGCTGCTTTGGGGCGAGGGGAGGAAGACGACAGAGCGGTGGCTCACTGGCTGGGCCAACTCTGGGCTGCACAAGGCTGGGCCTGGGCTGTAAGTAAGCGCCAGGTAGGGTCAGGTCAGCCTCTGTTCTTTTCCTATTTTTATTTTCTGTTATTTTGTTTTGATTTAGTTTGAGAACTAAATCATTTTAAAACTTTATGTAAATTTTTGTGTGAGCTCAGAGAGATATCCCAAGGCCACATGCAAATTTACAAAAATATTTGAACATTATTTCTTATTTAGCAGAAATAATTCCAACCCAAATACATTATTGGTTTGAATTTTATCTCATGCCAATATTTTCACAGAATAACAGGAATATTTTCTTGGACTCATTTGATGAGATTTAAATGTTGGTTATTTTTAGAGGTTTTTCTGAGGCTTTTAAAAATTCCTCAATTCAGGTTTCAAAATAATTTAAACATGATGCAACAGACAAGTGCTAGCCTAGTGCAAGGTAAGGCCAGGGATGTGACAACTCACCCCCACTAAACAAGAATCTCACCCCGAGATTCAAGACGTGAGGTAAGAAGACAAAGGGGACACTAAGCATCACAAACTTGATGATCCAACTGTCTCCTCGAGGTTGTTGAATCGTTGCATATGTTGATCTTGACATCCTCCTTTTGAGATCTTCATCCACGCAATGATGACGGAAAGAAACTCTACTAGGATTGATCTTCTCAAAGATCGAGCTATACAATATGAACTTGCGGAATGAGATGTTGAAACATCTCGAGTTGAGACACAAAACACATCGAGAGGGATGGAAGAACAAACGACAGGGTTTGATTTGGTGGGCAACAATTCCACGCTTAGAAAGATGGTGGGTGGTGTCAAGGTGGCAAGGAAATAATTGCCATGATCCCGTAACGGGGCACCTTAGAGAAGGTGACTCGTTGAACTACTCCCTTAAGTGGCAAAAAGAATTACTTTTGATCCATAGATCATTGACACTCTTCATACCAGCTTAAGGCAATTTACAATTGATCGTTGAAAGAGTTCGAAGGAATGGCATACTCGGACTAGGATGGATGATGTGGACTACCTTGTTGAAGACAACGCAATGGATGACTTTTGCTTATCATCGGAAATGGATGTGACCCATGACAAGTCCACTTTTAAAGATGATCTTGGACAGCAACTGCTGAGAAGGGCAGCCCATGGGAAATTGGCACAATGGCGGTGCAAGCTGGGAACAAGAGGCAACTGTTGGGAATGTTCCAACCATCATATCTGCCTGAGATTCAGATCTGATTGGTGATAGGATACTTCAGCCTCAGCATGTCTGAAAGAAAGTTTGCAACACGATTCAACGAGATGGCATTGCGAGATTCTCGAGGAATGAACTAAGGTAGCAAGCTCCAAAACATGAGCTGGTTCTGCTAAACACATGTGAACACGCTGTCCCAGACAAGCATGACCACATGGTAGTCTTACAACAAAACACTACCGAGTTCAGGTGGGGAACCATCATCAAGGATAATGAAGTCCTTGGATAAGGCATGCTCTTAAGAAGGAACTTCTTCTCCTTGAACAAATCAGTTAGTGGCTTGGTGTGCTAGGGATACATATGGAATGAAGGTTGCGAGCCTGTCAAACCATAGCATACTTCGCACATGCATGACTGACTTGGGATGGTACCAGAGGAAGCAAAAACAAACTTTCTCGAATTCTCGACGGCAACTTGCTTCAAATGCACATGAACTAGAGACCTCTTTCATCCAACATATTCTTCATGAATAGGCATGAAGATAATGCTTACAAAAGTTTCCAATGCTAGCTTTAATGTTCCACATGGATCATGGGGGAGACAAGATGTTGCTGATGGGCTCAACAGCAACTCATCGAAATTTCCATATCACTGGACTTCCACCATCATGTGAACACGGTGATAGCATTGGTCAGACCAAAAGATGTAATGGTGTATGCTCGAGGGATCAACCACGAGTAAGTCAACATTATGAACATCGTTGGTTCTGATTTGACTTGACGATAGCCCATACTTAAGTCAAAGTTTTGACAAGGCAATAGATCCAACAACTGATCAAGAGGACCAAATGATATCATCTTTCTTCAACACACACACACACAAGTATATCCCTTAGAATGAACTAAGTCGGACAAGCTTTCATCTTCCAACTCTCCAAATTGTTGTTTAGCTTAACCAACTAGCTCAGGGGTATCCAACACAGATTCTTGGAGAATGGCTGGTTTAGAGAAAACCAACTTGATCATTTAACTCAACATAGCGGTCAGTGACAACCTGGTGATACTTCCAGAAGATAATCGAATATCACGAACCACCGATATGTTACTAAGCTCGAGAACAATCCTGCTTTTTAGGGCAAGATGATATGATCAAAAGAGTGAGGAATTGACACAATCCTAACTCATAGATCGAAGAGTGCACCGGAAATAAGGACAAGGTAGCACGACCAATCTTAGGATGATGATTTAATAACCAACACGCCAGGAATGGGAATATTGTCCATTAACTACCAAGCAACGAGGTTGCTAGGAGTATCGATTTCACACATCACATTTCACTTGTCGGCATTCCGGTTACAACAACACGGGACCGAGGAATGAATAATGGTAGCGAGAAGTATCACTACGTCAAGAATTCATGAGAAATGGTGCAATTCTCATGACAATCCTGACATAAAGGGAGTAATACTCCGAGGTAGAACAGAATCAAAAGCTGGATTGGCATTTGATTTGCGGATTACAACTGCTTTGACCCAATCCTAGAAATGGATGAGGTACTAGAGTTTGTTTCTCCTAGTCATTCCGGAATAGAATGGCTTGACTGACCACAGGAATATGAGATATCGATGAGCATGAGTGCATGACATGCTCTTTACTATCAAATGATAGACGGAGATCAGGATACAACTACAGAGAGGGGCAACTCAAAGAACATATAACTTTCTGAGTTGTGGATGCATAGATTAGTATGTCGAACCAAGTTCAACAGGTTTCTTCCGGATAACCCATGCAGAGAGGTAGGACTGGCAGAATCACAATTATGAATGGAGAACTCCTCAAGAGTACTCTGATTGTGGTATTTTGGTTCAAAGAACTTCTGCTTTAATGGTTCATGGTATTTGGAAGAAGGAAATACCACGGACCTTGAGGACTACCGCAAAGTTACTAATATCCTAAAGGAACTAGCAAACACTATCAACATGAGGTAAGTAGGGTAAATATCGGGTTCAAGACCCAGGAATTGAATACCTACTACTAAATGGCATCACAGGATGCTTTCGAGAATGGTGGCCAGAATCATCACACTGGGAACACAAAAACATGGCCATATTACCAGGTGATCCTCTAAGATGCCTAGGGTCATAATACTAGTTCCAACATATATGTCAAGGCAAGGAGTACCTCAACAGACGATTAGTGTGCTTATTCTGACCAAAAGGACACCGTGAAACGAAAGGAAGAATTTGCAAATGCATCAGATAGTTTAGAAACCTGGGATGACTCGGACAGCATAATGGCTGCAAATGCTCAAAAAGATTTGAGACATCATGAAAAATGGTGGCATAACCACTCAACAACATCATATCAAGGTTCCGAGGCCAGCTATGAACATACGGAAATAATAGAAACTGAACTGGGGCTTAAATCCAACAATCTAGCAAGTCTATAGATTAGTAACACGTGATCCTGATAGAAAGATGAGAAGCCTAGTTCTTAATCCCCGTAGAAGAGGAAAGGATGACTCATATCAGAAGGCCATAGGGTAAAGGAGTAAAAAGAGCCTTACGTTCCCTTCCAGAATCAATTTCCTTACATAACTAAAGCATTTCTAGACACAACTTCGACCAGTTTAGGTTGGTGATCCTACAGGCAGTCAGGCTCTGATACCAAAGCTGTCAGGACCCCGATTCCAAGTCACATCGATCTAGCCAGTAACACCTCATATCACTTTGCGGCCTCACACACGGTATTCCCACGGGTGTCGCCTTACCATGGCTCGGGACCGCTTATGCCTTTTGGCTCATGTATATGATAGTGTCGCTAGCATCCATATGACAGAGATCCCGGCCGACATGGCTAGTCGTGAACCCAAAGCGGCACTAACCCATGGGGACAGGCATACATGAATCAACTTCGAGCATGTCGGTTGCCAGCGTGTGAATCCGGCTGTAGCACTGGCTAACAGACTCGAACCCGGGCTGTAGCAAGCTAGGCAGACTCGGATGTCACCGCGTGACATTTCCCGTAGGGATGCATACAGAACGGCGAAACACATGCCGCCAGTCAAGTGTTCCGGAGCAAGAGTGCTGGGCTAGCAGGACTCCGTGAACCAGTGTCAGAAGGGACTACTATGGCTCATGGAAGCACAAGACTACATTTCCCCATAAGAGAGGCTACCAAGGATAAACAACTAGGTTGTCGGATCCCACACATACCAAGCATTTCAATCATACACACAATATGCTCGATATGTGCAAATACAACATGGCATCACAACAAGACTCTACGACTCAGAGTATTTATTCAATAGGCTCCGAGGAGAGAGATATTACAAACATGGGTCTCATGACCCAACATACAGAGCATACAAGTCAAGGCACAAGCGGAAGCTTAACATGTCTGAGTACAGACATCTACAAATGAAAAAGGCTGATAAGCCTGACTAACTACCAGATCCTGCCGAGGGCACAATATCGTAGCTGAGGTATCAAGCTAAACGTCGAAGTCCACACGGAACTACTAGCGAGACTGACGTCTCTCTGCAAAACATAAAATAGGCAAACGTGAGTACAAATGTACCCAGCAAGACTTACATCAGAACTAACTACATATGCATCGGTATCAACAAAGGGGGTGGTGGAGTTTAACAGCAGCAAGCCGGCTTTGACTCGATGGCTATCCTAAACTATGACTGCAAGTAACTCTTTTGAGGTGGCGCACACGAGTCCACATATTCACCATATCAATACACCACTATGGATCCGATCCCGTCTTCCTACGAGAACGCCATCCATAGCACTCACGCTTATCTTGCGCATTTTAGAGTATCCACTTTCACTTGTCTATGAACTGTACAGGCAACCCAGAAGTCTGTTACCGTGGACGCGGCTATTCGAATAGATCATTTATAACCCTGCAGGAGTGTACTTCTGTAACGCCCTCGATGCGGCTATATCTCCCACGTGTCGAGGCACGACCTAGAGGCATAACCGCATTGAAAGCAATGTCGCAAGTGAGGTAATCTTCACACAACCCATGTAATACATAAGGGAAAGAGATACATATTTGGCTTACAGTTGCGACTTCACACAGTACATAAATAAACATCCATCATTCAGAGTACACTCAAGGTCCGACTACGGAACCAAAATAAAAGAAGATACCCCAAATGCTACACAAATCCCGATCGTCCCAATCTGGCACCACTACGATCATCGAGAAAAGACACATAGTAACGACCACATTCCTCGTCGAACTCCCACTTGAGCTCGGTTGCATCACCTGACCGCATCATCGGCACTGCAACTGTTTTGGTAGAATCTATGAGTCACGGGGACTCGTAAATCTCACACCATGAGATCAAGACTATTTAAGCTTATAGGAAGGACAGAGTTGTAAGGTGGAGCTGCAGCAAGCGACTAGCATATATGGTGGCTACATTCGCAAAAGAGAGCGAGAAGAGGAGCAAAGCACGGTCGTGAAGCTAGTAGCGATCAAGAAGTGATCCTGAACTACTTACGTCAAGCATAACTCCAACACCGTGTTCACTTCCCGGACTCCGCCGAGAAGAGACCATCACGGTTACACACGCGGTTGATGTGTATTTTAATTGAGGTCAACTTCGGGTTTTCTACAACCGGACATTAACAAATTCCCATCTGCCTCATAACCGCGGGCACGGCTTTCGAAAGATATTACCCTGCAGGGGTGTCCCAACTTAGCCCATTATAAGCTCTCACGGTCAACGAAGGATATTCCTTCTACCGGGAAGACCCGATCAATCTCGGAATCCCGGACTACAAGACATTTCGACAACAATAAAACAAGACCAGCAAAGCCACCCGAATGTGCCGACAAATCCCGATAGGAGCTGCACATATCTCGTTCTCAGGGCACACCGGATAAGCGAAGCGTACAGGAACCGACGTAATCCAAGTTGCCAAGGAATGGTCCCGCACGGTGCTCTAGTTTGGACCAGCACTCAGAGGAGCATTGGCCCGGGGGTTTAAAATAAAGATGACCCTCGGGCTCGCGAAAACCCGGGGGAAAAAGCTTAGGTGGCAAATGGTAAAACCAATGTTGGGCCTTGCTGGAGGAGTCTTATTCAAAGCGAACTGTCAAGGGGGTCCCATAAATCACCCAACCGTGTAAGGAACGCGAAATCAAGGAACATAACACCGGTATGATGGAAACTAGGGTGGCAAGAGTGGAACAAAACACCAGGCATAAGGCCGAGCCTTCCACCCTTTACCAAGTATATAGATGCATTAATTATAGCAGATATATATTATGATATCCCCAACAAGTAAACCTGTTCCAATAAGGAACAACATCTCCATGTATCCAACAAGGAACAAACTTCAGCTTCACCTGCAACTAGCAACGCTATAAGAGGGGCTGAGCAAAGCGGTAACATAGTCAATCAACGGTTTGCTAGGAAAGGATGGTTAGGGGCTGACATGGCAATATGGGTGGCATGATATAGCAAGTGGTAGGCATCGTATCATAGGCATAGCAAAAGAGCGAGCAACTAGCATAGCAAAGATAGAAGTGATTTCGAGGGTATGGTCATCTTGCTCGCAATGTTCTCGAGTTGTCGAAAGCTTGATCCTCGTAAACGTTCTCAACAGGTTCCTCGTTCACGTACTCGTCTCCCGGCTCTACCCAAAGAAAGAACACAAACAAAGGAACCACAATAAATCACGGTGCAATGCACAAGCAACATGATGCAAAACATGACATGATATGCGAGATGCGATATGCAATGCGTATGCGCGCTCCGGAAGGAAAATGATGAACCAGGCATCAACTTGGCAAACCAAGTATGCCACTGGAAAGATGAGATGATTACGGTTGAAATCGATATAAAGATCACCGGAATCGGATGCACGGTTTGCAAATGACAAGCAAAACAAGAATGGCACAAATCTGCCATTAACAGCATGATGCCACTTAGCAAGCAACAAGAAATTAAGCTACTGCACCCAAACGTACCAACAAAGTATATGGCAGTGATCTACACAAGATGCTTGACAAAATATGAACACTGAGCTACGGCTAAATCACATCATAACAGGTTCAAACAAGCATGGCAAAAGTGCACAAAATATCAGGCTGGACATGGCAAAAACAGCATCAGGTAGCAATGTTCAGAGTAAGAAAACTAGATGCTACAGGAACTTATAATAGCAAAATAAGGCATGGCATGAATCTACTCAAAGCATAGAACAAAAGTCCCTTACTGACCATAAGCCAGAAAGGATCAGAAAATATAGTAACACCCATGTCAATATCGCAAGTTTCGTTAACAGATTCAACAACATGGCATGCCAAAAACTGATAACAAGTAGGCATGTTTACAAGCTCAATTCACTCACTACAGAGCCTTATATGATAAACTAAGCATTCATACATCAAGAAGACATGGCATAGAAGATATACATGGCAAGAACAACATCATAGCATATACGGATCAACCACAACAACCTTGGAAAAATTGAATAACATGTAAACAATCTGCCAGGAAACATTTGATAGCAAAAGTAGAGCTCGATTGACTCAAGCTATGGCACTCCATAATTGCAAACAAGGGCATGGATGGATAGAGCAAGACATGTAGCACAAAACATCCTTACTTAAGTATCTCAAAATATGCATGGATCTCTCGGTAGCATCAAGTTAACATGGCATCAAAATATCAGCAAAACAGAGCTAAAAACAGCAACATCAGGACACCTACTTTGCATGCTTGTGCTAGTCACCACATAGATCAAAAAAATACATGGCATACACCCCTGGAAAGATGACATGGCATATTACAAAACACATGTAGGACTCAAATTCATAGGGTGCACACATCAATCATAGCAAAAATAACAAAAGTGCAAGTTCTGTTAAGAAACAGAAACTAACATCACATAGCCCTCTTCCAACAGCATTTCGGGCATCAAGATGAGCTCAAATGAAAATTATGCAATGAGATGAAATGATCTAATCCTCGAGGCGAACATTTTGATATATTATACGCGCAAAATGGAGCTACAGATGCAAAGTTACGATGCGTTGAAAATGCCACGAAATATTCACAGGATTAAAAACTTAAAAGAATTTGAGAGGGGGAAGAAGTCAACCCTCGATTCGGATCGGGATCCGAGGCGGATCCGGCGGCGAGGGCGGGCGCTGGCGGGCAGCTCGCCGGAGCGGCCCGGCCGGGAGGAGAGGACGCCTGGGGTCGGGGCCGGCCGGGCGAGGTCGCTGCTTACGCCGGGCGATCGCGCAAGTGGCGGCGAGGTTTGGCGAGAGTCGGGCGGCGCCAAGGGCGGGCGTGAGGGGCGGCGGCGGCCGACGGCGGCGGCGGGGCAGCACGCCGCGAGGTCGCCGGAGGGCAGGGAGGCGGCGGAGCAGCGGAGGGCGGCGGCGCACCGCGGAGGCGGGGTCGCGGCGCTGGGTCGCGGACGGGCGCGCCGGCTACGGGCGGCGCGGCGGGTTCACACGTGCCGGGCGGCGCGGACGTCGGGCGGGCGGTGGACGGACACGTATGGGCGCGGATTGGTTCCAAGGGCGGGTTTGATTGGACTGGAAGTGTTTTGGGTTTGAGTCCTTAGGAGAGTCTTGAAATCGTTAGCCGCCTCAGTTCGATGTGATCGCTGGAGACTGAACCACGAGAGCAGTGACTGCATGGGACTTTTATACTTGAGAGTGTTGGAACTTAAATTTAATGGTTCATGAGCAAAACCCACTCGATTTAGCATCAATGATTGCATGTTGATCTGATTGCTTTGAGATTCTCACGAATGACTTTGCACATTTCTTCGCTCGCGGATCAAGTCATTACCAAGTCATTCGTGAGAATCTCAAAGCCGCGTTAATCGCGCCGTAAGAGCTATTATGATGATAAGCACCGTGATGTGGCTTTTGAAATCGGAGACCATGTCTACCTCCGCTCTCCAATGAAAGGTACTCGCCGCTTTCGTATCAAAGGAAGCTTGCCCCTAGATACGCGGGTCCTTTCAAGATCATTGGGAAAAGAGGCGATCTCACCTATCAACTTGAGCTTCCATCCAACTTCGCAAACGCAATAACGATGTGTTCCACGTGTCACAGCTTCGCAAGTGCTTCAAGACTCCTGAACGCACTATCAACTTCAAGAGATTGACCTTCAAGAAGATCTCTTATCATGAGCACCCTGCTGTTATTCTTGAAGAAACCGAGCGCAAGACTCGCAACAAGTCAATCAAATTCTGAAAGTGAAGTGGTCACACCATTCCGACCGGTAGCTACCCGGGAGCGCGAGGATCACCTCCGCCCGAATATCCGAGTTCTTTCAGTCCTAGATCTCGGACGAGATCCTCTTGTAGTGGTGGAGGTTGTAACACCCCGAAGTAACTTTCCATATTTGTAACTCCAACTCTTGCCATTTTCGCATTGATATATGATATTCCTCCGTGGTTGGGTTTTCTTCATTCTGCATTTTGTCCGGTCATGCATTTTATATTATGTCATCATGTGCATCGATTTGCATACGTGTTCGCCTCATGATTCCGAGCATTTTTCCCGCTGTCCGCTTAGCAATCCGCAGACTCCTATCTCCCCGCGTCCCTTTTACGCTTTTTCCGCAAAGCGGTATTAAACCTTCTCGAAATGGACCGAGGTTTGTCTAGTGGCCTTGGTATACCACCCGAGACCACCGGTCAAGTTTCGGTCATTTGAGCTCGCTTGGTACTCCAACGGTTAACCGCACTCTCGCCAAGGCCTCTTTAAGTTGCAGCCCAACACCCTTTCAAAACAGCCCAATAACCCATCTAAGTCACCCCATGCTCTCCGTCGCTCGATCACGATCGTGGGCGAAAACTACACCTCATTTGGACTCTCCTAGCTCCCTCTATGCCTATTTAAACACCTCCCCAAACCGGATCATCCTCTTCCCCAAACCCTAAAATCTGCCTCATGGCTACCGGACGCTGCAGCTGGCCGGACACGCCCGTCCCAGCTTCGCCCATCGCCGCCGACACCTGTCTGCTGGCTGCTCAACTGCCACAGGCTGGCCGGGGCTCCAAGGGCTCTGCCTGCCTACACACACTGCACACCACAGGCCTCATACAAGCCCGGCCACAAGCCGCCTGCGCTGCCACTCGCGCTGCTTCGCTGCCACCGACGCCTGAAGCCTCATACTGGCCTGTTGCCTGGCCACGGCCGGGCTGTTGCTGGCCGCGCCGGCTCCCTCATGGATCCGGCTCACGGCCCTGGCTGGCCCTGCCTGGCCCGGCTCCTGGCCTTCCACGGCCGCTGGCCGGCGCCTCCTCCTCTGCGAGCCTTCTCCGCCGCTCCGATCGGGCCGAGTTCGATCCGCCTCGATCTCAAGGCCACTTGCTGACTCTCTTCCTCTCTAATTTTCTTCTAAGTCTTGAGATCTTTGTAATTTTGTGCAATTTTCAACGCTATATCTTCGCATCCAGAGATCCATTTTATGCAGATAATATGTCAAAATGTTCGCCTCAAGAGTAGATCATTTCATTCCATTGCATCATTTTCATTTGAGCTCATCTTGATGCCAGAAATGCTGTTGGAAGAGTGCTATGTGCTGTTAGTTTCTGATTTTTATCAGGACTTGCACTTTTGTTATTTTTGCCATGATTAATATGTGCACCCTATGAATTTGATTCCTACATGTGTTTTGTAAAATGCCATGCCATCTTTCCAGGGGTGTATGCCATGTATTTTTGTGATCTATGGGGTGACTAGCACAAGCATGCAAAGTAGGTGTCCTAATGTTGCAGATTTCAGCCCTGTTTTAGCTGATTTTGATGCCATGTTTACTTGATGATACCAAGAGATCTATGCATATTTTGAGATACTTCAGTAAGGGTGTTTTGTAAAGCATGTCTTGATCTATCCATTCATGCCTTTGTTTGCAATTATGGACTGCTATAGCTTGAGTCAATCGAGCTCTACTTTTGCTACCAAATGTTTCCTGGCAGATTGTATACGTGTTATTCAATTTTGCCAAGCTTGTTGTGGTTGATCCATATATGCTATGTTAGTGTTCTTGCCATGTATGTCTTTTATGTCATGTATTCTTGATGTATGTATGCTTAGTTTATCATTTGAGGCTCTGTAGTGAGTGCATTGAGCTTGTAAACATGCCATCTCGTTATCAGTTTTTGACATGCCATGTTGCTGAATCTGTTAACGAGACTTTCAATATTGACATGGGTGTTACTATATTTTCTAGTCCTTTTTGGCTTATGGTCAGTAAGGGACTTTTGTTCTAGGCCTTGAGTAGATTCATGCCATGCCTTGTTTTGCTATTTTAAGGTCCTGTAGCATGTAGTTTTGCTGCTCTGAACATTGCAACCTGATGCTGTTTTTGCCATGTCCCGCCTGTTACTTTGAGCACTTTTGCATGCTTGTTTGAACATGTTATGATGTGAACTAGCCATAGCTCAGTGCTCATCTTTTGTCGAGCATCATGTGTAGATCACTGCCATGTGCTTTGTTGATACGTTTGGGAGCAGTAGCTTATTTAATTATTGCTTGCTAAGTGGCATCATGCTGTTAATGGCAGATTTGCGCCATTCTTGTTTTGCTTGCCATTTGCAAACCGTGCATCCGATTCCGGTGATCTTTATATCGATTTCAACCGAAATCATCTCATCTTTCCAGTGGCATGCTTGGTTTGCCAAGTTGATGCCTGGTTCATCATTTACCTTCCGGAGCGCACATAAGCATTGCATATCTCATCATGCATATCATGCCATGTTTTGCATCATGTTGATTGTGCATTGCACCGTGATTTATTGTGGTTCCTTTGTTTGTGTTGTTGTTCTGGGTAGAGTCGGGAGACGAGTACGTGAACGAGGAGCCTGTTGAGAACGCTGAGGATCAAGCTTTCGACAACTCGAGAACATTGCGTGCAAGATGACCATACCTCAAATCACTTCTATCTTTGCTATGCTAGTTGCTCGCTTTTTGCTATGCCTATGCTGCGATGCCTACCACTTGCTATATCATGCCACCCATATTGCCATGTCAGCCCCTAACCATCCTTTCCTAGCAAACCGCTGATTGGCTATGTTACCGCTTTGCTCAGCCCTCTTATAGCGCTGCTAGTTGCAGTGAAGCTGAAGTTTGTTCCTTGTTGAACATGGAGATGTTGTTCCTTATTGGAACATGTTTACTTGTTGGGGATATCACAATATATATCTGCTATAATTAACACATCTATATACTTGGTAAAGGGTGGAAGGCTCGCCTTATGCCCGGTGTTTTGTTCCACTCTTGCCACCCTAGTTTCCATCATACCGTGTTATGTTCCTTGATTTTTATGCTCTTTACACGGTTGGGTGATTTATGGGACCCCTTGACAGTTCGCTTTGAATAAGACTCGCCCAAAGAAGGCCCAACTTTGGTTTTACCATTTGCCACCTAAGCCTTTTCCCCGGTTTTCGCGAGCCCGAGGGTCATCTTTATTTTAACCCCCGACCAGTGCTCCTTCGAAAGTGCTGTCCAAACTAGAGTGATGTGCAGCCCTCAAGGCAACTTGAGGTTTGGTTTTAGTTGTATGGACTGCTCATCCGGATGTGCCTCGAGAACGAGATATGTGCAGCTCCTATCGGGATTTGTCGGCACAATCGGGCGGCTTTGCTGGTCTTGTTTTATTGCTGTCAAATGTCTTGTAGTCCGGGATTCCGAGATTGATCGG